>CM053404.1:92130608-92316928 GCA_028644305.1 Xerus rutilus | reverse complement strand
TAATCTGCTTATAATTTTGTGCAAAGTTAGAAAAATTATGATTGTAACAATTTTTTTCTATTTGCCTCAACAAATGTTTTCAGTGAATAGTGTGTACAGCTTCTGATAATTTGTTTTTTTCTGTTATGTTTGCCAACATGTATTAAAATGCAACTTTTGGGAAAAAAATAAAATAATAAAAAAAAAAAAAAAAAAGTATCAATTCACTCAAAAGAAATCTGGAAATGAGGAACAAATAATCATAAATTGATAGGGTGGTATAAATACCATAAATTTTGACCCAAACATATCAATAGTCACCCTAAGTAGAAATGTACTAAACACTGTAGTGAAAGATAAAAATTAATACTGAATAATAATTACAAGCTGAATCATATGCTATTTTAAAAAATCTAAATTTTGAAAACATAGTAATTTGAAGTAGATGTATAGAAAAATGTGTATCATATAAACATGAAGCATTAGAAAGTTGATATAGCTATGTTAATATCAAAAAAGCATCAAGATACACATTGTTTTAAAAGTACATTTCACGATATAAAGATGTTAATTCCATCAGTTGTAATTATTGGGAGTTTTTGGGGGGGTATTAGGGATTGAACCCAGGGTCACTCTACCACTAAGCTACACCCTCAACTACTTTTATTTATTTTATTTTATTTTAATTTTATTTTGTGATAAAGGGTTTTGCCAAGTCTCTGAAGTTGGCCTGGAACTTAGAATCCTCCTGCTTCAGCCTCCTGAATGATGAGGATTACAGGCATATGCCACACCTGTCCAAGAAGTTGCAATACTCTTAAATGTGTATATACTTAACAAAATAATTTTTTGCAATACTTTAAAACACTAAAATGGACAGACCTGCAGGATAAATTCACAATAATATTTTGAAATTTTCCAAGTCTTCTTCCAGGAGATGATTTGAACAATACTATTATCCATCTTGACCTGAGTAATAATTGCAGAACATTGTAGCAACTGCTGTCCACACACTTACTCCACTTGCATATGAAGTGCTTACTAACTGCTGATCCATAAAATATATATCAATAAATTTTATAACCTGTCCTTTGGTATGATATTCAATTCACAATCAGTTATAGTAAGATACCAAGAAAAAAAAATCCAAACATTTGGAAATGAAGAAATATATTTCTAATAGACAATTCAAAGAACTAAGAAGAAAAATTTTCAACTAGTTGAGCTAAATGTTGTAAAGACATTAAATTTTGTTACATGCATACAAGGTGGTGCTTAAAGGAAATAATATAGGTTAAAATGTCTATTTAATAAAGAATAACAGTGTGAAAGCTAATGCTTTAGTATACCTATTTAGGAGATTAAAAAAACATAAAATTAAAACCAAACTAGGTAGATAAGAGAAATAATAAAATAAGCATATAAATAAATAAAATTCAAAAACTACTAAGTATATTTTTACTTTTGTTGAAAATAAAAGTTGGTTCTTGGCATAACAAATAAAAACAATAAAACTGAGCAAGGCAAATATTTAATGAAAGAACATAAATTATGAATATCAGGAATGAATGAGTAGATGTCATTATTGATACTATAGACATTAAAAGAATAATAACTAATTTGTGAACTATTTTAGAATGATAAAATCAATAAATTAGATAAAAGAACTAATGCATTGGAACATAAAACTAAATAAAGCTGACCAAAGAAAAAGAATAGAAAGATTGAACAATACATATTAAAGAAATTGATGTTGTAATTAAAACTAATAAGCCAAAAGCAAAAAAAAAGAAAAAGAAAACCAAGAAACAAAGATTCTCCTCCAAAGTAAGTTTAAAAATTCAGGTGGTTCCCTGAGTGAAGTCTATTCAATATTTAGGGAAGAAAATCAGTTAATATTGAACGGTTTAATAAAACAGTGCAGGAGAAAACACTAATCAATCTGTTTTCTGAGGTCAGATTTATCTTAATTCCAAACACATGGATATTTTTATAAGAAAAAAAGTTAATGTTGTTCTCTATTTAATTATTCACATAACCATAAATTCATAATTGAACATACACATAGGAATGTGAAGTTTCTAGAAGGAAACACAAAGAAATATTTTTAAGATTGTGGGTAGAGAAGTTAGAAAAACAAAAAAATATGTATGTGTCCATAAAAGAGCATGTCAATAGGTAGAATTCCATAAAAAACAAGACAAAAAAAAAACCTAACTGGTTCATTAAAACAACAACAAAAATTAACTCAAACAAATAACCAAACAGAAAAAAAAAAAAAAAAAAACTCTTCAGAAGTTTAACAGTGAAACTTTAGTCTGGGCGAATACATTTGAATTTATTAAGTGATATATTTCTTCAATGTATAAACTCAATTTTAAGGGAAAACAACCCAATAAAAATAGGCATTTCTGAGCAGATACTGCAGAAAACCAAAATATGTTGCTAGAAAGACTTGAATAAATATCAAATATGATTAACCACCAAGAAGTTTAAACTTAAATTTACTTTCCCAGGAAAAATACATAGAAACTCATATTCTCATAAAGACTTGAAGAAAAATGTTCACAGCAGCCTTTATTACAAGAGCCCTATACAGGAAATAGAATTATTGTCTACCAACTACAGAATGGATAAGTAAACTTTCCTCTTTATACAGCATTGCACAAGTTAGACACAGAGAGGAACAGGTGATGATGCAGAGAACAGGTTTGTACATTAAAAATAATAAGTCAAGCAAAATAAGGAAAACAGAAATGTATATACTGCATGTATTCCTGTATGTTTTGAAAAAATAATCAGTAAACCTAATTGATGGTATAAAATTCAGGAAATAATTGCATCTGGGGGACCATGAGAACTGACTGGAAAAAGAAATGGAATATTCTGAGGTGATGGGGAATATGATACTAGAAGTATATGATTAATACTTGTGGGTTTTGTTACACACAAATTTCAATCAATATAAACTAAATTAGAAAATGAGGTTAAATACTGAGGCATTCGCCCAAATCAGTGTCTCCTTGAATGAAAGTCTACAGTGAAGTTGGATAATGATTTACATAATTCAAGTAAATTTAAAAAGTGCTAGACAATTTGAGTGTAGCAATATTAGTACCCTTCCTCATAATATTTACTTATTTACTGAGTTTTAATCAGGGTTTTTTAGTCTTCTCCTTCAGTTATCCAGAGTTCTCTGGCTTTCTAACTACCTTTACTAAACTACAAAGGAAATAATGTTTTAAGCCCTTTACTTTGAAAATAATGATCCTTCTTATACTCTCAATACTTTCTTTTGTTCCCTAAAACTTCATATTATTTTTGGTGTACTTATTTCAGTTAAACTGTCACATTTTGAAGAAGAAATATTCACTTAGTTTCTTTAATTGTAGATAGAAATTATTTATTACTATTATATTTAATCACGTAGATAGATGGTGAACAATAGGAAAAGGTAGAAAGAAGGTAATGAACTTACTATTCATAAAGCTTGTCCTGAGACAGACACTGATGTAGGCACTTTGGAGTAACTTTAAATAAGCAAAGCCTCTGAACATAAACCAAAATCCATCTTCTCCTATGCAGAATGTTGTGTTTCCTTGAGAAGGTGAAAATAGGGTCACAGAATTGGGGTTGTGTTTTGGTTCTACTAACAACTATAGAATTTTCATTATTGCAAATTTCTCTCTATAAAATATTTAGCTTGACCTCTTTTGGTACAGTTGAATCTTCTCCATTTCACCTCTTACTATCTTTATTTCATGTTTCAAAATTTCAAGAAGTAAATATATTATTACAAAATGTTTTACCCATTTCATGATTTTTATATCCTATTTCATCTGCTGTACCAGCATAGACCTCTCTGCCTCCTCTATTATTTCCATCTCCCTGAAAAAAATTCTGACACTGTATACAATGAAGAAAGATGATACAGTTCATCTGTATTAGAATGGCAAGTAAGTAGCCAAACAATAAAACACACTCTGAGTTCTTGTTTTAACTTCACCAATAGTTAGCCAGGTATTATTTATAACTGAATTTTTTTGCTTCTAAAATACAGAAATAATTTGTAATTATTTATAATTATACAGTAATAATTTGTAATTATTTCTGTATTTTAGAATATTGTAATAATTTATTTTATTGCTATAAGAATAAAATGAAACTACATAGTATAGGAATGTTTTTTCAAAAACTTCAAAACATTTCAAATAGGGCATTATTAATATTTAATTAACATATCATTTTATTTGGTTTGTGTCATTTTAATTAGGAGATTAAATATTTAATCTCAATATTTCTATACATGTAACAATGGATGTATAAGGCATTTTACTGATCTCATTTGTTACAAGTATTAGTTTACACCTATATAAAACTCTGTAGCATATTATGCATACATCTTTCTTCAAGGTCTTGTTTAATTAAATATTAGACTCAATTCCTGGGTGTAGTTGAGCTTTTGAAATCAAGGGCTTAGGAAAAAAGTGTCTTTTCCTAAAGGTATGAATGTATTAGACATTCTGAAATGATTGGATTTATCTTTATCTTTAATTAATTATTAACCTTGTTTGACAATCAATATTTTATAAAGAAATTGGTACTCACTGTGTAACGAGGTAGACCACTCAATAGATAGGAAAAACACGTATTTCTCTCAATGATGGAAATTGCTTAATTAAAAAGATGAATGAAGGACTACTTTTAGACTAAAATTAGCAGGCTAGAGTCTTTGGTGTTTATGTTAGCATAAGAATCCTATGAACTAGAATAGGAATCCAATCACCAAGGATAAATCAATAATTCTGTATCCTGAGAGCCAACAAGTGGACTTACTCTGTAGTCAGTGCTCGAATTAATGCTTCATAATAATACTTCTAAACCATATATTCTACACATGCATATACAGCAATCTTACATTCTGATTCTATTATCCCCACATTCCATCTTTTGGTTTACTAATGACAAATGTGAGAATAATCTCAAGAAATCAGGAAAGAAGTATCCACAGCCATTGCATTACCCCTGTACACATACTGAGAAATCCTGAAACAAGTCAGTTTTAAATAGTTCAACAGAAAAAATTCTGAAGACTCCAGCACATTTATCTCTGTATCAAAGTTCATTTTGCAAAAAGTAAATGTGACTTGTTTCTCATGCTTCTACATTCAAAATATTATTTTAAATACTTTATTATTCCTGTGTCCACTTTCTTTTAAATTCTAGACCTTTTCTTCATTTTAATGGCATCTAGTTCATAAAGTGTTTTTTCTCTCAAAGGTCTTTGAATTGTAATAAAGATTAGAGCCTGGATATAAGAGGCTAAATCTCAAAAGTGAAACTTCCTTTGGACTTTTCTGAATTAATATCAGTTTTATATACTCTTCCTGTGAATTAACCTTACCAGAATATTGAACTTGTATTCTTAGTTTCTTGTATTACTATTAAGAAAAAAATTGAGCAATCTATGACTTAATGGTATGAAGTAGTTGTATAGAATGGCACAAATTTTGTGCTTCACATATGTATGGTTGAGAAGCTCCAGATTTATTCTGCCTGTTCTACAGCTAATACATATGTAAGTACACTCTTTTCCAGTCTCTCTATGGTATCTAAATGTAGCCTTTTTGTGTACAGAAAACATTTGGAAGATGAGCAATAGGAATTTTTTGATGTCGGATATGTTTTGTAAAATACATAGATTTACTCTAAGTAGATGAGAACATTCACCTAGGATTTTACCAAATTAAATGTTACAACTTTATAAGCTCTCTTGCAAGCCTTGTTATGACATTGAAAATGAAAAGAAATTGAAGACTTATATAGCCATAGTCACTTTATAATAAAAAAATTGAGAAACAAGGCTACCTCCACATTTCCCAAGATCTTTAAGAAAAATTCATGAATTTAACCAAAACACACATACACACACAAAGTCATAACTCCATGTATACCACACAAAGTAAAGTGTAGTCATGATTTGTTAACTTATATTACTGAATATAAAGAACATAGAAAACTTTTCCTACAAATGTGATCACATATATTCCACAAGTTACAAACATGTTTTTGCTTTGGGTTCCTTATTATTCAGATTTGCTTTCTCTGCTGGTAATATTGAATAAATATCTTCCTTGCTCCAGGAACATGGGTGAAATAAGGATTTGTAGGTATCGCAGAATTTGAAGATTTTCGAAGAATTTGAATTAGTTTATTGATAGATTTTTATAAAATGCAAAATAGTCACTGACAATTTTATTCTTGAAACTCTCAACACTTTCAAATAAAGGAAGACATAGTATAGGGCAAGATGAGCCACAGGAAGAAACTTAAGGTAGTCATAAGGGCGGGAGTCAGGATGGAAAAGTTTTGATCATTTAAATGTTGAAGTATGTGGTGAACCTAATAATAAATTGAAAAACTGACAGTATAGTAAACTCTCAAAAATACTGTTTTTTGATGTTTGATTATTACTGTGATCAAACTGTTCTATGTCCCCTATTTGTTTCTTCTCCAGTTAATGAATAACAGTATTTGCTTATAGAAAATATAGAATTTTCAGTCAGATTTGTGGTGCATACCAATAATTCAGGGATTCTAGAGATTGAAGCAGGAAGATCTCAAGTTGGAGTTCAGTCTTAGCAATTTAGCAAGGTGCTAAGCAATTTAGTGAGATGCTGTCTCAAAGTAAAAAAATAAAAAGAGCTGGAAATGTGGATCAGTAATTAAGCACCTCTGGGTTTAACCCCTGGTACCAAAAAAAAAGAGAAAATTTAGAATTTTCCTTCTTGACAAACCATAGCTTTTTCTGTCTTTAGTAGTCTTGCAAATACTTGGAATTTAAACCAGCTCAGTTATATAAAACCATGTTTCACAGTTCCTTTTCAATAGACTCTGATGTGTATACACCTAGTAGCAGTGATCTGAAGAAAGAATGCTATTTTAAGTTCAAATATGATTACATGACTCATTTTTTTCTTAATGTGAAATGAAAATTTTATGATATAGTAAAATGTATTCCAGTATTTCAGCTTGCATAAACATCTTAAAATATAACTTTATATACTACAATTTTCCATTTTCTAAAATTATTGGACTTGTTTCAGAAATTACTTAATCACTGGTACACATTATCACTAGTACACATTTCCTGTTGTATATTGACTTATATTAGCTGTTGTCACTGCATAACCAGATCATGGTCTTATTCTGATATCCTAACATATAGTTTTGCAAGTATGGAGAAAAGTTACGTGACTATCTCATCACATATTCCTGAATATTTCCCTAAAGAATAAGGACTGACTTATGTAAATGAATATACACATTTTGCCCAGAATTTCAAAATAATTCTTAAAATATTTATTGCAGACTATATACCTAAAACATTGTGGGGCTTTCACATATCATGTTACTGAAGTGTCTGAAAGAACAATGTGTATCTATAATTAGAAACAAAAATCATCTTGTAGAGCTGAAATGAAAATAATACTATCCTGAGTAAATATTAATGACAACTATAGACTCCATATACATAGGTCAAAGTGGATACAGTTGTTCAATAAAACTAAGCAATTTTATTTTTTAAAGAAATAATAAAGTTGGAACCCTTGAATATTGTAGAAAGATATATGTATACTTTTGTTTCAAACATCTTTTCAACTTGGGAAGAAAAAAAAGTGAAAAGGCAGTCTTACCATATTCAACTTATAAGTCACTTAATTGCAGTACAGATTTAAAACACACTTTTATGAGGATAGGGCAGTAAATTATATTCCCAGTCAAGTTTTTAATCTGATGACTATTTAAGATTATAAGCATTGTTTAATTCATAATATTTTTTTTGAAAATATTGGTAAGGAAAGGAAAGTTGTATTTACATTTAAACTTAAATATATATATATTTTTTATTTCTTGCTTTTTTCCCTCTAAATCTTTCGCTTGGTGACTGTAGTCACTTTTTTGGCTAGTTTTTAAAGTAGACAATTGTACTTAGTTTGGATGAAATGTCATTTTCTGTCTACCTAGAAATGAGGTGGTTCTTGACATTGGGTTTTGTCATTGATTAAATTGTCATAGTCTATTTGAGACCTAAATGCTGCCTTTGGTCATTGTTCTTTTTCTTCTTTAGAAAGTGACCTTTGTGAATAATTGCATGCCCTAGATGTGTCAAAATGAAGAGAAAGCAGCATTCCTAACTATGAACATTTTATAAACTATTTGTCTCTGCTGTCTTGAACAGCTTTACAAAAATGAAATATTTAAAAATTATGTTGCACAAAGACTTTTTAACAGTTTTAGGTATAAAATAAATGCATTGTAAAATTATGAAATTTACTGATATTTTAAATTTTCCCATTAATATAACTTCATTAGAAATATTATACCCTTAAGAAGAAATATTCAAAATTTGGTGTTTTAGACATATATAAAATGACAGACTGAAAGTATGACATTTTAAAATACATTTATTAAACTTGATTGAACTCATCAGGGAATTTTAAATCTTACTGATATTGAAGGATGAATAAATATTTTTTCTAGGTTCTTTAAAGAAAGATCTCTGTAAACTTTGAGTTGGAATAATGCTTATATTATGCAGATATATTAGGATCATTACAAAAGTAATATGTACACATATTTAGACTTTAGTATTTATTCTTAAAATTAACAAAGTGTATTTTACTATCTATATTTGATGCATAAACCTCTTTCCAACCTTAATCATTGAATATAACTTAAATTTTATTTTCTTGATGAGCTGGATTAAAAATTTAAAAATAAGCACATAAACAAGATATTCAGGCAATATTTTTCCCAATAAAAGATATGAGGGAGTATGAAATCTAATTAGAAGAGTTAGTCCAAAGTGGAATAGGAAAAGAATTGATGAAAATATTGGAGTTATGCTCTAAATGAAGTATCTCATATGGGAGAAAGAAAAATGTTATAATAATCTTTTAACATTTTTATATAACTTTTTTATTTATTTATTTTTTAATTTTTATGAGGTGCTAAGGATCGAACCCAGTGCTTCACATGTGCTTGGTGAGTACCTTACCACTGAGCCACAACCCCAGCCCAAGTTATAAGAATTTTAAAGTTGAGGTAATAACGAACTGAATGAGATGGAAGATAAAATGAAAAAATTCCAATGGTGATAAGAAAGTAAGTTAAAAAATATATATGTTTTTCAAAAGGTATTTTTTAGAGGTTCTGTTTGAGAAGTGTGTGTATGTGTGTGTGTGTGTGTGTGTGTGTGCATGTGTGTTATTTGGTGTAGATTATTTTAAAACACTCTGAGTTCTTGTGAGGAAGTAAAAAATGATTTAAAATGTCTCTCAATATGTAATCTGGCAGTGGTGGATAGTGGAAAGAATCTAGAAGCAGTGAGCTAGATAGAAAATATTTATAGTTCAGAGTGAGTTAAGAGAGTAAAGGGAGGGCCATGGGGAAATAAATAGAAAGGATACGTCTGAGAAAGATTGTGAAGGAACTACTAAGAGAAAACAAAGCAAAAGAATATTGATTTAAAGATGACTCCAAGATTTTCAGCCTTGGACATATCAATAAAAGAAATAAAGTCTTTAGGGAGAAAGAAATTTAAGTTGATTTTTTTTTTTCAATCTAGAAACACTGAGCTACAAGTCCATTATCTAAATCATGCTGGACTTCAAGATGTTAGAATTATGTTCACTGAACTAAAAGATCAAAATTGGACAAGTTGATTTCAATATGAATGTAATATTGGAGTCATGAATATGGGTAAATTCATTGAGATTAGCAACATGGAAAGATAAGAATGCAGGACATAGGAATAAGAGATACAACTAATAAATTCAATTGAAGGAGAGGAAAATCTCATAAGAGAACTCAAAGAATTAAATCATGAAAGAATGTAGATGCTAGGAACCATGTTACTCATATAATTATTTAAAAACCTTAAATATTAAGAAATATTGAGGTATACAAAACTTTTCTTCAACTTCATCAATCAGAACATGTAAAATAATCATATTCATACATAATCATGTATACTCAAAATAATCTAATTATATTATAATAACTATAAGTACATATTTAAGGAAAATTATATTTTAATTATGATATGATTATGTTCCCACAGTTGGACTACACTTAATCTCCTCTTGCTACCGATGTACATATTTGTTCAGAGTTTAATTGCATGGTTAAATTATTAGATGTCAGTCAGGTACTGGGCAAAAATTAAAAAGGTAAACTGGGAAAGCAAGAACACTACTCATCTGCTGACACATTTGGAAGAATCAGTCAATAGGTAAGTCAATAAATAAGATTATTACAGTCTGTGGTAAATGTTATAAAGGAAGAGCTCAAATATAAATTTTGAAATAAAATCTGAACTAATAAAAACTCCTTTAGGAACAGAACAGTCTCCAGGAGAAAATAACATTTTTTGGCAATATAGCTGTGACTATACATTGCATTTTCTTGTGATGGGAATAGGAATACATTGAATATTTAAAATATAAAGAAGATACTATATTTGAAAAACATTACTGTGGCTACACTGAAGAGATTAATTAGGGCAAGAATAGAAGCAGGGAGATCAGTCAGAAGTAGCTCATAGGAGCTCTTAGGTATCTTTATTAAAATGATGTCAGTGAAAAGTCATAATATATCTTTAAGACTGAATGAATCTATGAGTTTATTTGGGGATGAAGAAATGGGAAGAAAACTAACTGAAAGTGTTTAGAGTTTTAGTTATTAGGTAGAATACAAAATATATAAAAATTACTTTGTGAAGAAACACATGTCCATTAACACTTAATGCACATATATTCACATACATCTATTATTCTGATAAGTCTAGATAAAGACTGATTTTTTTTATTCAGTGAACTTCACATTTATCACAGCCTTGTAATATTTCTTCCATCCTATAAATGTTAGCTAGTTAACTCAAACTAAGAAGATTCGTTTACTCCATTGTAAAAGATAATAATAGATAATGAAATTATAATGAGATTATATTCTGCACAGGGAATACCTTGAGATAATACCTTTTCCCTTACAGAATTTACAGGAGAGATAGGAAAAATGAGAAGCATTCTTGAGAGTAGCCTTTCTGTGGGTCTACTTAAGTTCTTGAAATTCCTGGGGGAAGACAGGAAGGATGGTATAAGCATGCTGTGACACTAACTGCACATGATCTTGAGGGAACAAAAGTCCTTGTTAGTAACATATTTAGAGAATGTTGTACTAATTTGTATGAAGTTTTGCTTATTGGAGGGTCTAGAAGTAAAAGAATAGCCTTGGACATATCAATAAAAGAAAGAAAGTCTTTAGGGAGAAAGAAATTTAAGTTGATTTTTTTTTCAATCTGGAACACTGAGCTAGAAGTCCATTATCTAAACATGCTGGACTTCAAGATGTTAGAATTATGTTCACCAAACTAAAAGATCAAAATTGGACAAGTTGATTTCAATATAAATGTAATACTATATTGAAATATATTATATTATATAACGTAAATGTAAGTTAAAATGGCTCTTTATATAGTTGATTTTCCTTAATCAGAAGATGGGATTTACTCTGTGAATAATTGGTTTTTGTTGCTGTTGTTTTCATTACCATATGTCCCTTATTTTGATTACAGTTTTATATTGCAGAAGTAAAATACTTTGAAATGAATGACTCAGTTTTCACCACTTACCCTGAGGTATGAGAGCTACAGCAGGTACATGTGTTAGTCATCTTTTTCTTAAATGTGATTAAAACACCTGTCAGGAACAGCTTTGAGAAGGATAAGTTTATTTTGGCTCATGGTTTCAGAGTTCTCAGTCCATGTTTGGCCAGCTCCATTGCTCTGAACCTAAGGTGAGGCAGAATCTCAGGGTGGAAAGGCATGGCAAATGAATACTACTCAGCTCATGGCAGACAGGAAGCTGAGAGGGAGAGGTAGAGAGAGATGATAGAGATAAGAGAGAGAGAGCAAGAGCTAGAGCTAGAGAAGTGGTTGGGTACAAGATAAATCATTCCAGGGCACATCCTCTGTGAACTACTTTCTCTCACTAGGTCCTAATTGCCAGTAGTCCATTTGTCTATTGATGGACTGATCCATTAAATGGATCAGTTCTCTTATGAAGTCAGAGCCCTAGTGAACCAGTCATTGCCTAACAGCCCAAATTGTGAACCTTGTTTCATTAGGCACCATGCTTTCAACAGATGAGACTTTGGGGGACATTCTAGATCAAAACCTTAAAAGTGTACAAGAACTATTTAAGTGAATAAATAACTAGAAGAAATGTAATCAAATAAGGTGAAATTTCTGAAATTTTATTAAGTGCAGAAGGTAAGCTTCAATAACATAATATGTAGTATTAAATTCATTTAATTATACACAAAAAGTATATCCTCTAAAATATTGTTGTTTCAAAAATGTAAATATAAAACCCATAATAAATTTAATTATAAACCATTTTTATATCATCCTTAAGTCTGCATTTTATGGGCTGCTTCTTATCTCAAGTGTAAATAGATATCATTCACTCTAACCATCAGTGTTGAACACTAAAACTCCGTACTGCTGGAGAAACAAACAAAAATTTTCATATGAATTCCAAACTTTGACATATTCTGAAGATTTTAGAGGTTCATGCCCAAAACTGATTATTTTGATTAAATGAGAGTAGTTGGCCAAGTAGTAAAATTTTCTTGTGTTATCAGAGAATGCTAGCAAAAGGTCACTCAGTCTAATTCAACTATGATCTATATAATCTAATTATGCTCATTTCTAAAGTAAATGTGTTATTGCACTGCATTTGTATGCAGATTACAAAGTGTTATTATAGGATTATAAATGGAATGCTGGTTTGCACTTTGTATGAAAAAGACCTGTAAATACTATTTAGCTTCACTTTTATGTGGCTAGGATTTAGTGCACACTAAAAGACTTAGCCAGTATAATATTAGAGCTCCAGATAGAGAAGTCAGCTAACTGAACACAGATGCTCAATAAGCTGGGTAAGTGCAGTTTCAGGCTCATCTCTTCATTTATCACATTTTATTTCACCCATCAAAAATTTGCAGTTAATAAATTCCACGTTTGATCTGTCTGGAAATTTAAATGCAACGTTTTTTGTTTTTTAGTTTTGTTTTTTTAGTCATTAAACTAAGAATTATTTTTAGGAATCTTAAATTATTAAAGACTTTCTTAAGATTTGGTGTATATATTTCTGTACTGTATTTATTCATAAAGCTGAGAGTCAAATTCCTTTGCTTATGTTCTTTAAGGAATTGTGTGAAACACAGTTTGGGAACTCTGGCAGGTTTAATACTATTTGTCTTTGCATTTAGTACTATTGTAGCTTAGCAGTACATTAGCAATGATGCTTTAAAATGATTTTCAAGTAATTCATTACTTCCCTTTTTCATGCATTAAGTTTAATATAGCTTGCAAGTTCTAATTCATCACCATGCATACTAATAAATTGTGCACTACAAATCAATTCTGCATTAGTTTTAAAGCAATTTCACTGCATCTATATATCACATATAAAGTTGCCATTTGGTTTGTAGCTAGCTGCAAAGTTCAGAATCTTATCTATGTAGTTACTTGATCAATGACTATAATAACCATCTTTGTGAAGATGACATATTTCTTTTAATATTTTTTTTTAAAGAAAGAGTTTCTTTTACTTTCTAAGGTGGTAAAAACTCTTGAGGACACTACTATAGAATATGAATGAACCCAATGAAAGCATCTTAAAATTCACATGCCATACCACAGTGATTTTCTCCTTTTATATTTGGGCTTTATAGGCAGAACTGCAGAGGAAAGAAAATTGTCTGTGCTTTCCCTCCTTGGATCTTTCTCTTCTCTCAGTTGGTATAGTGCTGGCAGACTGTGACTGTGCAGCAGCTGAGTGACAGTTTTTCACAGGAGGTTAAAAAAAAAAAAAGGCACATGGAAATGATGGTACTGGTAGGGAAAAAGCAGGAAAACCTGAAAATGTATAAAATAACTATGTAATATACTTACGTAGTACTTTATTATATAGGAAACACTTTCACATATATCATCTAAATCCCAGAATTGTATTTTAATGTAAGTAGATTGGATCATAATCTCAATGCTACAAGTGAGAAAACCTAAATTAAAATATATAAAATTATTTTCCATAGTCTCATGACATCAGTGTTGAAATTCATAATCCAGTTTAAATTATCTGATTAAAAAATAGCACTTTTCCTACTATATCACACTTTATCCTGTGCATCTGTCTGTTTATGCCACATGGAATGACAGTATAACAAATTTTCAACTCTAGTTCCCACAGGATTCTCAAGAAGAGAGATTTTATTTGACGTTATTTTAGCTAGAATGTTATAAGAGAGGCTCTCTTAGGGCCTTGCTACTCAAAGTGTGGCCTGTGGACCAGCAGCATTAACATCACCCAGGAGTTTATTAGAAATACAGAATTCCAGGCCTCACGCAGACATATTGAATCCACATTTCCATTTGAGTAAGGTCCCACTTAATTCATACACAGCTTAAAGTTTTAGAAACACTGTTTTAAAGGAATACAAAATAACATGTTATAGAAAAAAAAGACCTATTGAATAACAAAGGAAAATCATTCAGGGCACATTCACATGAAAGGATGCACATATATGTTTTCTTTTTACATGACATCGGAAATGTTCTGTTTGTAGTACTTATACCCATCCAATTTTGGTAGCATTTTTGCTGTGGGCATTCACATAGTACATGGAGGCCATGTTTCTAATAAAGTTTCTGGATCATAAGAAATCAAGTCAGGAAAAAAAATGATTTTTCACAAAGGTGATAAGACCATGTAGTAGAGAAAAAGAAATTTTCAAAACATGGTCTTAGGAAAAATAGATATTCACATGCAGAAGACTGATACTGAACTCCTATCTCTTACTGGTTATAAAAATTAACTCAAAGTGAATGAAAGACTTAAATGTAAGACCTGAAATTCTGAAACTATCAGAAGGAATATAGCTAAATATACTTCAGGGCATTGAAAAAACCCAAGATTTTTTAACCCCCAAAACAGAATAAAATAAACACAAATAGACAAATATAATTACATCAAACAAAAAGGTTCAACTCAGCAAAGGAAACGACAGAGTAAAGAGAAAACTTACAAAATGGGAGAAAATATTTACAATTAATACACCTGACAGGAGGTTGATATCTAGTAAAAAGTGAGCAATAAAATTAAACATTTATCAAAAGAAGACACATATATGGCCAACAAGCATATTAAAAAATGTTCACCATTACAAATTATCAGAGAAAGCAAATAAAAATAACAATGAGATGGGGCTGGGGTTGTTTGCCTAGCATGCGTGAGGCACTGGGTTTGATCTCAGCACCACATTAAAAATAATTAATTAATTAATTAAAAGTATTGTGTCCATCTGCAATTAAAAATATTTTTTAAAAAATCACAATGAGATACCATTTCACTCTAGTGAGAATGGCCATTATTAAGAAGACAAAAAATAATGTGCTGGCAATCATGTGGAGAACAGGAAACGCCAGTACACTTCTGAAAAAATGTTGTTAGTACAACTTACATTGTAAATTTTAATTCCCCCCCCAAATTAACAATAGAACAACTAGCTGGGTACAGTGGCGCAAGCCTGTAATCCCAGCACTTTGGGAGGCTGAGACAGGAGAATCGCGAGTTCAAAACCACCTCAGCAACAGCAAGGCAATAAGTAGCTCAGTGAGAGCCTGTCTCTACATAAAACACAACATAGGGCTGGGGATGTTGCTCAGTGGTTGAGTGCCCTTGAGTTCAATCCCCAGTACTAAAAAAAAAAAAAAAAAAAAAAGCACTACTATATGATCCAGCAATGGGTATATATCCAAAGGAAATAAAAACAGTAGATCAAAGATCCATCTATACTCTAAGATTATTACAATATTATTACTACATTATTTACAATAGCCAAGAAATGGAGAGAAGCTAAGTTTTCAACATCTGATGAATGAATAAAGAAAATGCTATACACACACACACAAGATGGAATACTATCCGTCTTTTCAAATAGAATCCCATAATTTGTGACACCTTGGAAGAAACTAGTGATTATTATGTTAAAGTGAAATAAATCTGACACAGAAAGACAAGAACAACAGAGTCTTCATATAGAATCCAAAAATTTGACCTTCCCAAGTTGAGAATATAATGGTGGTCACCGCAGACCAGAAGAGTAGGAGGGAGGAACAAGACAAATGGGGAGAGGTTGATATGTAGAATGTTTATTTTTTTTTCTGTAATAAACAATAAATTTATTTTAATAAAGAGAATTCTATAGGCATAGATATAGCTTCTGTAATTAGAATATTACCTTTAGAAGACTGGAAAAGTCAATATCTTTAGTGAGCTTCTAGAAGGTTCAAGACATTTTAAAGTAGCTATATGAAATATAATATATTGTCTCTCTTTTTTCTTTAGCTAGATAAAATAATCTGTTCAAACTGAGAAAAAAACTTGAGCAATATTATTTTTACTAATGGAATATGTGTATCAGAAGTCAGATTGCTTCAGTAATTTTAAGACTATACTTTAAGCAAATAAAACTAAGCATTTTCTTTCTTTCTTTCTTTCTTTTTTTTTTTTTTTGGTACTGGGGATTGAACTCAGGGGCACTTGACCACTGAGCCACATCCCCAGCCCTATTTTGTGTTTTATGTAGAGACAGGGTCTCACTGAGATGCTTAGCACCTCACTGTTGCTGAGGCTGGCTTTGAACTCGCGATCCTCCTGTCTCAGCCTCCCTAAGTGCTGGGATTACAAGCGTGAGCCACCGCACCCGGCTCTAAGCATTTTCTTTAATCTATTCTCTAAGGTGTAAAGCAATCAGTTCTCTGTATAATTATGTCCAAGTTTCTTAACTTTTTAAAAATAATAGAATTTATTTCCTAATAACATATAATCATTTTAAGGTAGTCCTTTTGTTGTCCTTGTAACTCACCGGTATATAACAATTTTAATTATTGTTCAAGACAAGAACTTGAAACATTTTATTCAGTTATTGTTAGTCTATAGTTAACACCCATGCAAATCTGATCATTAGTTTACAGAACAATAAGAAATAGTTATCTTATAAAGATGTGCAAAATATTTGACTAGATCATGGAGTTATAACCATTCTACCGTATGGTGATGCAATTGATGAAGGAGATTGTTTTCATAACAGAATCAATGGTGAATTGTATAAAATCTTTTAGATAACCCTATATAAGTGCTTTATTTGCAGTTAGACTGATAAAGTACAGACTGTGCTGATGTGTATACATGTATATGTACACACATATATATTAGTACATAAAGGCTGTACATATATACAAATATATGGTCTGAGAATATGTATGTACTGATACATATGTGTATATATTGATATACAGAATCACGTTTCTGTTTAGTAAAAATATTACCCAAACTTGTATTTCCCTAACTCAGTAAACCTAAGACTAAAGGAAGAACTTTCCTCCTCAAGGAAAACATCTTGTTGCTAGCTGAAAAGTATATGTTATATATTTTTGGCAGGATGATTCTTCTATTTGACATAAATTACAAAAATTGGAGGCAGACATTTTAGATGTGGAATTACAAAGTTTAAACATCTCAGAGAACATATTTAAATCTTCCTTTTCAAAAATTAAATAACATGCATTTCAGTTAAAACAAAAAATGTAGCTTTGTAGAAATTGTCTTTGTATCTCCATGTATTAAACCAGTAAATGATTGTAAAATTTGAAGTGCACCTGGATTCCAAGAAGATCAAGTTACAATAAAGATTCTGAATCAGTGTGCCTGGAGCTGAGCAGAGTTTTAGCAAAATCCCAGTAGATCTGATGTTGTTGGTTCACAGGTCACATTTTCAAGTGACCAGGCTCTAAAAAGTATGACAGTTTCTTGAGTAGTAAGGCAAAGCAATGCTATCTTGCTTTTTTTAGTACCAGAGACTGAATGCAGGGTGCTTAACCACTGAGCAACATCCCCAGCCCATTTTTATTTTTTATTTTGAGATAGGGTGTCCTTAGTTGTTTAAGGTCTTGCTAAGTTGCTGAGGCTGGATTTGAACTTAATAATCTTCCTACTTCAGCCTCCCAAGCTTCTAGGTTGCTTTTTTAGTTGTTATGGTTATTCCTGGCAAAACATCCTTGATTGCTATACTAGTGTACTGCTAATACCTGTATTCTTTTCTTTTGCCATTTCAACCTTTGCCACTAGAAATCGTGTGCAACAGGATTTGTATTTTTCTCCTTTTTATGTTTGGATAGCCTGACCCCTGCCTTTGATCCTCATGAGCTTTACAACTTCTGCAGGCTTTTACACAGGAAGTTCAGTAACTACCATTAAAGCAAACTTGCTGCCTGAATACTTCCTATATCTTGTCCAAATCTAATTACTCATCTTTATTGTTATCTTTGTTTTACTTATTATTACCATTTTTCTTTCTAGTTGACACGATCCATTCTTTACTTGTATTAAATGAACTCTGTATCTGTTATACATTGAAATTTTTCTCCAAATTTGTACATTGAAGTCTTAACTCTCAGGACCTCAAATGTGATTGATCTCATTTGAAGAAAGGGTACATGTAATTACTTAAAATGAGATCATACTTGGGGAGGGTGGATCTTTAATCCAATATTCCTGATGTCCTTATAAGAAGATGGCCATGTAAAGATAGACACAGAAGCAGAACACCCTATAATAAGACAGAGTGGAGCAATGCAGCTACAACCCAGGGAACACCAGAGATTGTCAGCAAACATCCAGAATCCAGGAAAAGGCAATAAAATGTATTTCTGAGTAGCCTTACCCTACTATCACCTTGTTTTCTGATGTCTGACTCCAGAGCTGACAGACAAGAATTTCCTGCTGTTTAAGTTTGTGGTGCTATACTATATGACAGACCTAGGAAATCAATATTGTGCTTCAACTTTAATTGTGCATTGATAACCTACTGAACACAAGTGTGTCTGGAAAATGAGAGTGCTGATTTGTTTTCCCCTTTCTTCCTAATGATTCCAAACTTGTTTCAGAACCACAGCCCAGTGAGTAGACAATTAGGAGGTCTTACAGTGCCTTTTTTTTTTTCTTAATTGACCATGCCTAGAATTATGTTACTTGGGTTGATGTCATCAATATCCTTTTCTTAGGTACTCTTACCCATACTGCTGCTTTCCCTATGGCCTCTTGAAGTAGATTCTTCTTATTTTTTTAAGTTTACTGCAGTATGAATGGAAGTTTCCTTGTCACTGGCTCAGGAGAAGAGATTCCAAACTCACATTCTGCGATGGTCCTCAGGTTCATGCCCATAGCATATGTCCTAAACATTTATTCCTGATTATAATGAAGACCTGTCTGGAAAAAATAATCTACCTGATTGACTTCATGAATAAAATGACAGACAATTTAATTTTTGATCCATAAAACATGTGACTGCATATTTTCATAATTTATTAGATAATCAACAAATAATAATTTCTTATATTGAAGGAAAAATCAAGATTATATTTTAAAAGTAAGAGCATGCATATTATTCAGCAGAATAATCTTTGACCTCTTTTGTTTGTGGATAAATGTCATATACTTTTATTCCTAAATAAGTTGAAACACTACAAATTTCACTTTGGCTTCATGGTGAAAATCATCATTGCTGTAAGTCTTATATTCTAATGTACAATTATAGAAGTTATCAGAGAAATCAAGAAACAACAGAGAAGGCACTGCTGGAAATGCTGATTCATTTAACTTTTGATTTTTTTTTGTCCTCATTATAATCTTAACAGAGTAGAACCTCAATACAATAAACCACATTAGCCAAATGTTTATGGAAATCTAATGTATCAAACAGTGTCACATGTGTCCATATCTAGGAAAAGTCAGATGAACTCAGAGTATTATGAGAATGTTGGTCTTGTTTCTGAGCAGAAACTACTCAAAAGGCCTAGTTGTATTGAATCAATATGAATTGAATGGGAAGAGTTTCATTTTTCTTAGTTGAGTACACCTAAGAATAGCCAACACACTTTCCCCAATAGCATACATTATAATTTTCCTAATTATAGAAGACACCTAAAGTAATCAATTAGAAAAATGTAGGTAAAGTGATAAGCTATTTCTTAATTTTTAAAAAAAAAAAAGACATTAACTAGTGTATTTAAGAGATACTGTTATAACCAATAAAAAATTCCAAATACAAAAAGGAAAGATTTATTGGCAATAGGATTTCAATTTTTGAATTAAAAATCACTACCATTTTATTTAAGTATTATAACAAAAATCAAGTGACTGATTTAAATCTGATATTAAACCATTACATTAATCTTATAAATACACTTATCTTAAAAGCAGTCTTTAAAAAACAAATTATAAAATAATTATATCCTATTAGCTCATGTCATATTTAATTGTGAAGTCACATTAGCAGAAAATTGTGATTTTAATTTTTAAAATATAAAGATAAAATACATAAGGAAGTTTAGCAATGAGAATGATTTGCTTTGTATTTTCCATATGAGTCATAATAGTTACTCAGCAACTAAATGGTTTTCTCCATAATATTCAAGCCCATAGATGTATCTCAATGGAAACCAGACTTTGACATGAAACTCAAAAGCCTATGTGGCACAAATATCATTGTTAAATAATTTTAGTTTATATATTTACCATACTTATAAAATAGTAAGGGTAATTTGCTTGCCTGCTGACTCTTCTAATCAAGTTTCATTTAATGGAAGGCTTAGACCAATAAGAATTTGTTATTTTAGGAAAAATTTTTATGAAACTGTGAGCTTGAAAAACTTTCTTTGTAGACATATATGATAAAAATAGAGAATTATGAAGGATTAATAACCAAGGAAAAATTGGCACATACAATTTATATACGTTATTCATCATTGATATTATTTTGTTCTCATATGTTACATTATCAAAACATTAAGGAAGCTACTTATGTACTTCAGAGTATTTAACTGTAAATTTATAAACTTTAGAAACCTGGTAATAAAGCAGTTTTGCGAAATATAGAGTAAGGAGTAATATGCAGCTGATACATAATTGGTCCTTGCCTTCATTATTTCTTATATTTAAATAATTATAAACATGTAGAGGAATTAATCATTTACTTAATAATTTAGTCTTTTTAAAGTAGTTAAAATGATGATGCTTTAGATATTTTTCTAATCATGCCATATTCCCATAAGGAACAGGCTAAATTTGTCTTCTTCATTACTGTTTAATATGTCTCTGATACATAATGGCTAATCAATACATGTATGGTGGGTGAACTAATAAATGAATAAAAGCTTGATCTTGCAAAACAAAAATAAATGAATAAATAGCTGTTATAGTTGAGAAAAGCTTATGGATGAGAATACAAGAATATCGAGAGGTAAAATGACTAGATTATGAAGTATAACCTAACCAGTGGATTAATCCACTGACAGGGATTAATTAGGTGGTAATTATATGCAGGTAGAATATGGCTGGAGGAGATAGATCACTGGGAGCATGCCTTTTGGGGTTTTCTCTGGTGAAAGGAGTTCTGTTTCCTTTTTACCATATTCTGAGCTGCTTTCCTCCACCACGCCCTTCTACCATGATATTCAACCTCCCCTTTGGCCCAGAGTTATGGAATCTGCCATTTACGAACTGAGGCATCTGAAACCATAAGACAAAATAAATATCGCCTACTCTGCATTGTTCTTGTTAGGTTTGTTGGTCATAGTGGTGCAAAATCTGAAACACTGGCACTCAAAAATTTCAAAAATAATAAATGAAATAGAAAAACAAGTTTGATTCTTTAACATAATTTCGCAGTTTCAAATACAAGCAAATTTGTAGACACTAGTAATTGTTTTTCAAAATGAATAATTTTAAAAATATTTTCTCTATTAATTTTAATAAATAACATCTCAATTTAAAAAGATATATTACTTAAAATAAATTGGACTGTAAATACATTTGATTTCATTCAGATAGACAAAGATTTATATTAAAAAAGATGTAAATGTTTGAATATTTTTGGTTAATTTTCTTATTGAATAGACTTAAATTCACAATTTTAAAATAATTATGATTGAAACTTTGAATTTCAAATTTGTGGAGAGGCTAAGAAAAATAAATAAAAGTGGCAGCCTGGAATCCTAAATTTGGAATTATAACTTTTAAAGTAATTTTGAACACAAAGAATTAAATATTACTTATGTTAATTTGGAATATTTTTAGATGAAATATTTCAAGTATCATTAACCTCTTAATAAAATTTGCACAAGTAGAAATAAATTACCCACAAAAATGAATATTATTTTCATGTTCTTAAAAACAAAGGAAAAGATTTACATTTGTGGTAAGAAGAGGAGTTATAAGTTTCAGAAAATAAAATTATAGGAAAGAACAGTTTAAAACATTTTTCAGATATGGGCCGGGCGCGGTGGCTCATATCTGTAATCCCAGCACTTTGGGAGGCTGAGACAGGAGAATCGCAAGTTCAAAGCCAGCCTCAGCAACAGTGAGTTGCTGAGCAACTCAGTGAGACCCTGTCTCTACATAAAACACAAAATAGGGCTGGGGATGTGGCTCAGTGGTTGAGTCCCCCTAAGTTTAATGTCCAGTACCAAAACAGAAAAAAAAAAGCATTTTTCAGATAGGGTACTATTTTTATCACCTCCTGTCTATTAAAGACAAAATATCACTTTGAAATGTTATCTGAAGATCGAATTATCCACTGCACAGATTGCAAGGTATATAGTGCTTATTTCAGCATTCTTTTTAAAATTTGATCTGGGCAAATTGTCAAGTTTAGTGGGAGCAAGGAAGTACTAGGGACAATTAGACCAATCTAATCAAACTGCTGTTAGAAGTCACAGGCAACAATGAATGGAATAACCTTCATAATACCAATAGAAAATTTTTCTAAGTAATAATATTAAAACCAGTTGCCTTCTGGGGCTTGGGTTACATCTTAGCACATGTGAAGTTAAAATCCAACACCAAAAAATGAAAAGGCACAGTTTCTACACAGAAACTGTTCTTAGAGGTTTTAACATACTGAAAATCTCTTGCTCCTCATTTGGTGAAAAATGTATATGGCTTACTGAAATTGACAGTCCATCTAGAGGTAGTTAGAATGCTGAAAAGAATACTAATGTTTTAGTGTATTGAAAAGTCTCACTTCAGGACTAACCACCAGTGTACCATTTGCATTACTTAAGTAACTTTTGTGGCTTACATTAATTAAATATACCTTGACACCCTCATTCTTATAATGTACATAGTTGTAATTTTCCTCTCTCACATACCTGTCCAGCTTATATGGAGTCTATTTGTGAATGAAGAATTTAAGCCATGAAGAAACTCATTATAGGTCATAGTAAAAAAAGTAGAGTCCTAACCACATAGCCATTGTGAAATTTATTTATTGATATATTAAATTCCTTAGAGGAGAAAGAAAATAAGTAAAAAAGAACTTGATGATATTAGGCTTTTGACTTCTTTCAAAAGGTTATACTATATCTATTTTTTTTCTGCCATCAGACTAATTTTTCTTTATTTCTTCTCTCTACCTGTTTTTCCTTAAAATGTTTCATAATATGTACATATTATTGATCCTTAAATTGTTCAAGTAAACACCTGATTTTTACAAAAAGTGAATATCCTCCATCTACCAAAACATGAGTGTATTTGAGTGACATCGCCAGGCCATGCACATTATTACTCTCTGGTATTTTAGTTATGTCTTTTTCCTAATAGTTTGTTAATGTGGTTATTTGAATAGTTGTTTTTGTAGCAATAACTGATTAGCCTCTTTAAACCATTCTTTCCTTTATTGCTCAACTTCATTCTCTTTAAATTCCAATTACCTTTGTGGAAAGAAACTAGAATCACACAAATGAGTAGAAGGAAAGAGAAGTTTTTGAGAACTTGCTATAACAAATTGGTTAGTTATCATCATTTGTGTTTGGCAGAGACTTCAAAGCAAGCAGAAAAGTGGGAAAGCTTTGTAATGGAAACAGAAAAAAAGAAGTCCTCAGATGTGTTGTGCTCAGAATGGAAGTTGAGGAAGACTACATAGACATGGGATATTTTCCATGATTGGCTTGGAAAGTACGTTTGTTTCTTTCTGTTATTTTCTGAGTTCGAAGTAATAGAATATAGGGAAATATATTCTGTATAGAAACATCAATATTAGTATGTGGTGGCCAGTTGGCAGACCTAGACAAAAGGCCATAGAGGTCATGGTTTGTCTTCCTGGACTGGCTGCTGCTCAGGTTGTAGGTCAGAGTCCCGTTGTCACATATGATCAGACAATTCCCTATTTGTATAGTGAGTCTCACACCATATGTTGCAAGGACATTGTAATTATTTTTCCAAAATCTTTGAGTGATAAACTTTCTCACTTAGTTCATCTAAATATATCTTTATATTTTTTCCTGTCTTGAATACAATTTTTCCTGAAAATAGCATTTTGCTCAATTCTTCCCCATAGAAGATTGAAGGTACTTCAGCATTTTGAAGGTAGACTTTTCATAAGGCAAAAAATAGATAATTTTATAAGTGCTATTTTTAATTTCTAGAATATACTACCTATTTTCTTGGATTAAATAATTATCTGTTATTATTTCAGCTAATGTGTTGCATTTGCAGAAATAGTTGATCATCCTATGAAAATTAAATGTCTGTCACTTGATTACTTTCTATTTGCTGTGTTTATTTCATAATTAAGGGAACTTAAAATTGTTTTTATTCACCAAATTTCTGTCTTTCTCTAAACTGTACATTTTATAAGATGAAGTGCTATATTTGATGGTTAATATTAAATTTCTCAAGCTTATTAAATAACCAGATTTTTTATTATAATTCTATTAATTTTAAGAACAGAAAACCTTCCCTGGTAGTCATAACCCTTTGGTATCCTGGGCTTACCAAGAACAAAGATGGTGAGGAGAAAGTCACAGGAAACTAAGAATTCACAGATAATCCAATAGCAAAACATGTCAGATTTAAGAAAGTCATAGTCAAGCAGCTTACATTTGATGAGAAGGGACTGTAAAAAGTTGCATGGCAAAAGATCTTTTCAACTCACATTTGGAAGGGAGATGAGCTCTTACTGGCATCAGAAATATTCTTTAAAAGTTACATTCTGAATTCTGTAGGTAAGCCCAGGATACCAAAGGGTTATGACTACCAGGGAAGGTTTTCTGTTCTTAAAATTATTAGAAGGAACATAGAAGCCAGGGGAAAAATGGTACAATAACCCACAATATAGTCCACCAATCTGTTCCAAAGAAGTGGAGCAATGAAGTACAGAAATGCTCCTTTTTTGAACAACTGGCAATGGAACAACTGGATATCTACGTGCAAAAAGTAATAGAATCTAGGCAGAGATCCTAAATCCTACACACACAAAAATTAACTCAAAAGGAATCTTGGGTCTAAATAAAAAAAGAAGAAGTATAAGCCCTTACAGGATAACATAGGAGAAAATCAAAATAAACTGGAGTGCAATAATCCTTTTAATTATATAACACCAAAGGCATAAGGTATATAGTTGATAACTGGATTCAAGAACCAAAATACAGAATGAGAATATATATATATATATATATATATATATATATATATATATATATATATTCCCATTCCCACTCTGTGTGTATGTGTATGTGTATGAAAACCCTATATTTCTTAAAAGACATATAAAATATACAAAGAACTCATAAAACAAAGAAAAGTACAAATATCAAAATGAGTAAAATGTCTAAACAGAGACTTTACCATAGAAGATATACAGATGGCAAGTAAGTATGTAGAAAATATGCTCAACATCATATGTTATCAGGGAAATGCAAACTAAAGCAACATTAATATACCAGTACACAGATATTAGAATGACCCAAACTCAGAAACGTTAAGAACACCAAATTCTGATGAGTATATGAAGCAACAGTAACTCTATGAAAACATTTCCTGCTGAAGGAAATGCAAAATAGTACAGCTACTTTGAAAGAGACATTTTTGCAGTTTTTAGAAAAACCAAACATAGTCTTTCCATATAAACTCACAGTCACGGTGGCTTTGTTATTTATCTGAAGGAGTTGAAAATATATGCTACACACCTCCCACAAAACTCTGAACATAGCTGTTTACAGAAGCTTTATTCATAATTGCCAAAAGTTGGAACAATCAACATATCCTTCAGGAGGTGAATAGATAAATAAACTGTGGTAACTGGTGTGGGATGTTGATGATTGGGAGGCTGATCTGGGGCAGGAGTATGTGGAACTCTGTACTTTCCTGCTTAATTTTTCTGTGAATCTAAAACTGCTTTAAAAATAAACTCTGCTAATTAAGAACAAAAGCGACACACCAGCTTTAAAAATATATGACTCATAAACTTACAGAATGATTCATAACACCTAAACCCAAAAACTATTTCTTAAATTCCCTGTAATCCTTTGCACACAAAATACAATGAAGAAAATATCCTCTTTTGAACAAATGGAACCAAAAAACTGGACGTCCTTGTCCAAAAAGGAAAAAAGAAATAGTCTAGAAGACCATTATACTAAGGAGCTCAATAGTGTGCACTGTTGTGCATAAAAATCATTTTAGGTGGAAAAATAGCTAACTAAGCATTACTTATATTCCTGTTTTATGTTCCACACTATAATATCTAGGTAAAGACAGAGTACAACCATCAAAATAGGGAAAGAAAAGGATAGAGATAGTATTAGTATATAAAATGAGGAACACCCATTTTGTATATGCAATATATGAATGATAATTTTATAAAACTAAAAATAATCTAAAAAATAGTATTGAAGAATATGTGGAACTCTGTACTTCCTGCTTAATTTTGCTGTGAATCTAAATCTAATAATATGAAAGTAGAATATGGAATGATACAGGTGAATGTCAATTGCTTAGAGTTGGTAATCATAATCATTGATATATGAAATACATTAATCAATTGTCTGCATATGTCTTGTTTCTATGTGATTATTTATGTACTTACATATTTTATTATATAATAAACAACTTTAAACATCACCCAAAATAAAACTTGAGAATAAATTACAACTAACCAAGTGGTTTCTCACTATTTCTGTACCACTTTCTCAGCAAGTATTCATCCTAAATTTCCAGCTACTTATATTCTGAGGAAAAGTCTTTGTTTAGGTTATTTTTATTTCACAAAGTTCTTGAGATATATGTAAACTTTGGAGACATAACTTTTTACTTGGTATTATATTGTTAAAATTCAACTGCAGTCTTGGATTAATTCTTAACTGTTGGATAATATGTCATTGTCTAAATATAAAATCACAATGTGTTTCTTGGACGATTCAGTCATTGATCACTCATTGAATTGTTTTCAAACTCTCAATATTGTGAATATTAGTGGCATAACATTACAGAATCTATCTTTGATTGTACATGTGCAGGAGAACCCCTTGCATATGCCTATTCTATGGCAATAATCAACTTGAGAAAATAATTGTTTTAGTAGTAAATCAACTAATACTCTAACTAGATATAAAAGTTTCTATAGATCCTCGTTATCTTCAACACTTAGGATTATCAGATCTAAATTCTACCAATGAGACTGGTATAAGACAAAATGTAGTATTAGTTTTAATGAGCATTTCACTCATTAGAATGAAGTTAAATATCTTATTTGGCCTATTCATCTTTTTTGTCCATTGTTTTTCTCTTTTTGTTTTTCTATCATTTTTATAGGGTTTCTTCATAAATTTTAAAAGCAAACAATAATGGATATTTTCTATGTACATTATGGCTTTTCAATTTTAAAGTCTTTAAATAAAGATTATTTGCTAATTTTAAGAGTCAAAATTAGTAAGATTTTTATAGCATCAACACAATTTGTATATTATTCAACAAATACTTCCTCTATGAGATCTAAAAGATATGTCTAACGTTTAGTATTTATTGAAAGTTCTAAATTTTTGCACTTCAACATTTGTTCTTTCACCTCCTGTACTGAGTTAGGCATTCAGTTTCATGTTTGCTTGTATGACCAGTTTTCTAACTGTATGCACAAAAAATTTCTTTAGGATTTAACGAGTGACCAGAGATCACATTATCATATAATATATTTTGTGAATAACTAGAAGATAGGAACTCAAAGATTAAATACTAAGTAATAATATGAAAGCAGAAAAACTGGAAATATTAATTATCCCTATTTGATCAGTTCACATTGTTATGTATATTGAAATAGTACATATTGAAATTTTATACTGTACCTTATGAATATGTGCAATTAAGAAAAGACTTTATGAGGGATTTCCAACTATGTGTAAATATTGTAGAATTTCAAAATTCTTTAAATATCAAGCAATGTATTTATAGTCCAATGCAAATAATATCTCAGAAGTGGAATATAATATGCAAGAAATGGAAAAGTGAAATGTAAAAAGGATAAATGTGAACTAATTGTTTTCATGAAATATGTTCAGGACATAGTTAGTTAAAATGATTTATTGAAAGAAGGTGTTTCCATTTGTTTATAGCACCATGGGAAATCATTATGAGGTCCTATAACTGAACATTTAACAATTTTCCAGGCATATATTTAAAAAATATACAACATTAAATTTTAAATTCTAGATATTAAATAGTACATATTAAAACTACTTAATTTGAATAATTAACATTCTTACTTATCCACAAAAAAATCTTACTGAAGAGATATGGGGTATTATAACCTACAATGTTTTGATCAGATAATGAACAAATGTTTTGATTTGGAGATAAAGTGTCCCCTGACAAGTTCATGCTTATGCAATGTAGCAATGTTCAGAGATGAAATGATTAGTTGAAATCTCATCAATTGGTTAATCCAATTGATGAATTAATAATTTTTAAGGACTACTGAACTGAGTAGTAATTGTAGATAGTGGGGCATGACTGGAGAAGGGAGGTCACTGGGGGCATGTCCTTGGGGATATATTTTGTTTCTGGCTCCTCCCACTTTCTCTCTGCTTCCTGGCTGCCATAAGCTCAGTGCATTTCTTCCACAAGCCTTTCTGTCATGATGTTTTGCTTCACCTCAGACACAGAGGAATGGAGTGAGCTGATCACGAACTGAGCCTCTAAAGCCATGAGTCAAAATAAACTTTTCCTCCTCAAAGTTGTTCTTGTCAGCAAAAAGCTGACTAACCCAACAAATTTGCTTGCATTGAAATTCATATGACAGTGTACACTAAAATGCTTTCTTCATATAAAAAATAAATCCTAGGAAAAAGTTTTAAGAAAGTCTTTGATAAATAAAATAAAAAATGTATCTTCAATTGGTTATTAACTGTATTCAAATCATTTAACTTTTATTTTAACAACAAAAATACTTAAATTCTATAAAATTTATAAAATAAAGTCATGAGACATGAATCTGTTTCTGCAGTACCGCTACTATATAAAGAGAAGATTCTGTCAGATTCAAATTTTTGTATTATAATGTATCTTATATTTTGAATTCAAAAGAGATATTAAGTAGTATACCAAAAAAGACATTGTGCTAAAAGATACAGTTTTAAATCTGTGTGAGAAATATACCTTATTTCAAGTGCCACAATACTCTGCAGCTGCTTATACAAAGAGTCAAATGGACATCGAATATCTATATTTTCCTGTGTATTATATGAAACAACCCAATACTTCTCAGCACAGCAATATATCTGGTTTATCACTTTGAAATTTAATTCTAATCACCTTGCCAGATCCCATATGCCTAGGGAAATTATTTTCTGTTTTGAAAATATCAGTATAAAGAGGGCTATAACATTTTTCCTACATTTAATTTTGAGATTTAAGAATTGAATTATATAGATTTCCAGTCAATCAGATTTCCAGTTTTGAAGATGAGGATGTCCATTGTTCACATTAAAGAAGGATGAGTTTTTGTCTATAATTAAAATTATTCGAGCAACTAAACAAAAATACTTATCATTTATTTTATAGTCTCTAACTCTGTGATTTAGCTGATGATAGCTTTCTATTATTTGCATAGCATACATTAGAGTTCAGGAATAAGCAGGCATTTTTGTTACAAATTTTACATAGAACAGGGTTTAATTATTTGAAAGAAAATACAAACTGACCCCACAGTTTAAATATACAAATGAGATCTACAAATGAGGACTAAGGGAACAAAAAGACAATACAATAAATATTATAATCACATATTCCTTTCATCAAAACATTGGTTCCCTTTTAAAACTCTTAGATAGCTACCCTAAGTTTATTGTTGAGATTCCCTTAATATTACAATTTAATGTATTTTCTTCCAATAGATCTGATGAGCAATCTTGTGTTAGTTGCAAAGGCAAAATCCTTAGCTTCACTTTAAATAACTAAAATGATATTAATATTCAAGTGAAGGTTTGGGGATTCTATAATTTAACATAGTATCTGCCTATTTATTGGGCATATTTGGTAATTGCCATATTTTATGAAACTGTGCACTTATCCTCAACCCTGATCAAGTATTAAATTGAAGGTCAAGAGGAGTTATGCCAGAGAGGCATTTTATGTTCCTTGCCTTTTTTTAGTTTTCTTTCTTTCTTTCCTTTTCCCTTTTGTTCTAGGAGACACTGATAATATGAGGTAATTTTAGAGAAATGTATATACAGGTATTTAATTTTCTTTTTCTTTATTTTGGGTGGTGCTGGGAATTGAACCCTGGGCTTTGTGCATGCAAGACAAAGCACTATACCAACTGAACTATACCCCAGCCCATTAATTTTCAAAGTGTTAAAGAGAAAAAGATTGAAATGCACAAGGAACATTTTTGGCATATTTATTGATAGATATGGATCTAATATATTGGCTTTAGATAAATATGTAAACCTACATTAATTTGCTGTTAAGTTATTTACCTTTTTCTAATTGATGCACAATGAGTTATACAATACACACACTTGTACATGTCTATTTGTATAAGAGTGAGAGTGCTATCAGGATATATGCTTTTGTATTAAATATCTCATTTTATTTATTATGAATTGAATGGGCTATAATATGTGGTAAACTGTCAGGGCACATAAACCAATAAGCAGTAAGGTCAAAATTATTGTTTCTTCAAAGGGAACACAATGGATCCAGAAATCACTGGAAAAATCTTACCTCAATAATTGTGACAAATCAAAGCTCAATTTTATTCTTTGGTACTGCTGTTTGAATATCCATCATTGATTGTAGCTTGAAGATTCTTAGGTTAATTCCATTTCTGAACCACTACATAATCCCCATCCCCATCATTATGGCTCTCTATTCTCATATTCATTGCTCTGGCATGAGGGTAACTTAGGAGAGAGACTGGCATCATCCTCAAGACAAGTCTGTGTCAACTGCTCAATGAACTGGAGCAGGATTTCCAAATGATATATACTGACATTGCAATACAAAGATGTCTTTCAAGGTATTTTATTGGTAAAAGTTCTAAAATTCAAAAAGTTTCCTTTAATCTGAGAAGAGATATCTCAGCAATAAAATCACAAGTTCCTGAATTATTTTGTATCTCTGATAATATGTTTTAGTTACTAAGATTACTATTTTCTGCTTCAGCAGGTTCAATTAGCATGACTTCCAAAATATAGTGAAACAGTTTATTTTTGTAATAATACTAAAATTATGTATCTGTAAGCTGTATTAATATCAGAGATGAGGAAAGTTAATGTGATCCATGGGCAAAACTTTCTGTACTGTAAATGTATGTTTTTACTTGCTATGTGAAAATTAAGAAATTTAAATTCTGCTTATTAGTGAAATCCAAAGAACACATATACCAAATCAATAGTTTCATGTCAATTTCCAGAAACTGACTTGATTTTACCAAAGAAAGAGACTAATATTCTTACCAATCTATTCCTTATTGTCTTAGAGGTGGAAGTATCTTTTAGGCCCTTTAGTAGTATATAGGCAAATGATGGATTCTAAAGTCTTATGTATTAATTCCTCTCAACATCTCCATCTCATTTAGTCTTCTTTCCTTTTCCTAAAGAAGTTCCTGCAATTTTATCACATTAACATAAATTCATAATCTTATATAACCATAAAAGCAAACAGAACCAGTTTTGGCAACTATGCTAGATTAGTAATCCTGTGCAAAAAATAAGTCTCTCCATTTAATCAAATTATCTTTACACACAAAAATTCACTCCCACACATGTTCTCAGGATTTCCCCCAAAGCTTTTTGTCCAGAATCTGAAATTTTTTTGGCATAGGCTATTTCTTCTTAGACAGGGACTGTTATTCTCCTACTCACACAACTCCAAGATGTGACTATAGTAATACACAGAGTCAGATCTTGAGAAAAACTAGCATAATTTTTGAGGTGCCTCTTTGGGTCAAATTGTCATATGAGCTCAGGGCAAATATGGTGTTCAATTTTCTTTGGCTTTTATACCCAAATATCATCATATCAAATCTCAGGGATATACTGAATTAGCTACACTAATTCATAGAACTCATATTTTTTCAAAGTACTAGATCTTGAGAAGTATTCAGTGAATCATTGAATTTTCAAGAAAAGAAATATTTATTGCCCAACTGAAGATTCAAATTTTTAAATAAATCTAGAGTATATGCATTTTATACACACTCAGAAGACAAGGACAAAGAGTGCCTCCTTTGCATTTTACAAATACCAGTACTTAAAGAGGTTTCCTTAATTTGACTTACCACATGGATTAATATAGAACTTTTTCTTAGAACTATAAAATGTCAGATTTATATTCTTTCAAGATGAATTTTAGTAGGATTTGATTATAGACTATGTTCCCAAGAACCCTTTGGCATATATCATTCAAGAAATACCACAAATTGTAAAGTTGATTTCTTGACTTTTACTGTCCAGTATTGGGGCTGCCTTTCACAGTACAGAAGGAAAAAGCTCAGAAACCTATACAGCTCCCTTTACATTCTTCTTATGTGGCCTCCCTTTTCTATTGTGCCTTTTCTGGTTATAGTTTGCAGATTCTGCTGTGGCTACTTGGCAAGAATGTGAAGTTTATGGACTCATCCATTTTCTGGCAAATGTCATAAAGTCATTATTCCTTATGACTGAGAAATACTCCAGTGTGTGTGTGTGTGTGTGTGTGTGTGTGTGTTTGTGTATGCATGCGTGTGTATACATATATATCACATTTGATTTACCAATTCATCATCTGTTGAAGGGCATCTAGGTTGATTTCATAGCTTAGCTATTGTGATTGAGCTGGCACAAACATTGATATGGCTATGTCACTGTAGTATTCTGGGCCAAGTGAAGTAAGCCAGACACAAAAAACCAAAGGTTGAATGTTTTCTCTGATATGTGGACACAAACTCACAATAAAGGGTAGGGGAAGAATAGAAGTGCAGTGGAATATACAATGAGCAATGCAGGGAAGGGACAAGGGATAAGCAAAGGAGAGACAGTGGAATGAATCTGACATAATTTTTCCCATGTATATATATGAAAACAACACAGTGAATCCTAGCACCATATACATCCATAAGAATGGCACTGCAACTAGAATAAGATATATTCCATGCTTGTACAATTACATCACAATAGATTCTGCTGTCATATATAACTAAAAAGAACCAATAAAAGAATGTGAAGTTTCTATGGGTTTTATTTGAAGTAAAGAAATAAACTGGCGTATAATGTTACCTTAAAAAGATAAGAGAAAATAAAAGCTAAATATTTTAGCTTTTTTCTTCTTCCTCTATTGTATTGTGAACTTAGAAACATTTCTTGAATGTAGCAGGTGTTCAATAAATAAATATATATTTATAAAAGGAATACATATGCATTGTTTTCAGGCCTTCTAATCACTGGAATGTTATAAATATTGACATTTGAAACCTGATATTGTTTTCCTATCAAACAAACTATTAAACACTGAATTAAAAATATGCAAAAATCTCATAGTTATACAAGCTATTTTTAAATATTTGATCCATTTAACTTAAATGTATGAAATCTGACTGAAAAACATTACCTACAAAAGACTAACTCAACTCTGCCTATCATGACTGTACATCCTTTATTCCCCTAGCTCACTTCCTCCATTCTGTCTCAGTTCCATCTTAGATCATCCTTTTAGATTCTTTTAGATCAAGCCAATTTACTAGCTCTGTAACTGTACAATGGTAACAGTTGTCAGTCTAATCCTTTCAAAAAAGTGTCCTCTTGAGCATATCTTCAATCACTGTTGTCTTTACAAACCAGAAAGGAAGTATTTGGAAACACCAGCTATTTCAAATTATCAAGGGAAGTATCAGGAAGCTAATATGCATTTTACTGTCTTTATAATGTTAAACTCTATCTAGTATAGCATAAAACACGTGGTTGACATATAACTAGACAGATTTTCTGTCTAAACTATATGCTTAAGAGAGGAAGCAGTGAACATTCAGGCTGTATACCAGCAGGAGGGAAACCCCTCAGCATAGATTTCCCAACCTAAATCTTGTTGTAAAGGTCACATATTGTGTTATATAATTGTCACATTGAAAAGTTCTTTGATAGCTTGAACTTTACTACTTGCAAAAAAGTGCTGGGCTGCCAAATAGAGTACATTTTCCAGGTTTCTGAGTCCATGCTTGAGCTAAATAAAGTATGACAAATCCCCAGAGGGCAACCCAGGCTTTTCATGCCATAGGCACCTCTGACTCAAAAGTTACAGTCTTAAAGTAATATAAGACTGCACAAGGCAACTACAAGGGTTGCCTGAACCAGGGAAGAAATTCTCTTGAGACTATGTCTACGAGACATCTCCAAAATACTTCAGAAGCGACCATAAGATGCAGTCCATGATTTTTTTTCCTATTAAAAAACAGCTGATTTAGTAAAAAAAAGAGTACAACCATTTAGATTTTTTCTTTGCACTGGCAAACTGTCTTAACTGATACTTGCAGAAAATCTTTTAAAATGAAGTGATGACTTGAAAAAGACAATTTATCATCATGAAACAACTAACAATTAATAATTAATTAAACATCTCTCCATGTTGTGGGGTCTGTTGTGGGAACATGATTGTAAGTCTTTTCAACTTCCAAAGTGGGGGGCAAATTGTGTGTGTGTGTGTGTGTGTGTGTGTGTGTGTGTGTGTGTGCATGTGTGTTGTTGCCTTTTTAACTGATTTTTTAAACTATTATAACATTGGTGTACTTTTTAATGCTTGTTGATCAACTTTTAAATAAAACATTATTTGTGAATTTTTAATGCAGGTGAAATGAAATTATCTCTAACCTATACACCTACATAAAATAGTTTCTTCTCATATTCCAAATATCAACATGCACAAAGAATAAACTTCACAGCAACTAAGGGCTAATAAATATTATAAAAATAGTCAATATAACAATACACATTACATGGTTTTGTCATAAGGGTGCTGCAACATTTATGCATAGTCCAAAGTATCTAGTCAGAAAAATGAAATGTCTCAATGTGAGGCAGAACAAGTTACTCCCTCCAATATTTATGGTCATATTCTTGTATGCATTTCTTACAAAGCATGTGAATTTAGCCAGTCCCCTCAAGGTAAACTTACAGCAATTAGTGATTTTGTAATCTAACCACTGGGTTTCCAGGAAAGCCCCCTACCCTTAGCCATCCAAGGAAGGGCTAATGATAGGTGCCACATATCTGCTAAGCCTGGAATGTTAGGTATCTCATCAGTGGAGGAAGACTCATCAAAGCAAGAGTAAATATTACTAGCCACATTATAGAAACAGAAGAACAAAGAGTAATTTTCTTATTATTTAATTTAATAGGAAACATTTTCTAAAATGTTTGACATAAAAATAAATTTCTAGATATCTCTAGAGGAGAGTAAAAATATTTCTTTTTTAATTAAGTTTGAAAAAATGCTCTTGATTTATCAAACACATTTACAAATTAGACTGGGTAAAACTGTAGTAGGGCTAAAGTGTGCAATTTTTCAAAATTTAATAAATACATGTTTTTTTCATTTTAAAACAATACTTATGAGCATTCTATGCTTTTATGTCCATGGGGCAGAATCTGAGAATGTTAGAAAAAAGTCATTCTTCATATATGGCTGAAATTTATACTCCTATCATTGCCAAGATTTACTAAAAAGTGATCAAACTATATCAAGAACACTTGCAATCTAATGCATACTCAAATTTTTAAAAAGTATTCTTCTTTCATTTGGGCATAAAGAACTGAAAAGAGTATCCCTCCCACTCTCACAACAAGGAAAAATACTGGCCAAACCTCAGATTAGGGATTTTCTGAAACCTTTCAAAAAATGGAGGTAAAAGGAAAAACAAAAAAGAAAAAAACTAATGCAAAATCTAGAGATGGAATTAGAAAATAGAAATAAACGAAAGTGATTTTTTAAGAGGAGATGATGCTGCATAACTTGGTCAGAAGATTCAGTGAGACATTTTTAAAAATTGCTGAACTCTCAGGAGAGTGACCAGCACCTGAGTTCCATGGACAAAGGTGGAGCTTCCTTGTATTTTCAGGCTCTGCCTCTCTGGAAGTCCACATTTCATCACTGAGAAAATCAAGAGAATACTGAGAAAGCTGTTTTCATGATGCTGGCTGGGAAAGGGGAACACAGTATCACAGAAACTCTGCTCATATCTATGTCATATAACTCATAGAAGAAAAGGAAAAAAAAAAACTTAGAAAAATAAAAACTTCAGCATGAGGAACCTGGTTGGAACCATGTACAGCTAGACAAGAGAAATATCTAGATTCATCTTCCTTATATTTCCTAAGAACAAAAGCCTTGGTCCATAGAAGGAATGGAAATAGTGCTGCAGACACTTGTTGACACTCACTGATGCTCCACAAGGGGATTATGAATCAAGAGGTTCTGTCCTGAGGGAGGAGCAGTGGTATCTGCTAGGTACAGACCTATAGCAGAAGAGAAGCAATGACATTTAGATATGCTCTTTTATTTTATTTTTTTAGGTTCAAGATCAAGGCTAAGCACCTCATTAGATGGCCCAAATATTGATCATATTCAGAATGAAAGAATACAATCCACACCTCACGTCCCCTTAAGAATTATAAGGTAATAATGACAATATAGATGTAAGTGCTGCAAATACCTATAACACCTCTGAGGAACAGAAGAAGACGTAGAGCCAAGTTTGGCACAAAGTGGAAAAATCATCTGGAGGGTATGGCAATACCATAAACATAAAGCAGCAGAAGAAGAATTTGAATTCATATAGGACATAATCTTGGAATTTTCTGACAGAGAAATTAAAATCACTGCAATTAATAGTTAAAAGGTTTAATGGAAAAAACACATGAAAAATCAGGCTGATAATTTCAGCAAAGATGGAAACTTTATGAAAAATTTGACAGGAAATATTATAAACAACAAACAGTAACATAAATAAAGGAGGATTTTGCAGGCTCATCTCCAGACTATACATAGCCAAGGGAAGATTCACGAAAATGAAGAAAGATCATTATTTATTACCTATGGGGGTGTACCATAAAATGGCTCCCAGTAGCCGGCCCAGGACAAAGCATCCCACCCTGAGGGAGCCACATTACCTCACGCCTATTGGCTGACCTCTATTTCTGTGCTCGTGGAGAATGCATGACTCCCAACCTAAATGCTTCTATACTGCTACTCGTGGACGACCCGCTTCCACATTAGTGGCTGGAAAACGAAACGCTGTTGGCCCCCTGCCCATTTATAATGATGTACTTCCCCACAATAAGCGGAGCTTTTGCTTGAGATAGAACCCTCCAGCTCCTGGTGGTGTCACGCAGGACAACTTTACCGTTCCCAGTGCCGCCTTGTCGGGGAGTGCCTAGGGATTCCCCTTTTCCACTGGTTGGGAAAGGCTAACCCCCCCCCCCCCCCGCTTGAAACCCTGACAATTACCCAAATTGATGACCTAGTACAAGAATTAGAAGAATAAACACACACGCACACACACACCAGAACATAAAAAAATGAATGGTGGAGAAATATAAAATGATCTAAAATGCATATAATTGGAATTCCAGACAAAGAAAAATGGAAGAAATAATTATTCAGCTTTCTCACTTTCTTTCTCCAATTTGAAGAAATAATTGTTTTCAAAATTAGTTATAACAACAAACCGTAGATCTAAGAATCTCATATAAAAACAGGATGAATGTAAAATTCACAACTAGGTGTATTGTATTAAAACTTTTGAAAACAAAGAGAAAAAATATCTTGCAGACAGTGAAAACACATATCCACGGGTCTTGAGGACTGGAATACAGACATCTTTTAGGGGAATATTATTCTGCTAATGACAATTCTTCTAAGAGAAAAATTCTAAAAAATGTCCCCTCCTTTAAGGGTGGCTTGAGTTCCATGATTCATTTATGTTTAATATGCAAACATCTTAGAAAGAATAACTTCAGTGTGATAAAATCAGGCAGAAGCCATCTTAACCAAGTGAAGTTTAATGTCATCCATAACAAGTTGTGTTATTATCATGTGCCCCTGATATGACATAGCAAGAGAGTAAATTCATCTGTGAGCTTATTCTTCCAAAAATCCATATCATGAATCTGACAAAGGGAAAACAAAGTGAGGCTCATCCTGCTAAATACCTCCCCAATACTCTTCATAATTGTTAATGATATCGAAAACAGAAAAAAAAAAAAAAACTAAAAAAATAATCACAATTTGGAGACTAAGGAAACAAAGAACAAATGAAATGTGGCAAAATAGACTGAATTCTGAAACAGAAAAGGGACTATTTAAAAACTAATGAATACTAAATAATCTCTGTAGTTGAGTTCAGTGTTGTACCCATATAAGCTTCATTGTTTTAATAAGCACATTGTAGTTATATAAGATATCAACCTTAGAGGAAGCTAAATAGAGATATATAAAAAATTTTTGTGCTCTCCTTGCAAACTAAAAATCTAAAATTATTTCAAAATGAAAAATTTAAAATGAGAAGTAATCACTTAATCCCTAGTGTCACAACTAATGGAATCCTGTAAGATTCACTTGGCATCACTCTCTCTCATTTCTTGTTTAGAGATACAGATAGAAGGAATGATGGTAGCTATGTGTGTGTTTTTTTTCCTCCAAGACTCTTATATTTAAAAAATGTATCAATGTGCTGAATAAGAAAAAAAAAGCAGGAGTTCATAAGCTCAATTAATTATGAGCAGGATCTTTCTTTCTCATACCTTATTCATTTGTAGTGCAGTATATGAGTCCAACACGATATACCCTTACCAAGAACACATTTCTTTTCCACTCAAATGTATTTTTACAATTTGACATTTCTCTTTCCTTCTACTCTTCTTTTCTTGTCATATTTTTAATATTGCATGCTTTTTTCCCCAGCCTCTATACCAGTGCTATTTAAAGGAAAAGATATGCAGTGAAGTATCAGTTTGACTGTTCCTGAACTGTAGCATATGCTACTAGAAGAACCAAAGGCACTTTTTAAAACCTTGTATACTTTAAATCTTAAGACTTGTCATAGGAAGACAAGATGTGGTGACATTGGTTTAAAATCCATGTTTGGATTTTATTGTCACATCATTTCTCTTATTCTCTTTTGGAAAATATCTTTTACACTGATGAATTCAAGCAAACCATGAGAATAATCAGGCTAAAACTGTTATTCTTTTAAAAAATTCAATAAATGGGAAGACAAATGCAACATCAATTTAAAATCTTGTGATATCAGATAATTATGTCAGAATTTAGTATCAACTCTAATTCTCAAAACTTAAAATCTAAAAATTAAAATTAAATGGTTATTTATTCAAAATCATAGCAATTTTTTATAGATCCTTGTGTGGAGCAAAGTGTAATGACAATGATCAGCAGAAATAGCATGATCTGGGAGATTTGGTCCACAAAAAAATGAACTCAACTGGGAATCTTCCTATCAGTAAGATAAGATTGCCATTCACAGACATTTTACATTTTAAAATGCACTTTTGTAGAATCAACCCAATATGCTAGCATATAAAATTAAATATTGTTGTATTTGTAAAAGAATACTGTCATTCTGTGATCATTAGGCAATGTATCATTTTGACACATAAACATGAGATTCTACAGCAGATGAATCAGTAGATAATACAGATGATTTAGAGATCAGTAGAACTGGTAAGACAAAGCCTGAAAGATTAAAATTATTAAAGATATCTCAATAGATAAAACTTACTCCATGTTCTGTGATAATCATACATCGTTTTAGATCCAAGTGGGTAACTGATTTGAAAGACTACAATTGTTTGCAAGAGTTGAGAGTGTTATTCTCTTTAGAAGTAAAGGAATCAAGCTATCAGTATATGTCATTTTATGTATGAGGAACTGAATGGTTTCCTGTGTTCTTTTGCGCAGAATAGCACCAGGAATGCAGAAGAAAGTGGGAGAAATCACTGAAATGAGATCAGCCCTTCAGAGGCAAGAGAGTGTCACTCTTTATTATTATAATTACAGTGTTTAACCTATATTTGAGCTCAGATATTGTTTCCAAATGCTTAATGTATATTATCTCATTCTTTCTAACAATGCTAAGAGGCAGGTATTATTATTTTCTTTACTGATCCAAATAGAAAAATTGAGTTACTTTTCCATTGTAGGATAAGGCTTTGAATCCAGTCTGATTGTACACTCCCGTTCTTAATCTCTATCCTATTCTGAGTCACATTTAAAAGTCCACAATCTTTTGTCTTATTATTTATTTACTAATAAAAGTTTGACTCAGTATGACTTTCCATAGCCTTTTTTTGGGGGAGGGGATACAGGGAATTGAATCAAGGAGTTCTTAACCACTGAGAAACATGCCCAACCCTTTCTAAATATTTATTTATTTGTTTGTTTATTTATTTAGTTAGATTAGTTAGTTAGTTTTTGAGACAAGTTTTTACTAAGTTGCTTAGGGCTTCACTAAGTTGCTGAGGCTAGCTTTGAACATTTATCCTCCTGTCATAGCGTCCCAAACTATTAGGATTACAGGCGTGCACCACAGCACCTGGCTCCATAGCCTTTTCTAAATTGTTTTGAAATTTTAAAAAATTTTCCTACAATAGAAAACAATGTATATATGTATATGTAAATATGCATATTTACATATATAATATAATAATTAATGTAACATATAGTACTTATATTTTTATTGGAATTATATATTAAAATGTATATTTTTACTGGAATTATTCTTGTATTAATTAACCATGGAATCAATGACTAAGCAATAATAAGCGATGCTTATTTTTCTTTTTCAGTCTCTCTCTGTATATATGTGTATATCTAATCATGAAATTAAGAGGAAAAATAAAAGACAGACATTTCTGAGGAAAAGTGCAAAGGGTGGGTACTAACAGAAGAAACTGGGAGAAGAATGAAGGTGAATTTATGAGACATAAATTGCTTCAGGGGAAATTACCTGAGCTTTACCCACTCAAGTAGTATAAGCAGAGGCAGAGGATCCTTGAGATATATCTTAGTTATTTTAAAGGAATGTGGATTTTAAAGAGCTGAAATAGACTTCTTTAGACAATAAAGAAGAGTAAGATTTGAAATCAAATTTCAGTTTTAACATCCAAGGGAAGTTTTCAGCCTGAGAGAGGGAGCTACCTGGAATGTGCTGAGTGAGAAAGGTCTATTCACCTGGCTCTCCAAATGTATAAACCATACAGAAGCCACCGTCTTTAGCAGAAATTGAGCTGGGGGAAATCTACTTGGAAGGAAGAATAAGTCAGGCTTGGCTCAAAATAGGGCTGGGAGTTGGCAGTGCAGTAAGAAAGCACTGGACTCCTACACAAACAGGTGCAGATAACAATGCCAGAGGTGAGAACAGAATGTGGGACCTTGTGAAAACTGGATGATAAACCAGCCTGATATCTCGGATTAGTACAACAGGGCATCAGGGTATGGGTTTTCTGACATTTTGCCCAAGGGCTTGTTACTCTTGGTATTTGGCCTAGTTGTGGTGTTTCTCTCTCAAGTATTTGAAAGGCATAGGAGAGTGGAAGGGAATCCTACAAGGTTGACAGGCTCAGTAAGATGAAACTTAAACTTCATCATGTATGAATGTTCTATTTCAAGTGACTTAATTAAAATAATTCCCTTTTCATTGTTTTAGGATAACACACATTACATGTATATGGAAAATTAATGATGTACTATCTTTTTTCTAGATAGAAATTGTATTATTATGGAAAACATGAATCTTAAATAGTGTTTTGGAAAAAAGAGCTGTACTAAGAGCCAGGATCTTTGGCTTTGCCATTGTGCTCCTGGGCATTTCACTCATTCTTTCTTAGATTCAGTTCTTTCATCTGTTAAATGAGCAGGTTGGGCCAGATAATCTCTGAGGCCTATTCCAAATCCATAATTGTACAAATCCATCATTATTATTACTACTTAATGTGAACAGCTATCTTGTCAGTGTATACATATACCAATTCAAAGCTCTTGGCTTAATATAATAAGACTTTTTAATATGTCTATTTAATTTTCCATGGAAAGAAAACTGAAGCAATCTATTAACCAAATTTTAAAATAATATAATTTAGGCACTGGTGCTTTTCTTAGAATGGAAAAATAGTTTGATTTCCTTCAAACTATTTGAAAAAATCGATTCAACTTGCATCCTCTTCTGATATTTTTTTACATATTTCCTTCTGCCAACAGCAGTCACCAGTTTTAATTGAATGAGGGAAAAACAATTCTGATTGTCTATGTCATCCTATTGGATTTTATATCATTGAATTTCAAACTGATTTCACTGGGACCTGCCAAGAGTGGCTTATGCCAACCTCTGAGTCTCCTTGTTACACTTCTATCCTGGGTAGCATTGTTTGCCTTTTTGTCTGCTCTCTGATTAAACTGACATCATTTTGCCTTTTGTGACTCTGGTGTCATTTTCTGTTGACAGTGTCTAGTAATGGTAGCAGACTGGTGTCCTTGTGGAATGGGTGGAAGCCATTGATTGGTTTGGTGGATTAATGCAGACCTGTTAAATGACATGCAGACTTGTCTTTGTGCTAAGTGGCAGCTGAATGGGTGCCAGTGAGAGAGGTTATTAAGCACAGATAAGAGACAGCACCTCTATTCACTGGCAATGTCACTTTCTCCCATTTGAGGAGAGACATTTGTTCAAGGCTTTTTTTTTTCTCCTCTCACTGACAATATTTAAGGCAGAAAGTTGCTGTCTAAGTTGCTGCATGACCGCAGAATACATCGTTTTGAGAAGGTGAACTTTAGAGAGGTTCATTTAGAGCAATTTTTTTCTTAAAACTATCTTCCATTGAATGTAAAGCCTTAAACAACAACACTAAAATTGTTAATGCTATAAAAGAAGAAATAGAAGGCAAAATGACAACAGGTGCCATTTATAAATACTCCATCATTCGGAAATGAAAAATAACTTTTCTGACATTTTCAAAGACAGACTTACCTTTTAATACTATCAAACATTAAATATTTTGAAATTAAAGTATAGCAGAATTATGAAATTTCTCCAAATAATTAGGGACAAAAATTGTAAAAAATATTCTTTATGTTATTTAAATGTACAGGTACACATTACATTTAGTTCAAGTTATCTATGTAACATTGTTAACATTGTTCTTTATATTGCAACTTACAAGGTCTTTCTGATCACAGGAAAATGTTTTGAGTGGTCTTATTTCTTTTATAAATTGATAAATGCTGACATTTTCTATGCAGGTTTAACTAATACTTACGAGGCTTTTTATTTGTAGTTTTTGCTTTACTATGAAATATTCCCTAAATCCTCACTTAGAATCAATCATGCCCTTTAAAAGTTTAGCCTGTTGTGGTGATTTACCTCTTTAGTTGTCTGTCTTTAGTTTTGAGCTTCCTATGACTGCATTCCTTTTTTTTTCTTTTTCTTTATCAAAGCAGTTCTTAAGGGTTGCTTTCAGGATGTAAGCAAATGCCTGGCATAAGTCTGATGTCTGTCCAAAACTAACAGCCATAATGGGAGATGTTACTTACATCTCCTCAGGGTCTTCCTTTCTGCATCTGACATTCTTTGGTTCAAGTAAGAGATACTATCTCTAAGTAAAGTTTGTGTTCACGTCATATAGCCACGAGTGCTTATGTTACTATTATCTCAATTTTATAACAGAGAATTTTATAATTGAAGATTGTAGGGCAATGACTCAAATTCATAGATTCTAGGCTATGTTACCATAGTAATTATAAATCAAGGACATGCTAAGCACATTTCATATATAAGATCTATTCTCCTAGGTAGTAGCATTGGCCCATTTATAAGAAGGACCATTTAATAAGGGTGCTTACATGGATATCAGTAAAGATAAGTTGTCTTCTTTCTTTCCCTGGAAATGTTTCACCAGCAATCAGGATAAAGTGCAGCTCTTTTTTCCTTCCTTCTAGATATATTTTTTTACTTATTTTTATTTACTTCATTATTGAAAATTTTAACTATACTGTAATAAAATGGCACAAAATTTGTACGTGCATAAAGTAGCTTTTCAAAATCTACATTAAATTTATTTTTAAACTGACACGTAAAAATTGCTCATATTTATGGGATACCATGTGATATTTTCATGCATGAACACATTGCACAGTGTTTAAAACAGGTTAAATTACATCTATCTCCTACTTTATCACTTCTTTGTGTTGAAAACTTTTGAAATCTTTTCTTAAAGCTTTTTGAAATCTACAGCACATTATCTATATTCATTATACTGTTCCATAGCACATCAAAATTGTTCATATCTAACTATAATTTAGTACCACTTGATCAACCTCTCTCCATCCACCTTCTCTCTTTTTCTCCCCAGCTTCTGGGAATTATTCACGTGTTCTCAGCATCTATGAGATCAACTCTTGGATTCCCTTATAATGTGGTACTTGACTTTCTGTACCTGGGTTTTTTCATCTAATGACCTTCAGTTCCATCCACAGTGTCACAAATGTCAGGATGTTATTCTTACTTTGAGGATGAATTGTGTTCTCCTGAGTACATGTAACACATTATCTTTATTCATTCATCAGATAATGCAAACAGGTTGTTTACATTTCTTGGCTATTGTGAATACACCTACAATAAATGTGAGAGTGCAGATGTCTTTTTGACATACCGACTTCATTTCCTTTAGATATACACCCAGGGATAATATTGCAGGATCATATGGTAGTTCTGGAGGTTTTTTGTTTTAGTGGTTGTTGTTGTTTGTTTGTTTAGGATGCTCCATTCTGTTTTTCATAACGGCTGTACTCACATTCTCACTAGCAACCTCCAAGCATTTTCTTTTCTCTGCATCCTGTTTAGCACTTCTAATCTCTTTTTTTTTCCTTTGAAAATAGCCATTTTAATGGAATTAGGTGGTACCTCATTGTGCTTTTAATTTGAATTTCCCTGATGATTAGTGTTGTTGAGCATTTTTTAATATATATGTGGGTCATTTGTATGTCTGCTTTAGAGAAATGTTTAGGCCTCTTGTCCATTTTTTATTTGGGTTATCTGGCAGGGAAGTGTTGCTTCTGAGTATTTGGAGTTCTTTACATATTCTGTTTATAAACCCTTATTCATATGTATAATTTGCAAGTATTTTCTCCTATTCCGTGGGTCATCTTTCATTCTGTTAATTTGTTTCATTTACTGTGCAGAAGCTTATTAGTAATGAAACCCCCTTTGCATGTGTTTGCTTTTGTTTTCTGTGTTTCAAGGGTCTTGTCCAGAAAATCCTCCTCCATTCCAAAGTCCTGAAGGATTATTCCTCTTTTCTTCTTGTAGTTTCAGACTGAGGTTTTACTTTCAGTCTATAATCTTTTTTGAGCTGATTTTTGTACCTGGTGAAAGGTAGGGATCTATATTCATTCTTCTTAGTTGAGATTTGTTTTGTGACCTATCATATGATCTGTTTTGGAAAATGATGTTCCATATTGCATCTTTCTATATTGCCTGTTTCTTAAAATTATACAATCTTTTTTAAAAATTTTAACTGTATGTTTCATCTTCATACTAAAAATATGCATGTTACGCATCATGTTTACAAGTTTACAGCATGCTGAATTTGTGTACACAATCACTATTACTGCTGAGTTTTCTACCATCTAATGCTTTCTTGTGACTCATTAATGTCTCTCTGTTTTAATGTGGTGAGGAATGCAGTGCAAGTGTTTTGTTGCTTGGTGGTGGGATGTTCTGAGCCACTTTCCTCTACCACACCCTTCCACTATGATGTTCTGCTTCACCTCAGGCCCATAGCAACAGAGTTGATCATCTCTGAATAGAGATCTCTGAAATCATGAGCTTCAAAACAAATTGTTCCTTAAAATTGTTCTTGTCAGGTCTTTTGGTCACACACAGCAATGAAAAAAGTGACTAAAATATCCATCCACCAAACTTTCCCTAGAGCTAGAGTTGATCCAGAAATGTCTTTCACAGTTACCACCTGTGCTCAATAACTATGGGATTCTTCATAGACCTGGTCAGAATCATCCAGACCTAGAGGGACCAGTCCCAGACTCCTATGCCTGTTGCCACCAACATCACAATGGTGAGTCATACCCTGAGTCCACAGTTCACCAAGACCAGTAAACTTTTAGGTAGAACCAAAGACCACATTGCTATAGCGTGCTGCCTTTTAAGGTGGAGTAATGGCCAAAGACTACTAAAACCAGCAGGTGATGCTGACTGGAATAAAAATCTCATAGTCTAGATTGAGTGACTAACACTGTGGCTATTCCAGAGGCTCAGTCTATGGTCACTGGTCTCAAGATGGGGGCTGTTAGGATCTGCTTTGCATTAGGGTTCACCTTGATGCAATGAGCATCATGGTAAAGTCCTGTGCTTATGACTTTTTTCAACCTTCAGCAAATGAAGTATTTCTCCAGGCTATGCTGCCCAAGGTTGGGGTATTGTTGGTGGAGTAGTCCCTTAGTCATCAAGGCTTACACTAAGCTATGTTAACCTAAGTTTGAGAGCCACAAGGATCTGTGCAGTATTGCATGCACATCCAGGACTATACCACAGAAGGCTGTGATGCAGGCTAAAACTCAAGTGTATTACACTAGCACACAGGTGACCACATGGTACCTGAGCAGGTCTAGAGACTCTGTCCAGGAGAACTGTCCTGGAATGATTGTATTGATGAAGTTTGGTCAAGGGGTGGTGGAGATAGTCTCTTGGATGCCAAGGTTGATGCTAAGCTGTGTCACAATCTGATATGCAGCCACAGAAACCTTCACAGTCCTAGGGACTATTGTGCCTCAGACCAATAATCAAGGCTGTTGCTTATGCATGCTGTAACTCAAGTTTGGCTCACCATCTTGTAGGTCTTTTCTTGATGCTGGGGTATGTCTATTGGTTCTGTCTATCAGCTATTGCCTGGACATAAGGACTTTTGTTTTCTGCCTGGTGCTGGGTCTTACATCAGCAGGTCTGACACTAAGCTCCAAGGCAAAGTCCTGTACCAGTTTGTTGTTGTTTTTATCTTGCTTTTGTTTTGTTTTTGCTTTTGCTTGTGATTTTGGGTGGCTTTCCAGGGGTTGGAATCTTGCTCCCTTCTCTGCTACCTGAAGATGGAGGAGAGGTGGTAGATGTGATCACTTAGCCACCTGGACATTGTAGTTCTAATGGCACAATGTGCAGTCACTGGTGTAGGGGCACTGGTTGTGGAGCTCTGCAGGTACTACTTTTACCAAGGTGGGCTAAATACAACATGTCAATCTAGGCTTGGACCTAATTCCTTCTCTTCCCCAAGGAGGAGGCATTTCTACTCTGCGCTGCTTGGAGTTGGGGGAGGGCAGATGCAGGCAACTCTTTCCTCCATGACTTTTTCAATCTGTCTTCTTTATTACCATACTAAAACCAGTACTATTGCCTCACAAAGATTTCTTAGCTCTTGTGAAGGTAGCTTGGTGTGTGAAGAGCTTTTTAAATTTATTTCTGTAGGGAGACAATTGCTAGAAGATTTTATTCATCCACCATCTTGCTTTACCTTCTGCTGAAATAAATTGGTTCTATACAGAATCATAGAATTAGAATAAAAAATAATATTATTTTTATTTATTCTCTCCTGTTATTTGTTTGAAAAAATGAAAATGTTTATTCTTTGGATTTAAACTTCTGATCTACTATTCAGTATCTTATTCATATTGCTTTGTATTGCAGTCAGTTCATTCCTTTATTCATGTAACATATTTTTGGTCAAAAATGTAGCAAACAAAATAAACAAAAACATCCTTGCTTTCAAATAATTTAGAATCTAGTGAGGAAAACAAGCAACAATCTCAAATTCATATTATAATATATCAGAAATAATATAATAAGATTAACACAAAATAAAGCAAGAAACAAAGATCATAAATTGTCAGGAGTCCAGATGAGGAAGAGAAATGTAGATGTACTTTTTAAAATTTTTTTATGTTTAATTTTTTTATCTCTTTTTATTTAACACAGCAGAATGCATTTCAATTAGCAGTACACATATGGAGCACAATTTTTCATTCCTTTGGTTTTACACAAGGTAGAGTCACACCATTTGTGTCTTCATATATGAACCTAGGGTAATGAAGTCCATTTCATTCCACTATATTTCTTACCCCATGCTCCCTTGAACCTCTTCACTTCCCTTTGCTCTATCCAAAGTTCCTCCATTTCTTCCATGCTTCCCATTCCCACTCCCATTATGGATCATTATCTACTAATCAGAGAAAACATTCAGCCTTTGGTTTTTTGGAATTGGCTTACTTTGCTTAGCATGATAGTCTCCAACTCCATCCATTTACCTGCAAATTCCATAATTTTATCCTCTTTTAATGCTGGGTAATACTCTATTATGTATATATACCATATTTTCTTTATCCATTCATTTATTGAAGGGCATCTAGGTTGCTTCCACAGTTTAGCAATTGTGAATTTGGCTGATATAAACATTAAAGTAGCTGTGTTATAATAGTACGCTGTTTTTAAATCTTTAGTTTATAGACTGAGGAGTGATATAGCTGGGTCAAATGATAGTTCCATTCCAAGTTTACTAAAGAATGTCCATACTGCTTTCCAGACTGGTTGCACCAATTTGCAGTCCCACCAGCAATGTATGAGTGTGCCTCTTTTCCCCACATCTTTGCCAACACTTATTGTTGCTGGTATTCTTGATCGCTGCCATTCTGACTAGAGTAAGATGAATCTTAGAGTAGTTTTGATTTTCATTTCTCTAATTACTAGAGATGTTGAACATTTTTTCATATATTTGTTGATCAATTGTATTTATTCTGAGAAGTGTCTGTTCAGCTCCATAGTCCATTTATTGATTGAGTGTTTTTGGTTTTGTGGTGTTAAGTTTTTTGAGTTCTTCATATATCCTGGAGGTCAGTGCTCTATTTGATGTGTGTGTGGCAAAAATTTGACAGTTATTGACATTAGTATATTTTAGCATGCTTTCTATTCACTTTCCTTCTTGGATCTATGTGTCTCATACTGCATTTTCCTTAAGAAATTTGAACCCAATTTTATGGATTATTGGAATGACTGAAAAATCTGCCTTCATCTGTTGAGAGGAAGTTCTGTTAAATCCATGATAGATAATTATTTCAAGAAATTCCTATTTATAATGCCTTAAATATTTTAATTATCTTGAAAAGTGGTTTATGATTTTCTGAGTGTTTTTTTGAGTATAAAGTTTTAGAAATTTGTTGATGATAGAGGCTGAAATACATTCTTAGATTACAACCAAGTTCTAATTATTCATTATCAACTTCTCCCTATTTGACAATGATCCCAAGCATATTGCAGCAAAAGAAATAATCAATGAAGTGAACAGAGAGCTGACATTCTGGGGACAAATCTTTGCCACACACATATCTGATAGAGCACTCATCTCCAGGATATATAAAGAACTCAAAAAACTTATCACCAAAAAAAACTAACAACTCAATCAATAAATGGGCCAAAGAGCTGACACAAACTTCACAGATGAAGATATACAATCAATCAACAGATATATAAAAAAATGTTCAACATCTCTAGCAATCAGAGAAATGCAAAACTACCCTAAGATTTCATCTCATGCCATTCAGAATGGCAATTATCAAGAATACAAACAACAATAAGTGTTGGTGAGGTTGTAGGGAAAAAGGCACGCTCATACATTGCTGGTGGAACTCCAAATTGGTACAACCAATCTGGAAAGCACTATGAAGATTCCTTAGAAAACTTGGAAGGGAACCACCATTTGAGCCTGCTATCCCAATCCTCAGTCTATACCCAGAAGACTTAAAATCAGCATACAGTGACACAGCCACTTCAATGTTTATAGCAGCTCAATTCACAATAGCTAAACTGTGGAACCAACCTAGATGCCCTTCAATAGATGAATGGATAAAGAAGCTGTGGTATACATACACAATGGAATATTACTCAGCAATAAAAGAGAATAAAATTATGGCATTTACAAGTAAATGGATGGAGTTGGAGAATATCATGCTAAGTGAAGTAAGCCAATCTCAGAAAACCAAATGCTGAATGTACTCGTTGATAAGTGGATGCTGATCCATAATGTGGGGAAGGACATGGGAACAATGGAGGAACTCTGTTCACAGGGGTGTAAGGGGGGAGGGGGCATGAGGACAGTAAAGGTGGTTGAATATGATGGTCATCATAACCCTAACTTTATGTATGACTGAATGTATGTTGTGATTCTATATCACTTACAACCAGAGAAATGAAATGTTATTCTCTAAAAAATGATTATAAAAAAATTTTTAAAAAAATAAAATATAAGAACACCCCCCCCCCAAAAAAAACTCAGGGAAAATCCAATTCTTTTTAAATGAATATTTGGAAGGTAAAAGTGGATTATTAAGTTAGAATTCATTATATTTCAGTTTGAATACCCATTAATTGTAATGATTCTCAAATACTGATGATATTAATGATACATATCTCTTCATAATACCATGGGTTTCTTAATATTTTCCAGAATATCTCATATTATTTCTTGTACATTTAAAACTTCCATTGTTAAATAGAAACGTGCACACATTTCTTTTATAGATTTTGTCTGTATTATACTTCCTCAAGTATATATTTTACTATTGTTAGAAATAAATCAGACTCAGAGAATCCTGACCAGAATTGTGCCATAAACAAATAATGGCAAAGGGACATTGCAGGTTATGTGATCTGTAGCAAGTGGTTTTAAGAGAAGTTTTGAAACACACTATTTTGCATGCACTTTCTCTTCTGTGATGTGAGGAATAGATATTTATTCTGAATTTATCTTTGTTGAGTAGTTTGTGCTCAATATCTTACATGTTGTCATATAACTATGAGGCCGAAATAGGATCTTGTATAACATTTATTATTATTTGTAGGAGTATACACCATTACTTGAGATTATTTATAGAAACCTAAAAGAATAATATTCTAAGTTAAAGAAAGCTTGATAACTCCAGATAAATAATTGTCTTATCTCTGCTAATAAAAATGTTTCCAAAATAAATCTTACATCCTATAATAGCACTATACCCTTTTATACAAAAATACACGCCAAAAATACCTATAACTGAATTCAGGATATTTTATTTGGTGCATGTTATTCTATTTCATGCATTTCTCTTAGTCTGGTGCATTTGTGAAATGCCTAAAAAATGTCAAATTAAGAAAAAGGCAATGTGATTTCTCCATGTTGTGCCATTGTAGGTAATGCTCATGTCTTGGTGACATAAATGGAGTAGCAGCTGTTTCTGCAGTGTCTTTGATACATAGTCTCTAAGTAATTTCCTGATCATTATTTCAGTTGCTAAATTTCCAGTTGTTGCAAGAGCAATGATGACTCTGACACTCTTCTTTAGAGGTAATTAAACTTTCAGCCCATCTGTGCAGTAACTTTCATAATATTTTCAAAGGGCACAGAATGCTTTTATTATTTGTACCACTTCATTTTTGTTTGCTAAGGGACCTATTATTTAGATGAACATTGTTGAAGCAAGTTTTTAAAAAACTGGTTAGTGAAAGGGAACATTAAAAATGTCACACTAGCAAAAAAGTAATGTAAGTAACACTGACTTTAAAAATAATGTGAAAAATCCCAGCACTTAGGGAGGCTGAGACAGGAGAATCGCGAGTTCAAAGCCAGCCTCAGCAATGGCGAGGCGCTAAGCACCTCAGAAAGACCCTTTCTCTACATAAAACACAAAATAGGTCTGGGGATGTGGCTCAGTGGTTGAGTGCCCCTGAGTTCAATCCTCAGTATGAAAAAAAAAAATAATGTTAAAAGTATCTTGTTCACCAAAATTACATTTCACCTCCTTGTATTAATCAATTTATGTTTGACTCTATATGATGTTTAATCTTGAAGTTAAATGAACAGCTCTGAATATAATCTATCATTTTCTGGAGGTACTAACTTCTTTGATTTGAGACATTTCTAACTTTTAGGTACTCATTAGCAAAATATTATATTAAAATAAGGAAAAGAGTGAGTTAAGCAAAAACATAGAAATATGTTATTTTTTTACAAGACCCAAGTGGATCAATTGCTTAAATGACATAGAAAAATGATGGCTATTGTCTCCAGAAACAAAACAAAATGTCTAACGGCATCTAGAGAGAAATATGGCTTTGTAATTATTGACATGTTTATATTTTGAAGTGTGCTTTTATTTTTACATTTTCTTGTTAAAGTGTTACTAACTATATATATATGTGTGTGTGTGTGTATATATACACACACACACACACAACACACACACACATATATATATCTATATATATATATATATTTTTTTTTTTTTTTTTTTTTGGTACCGGAGATTGAACTTAGGGATACTTGACCACTGAGCCACATCCTGAGCCCTATTTTATGTTTTATGTAGAGACAGGGTCTCACTGAGTTGCTTAGCATCTCGCCATTGCTGAGGCTGGCTTTGAACTCGTGATTCCCAAAGCTCTGGGATTATAGGCGTGCACCACCGCACCCAGCTACTAACTATATTAAGTTTAAATATAAAGATCTAAAATTTTCAAAAATTAAAATATTTTGTACATTGATCACTCTTATCAAATATGAATGTGTGATAAATTTAGTTATATAAATATCAAAATACAGAGAGATTCAAATTAGAATTTTTCTTTTCTTATTATTGTCTTATTTTCTTTTCTTGTCTTATTATTGGATTTTATCTTATCATAAAGATTTAATTTTTATAATTTTATCTTATTATAAAGATTTCAAAAGTGAAGAATGTCTCTTGCAATGTTTGCATAAACTTTTGCCAACTGGAGAAAATATTTATGATTTGAACAATTTGTTGGTAGTAAAATGTCAATCTTTGTTAGCCTTCACTTTTACATGTTTTCTCTATTTTTAGGATGTTTATGTATATTTTGTTTTTGGTAAGAATTTGATAAAATGAGAATAACAACTTGAAATTTTGATACAAATATTTTATTCCAAGTTGCTAAATTTTCAATGCTGTCTATTGCTATTTGGGACAAATCTTTCCATCCTGTTGTCCTTATAACTGTATATTTCTTAAATATAAAAAACCCTTTTGTCATACATATAATATTCATTAGTAGTTTCTTCTGTTTTAATATATTTTCTATTTAACTAAAAAGCATTTAATTTCTCTAGGATTAATTTTTGTGCATAGAATACATCAGTGTTTTGTTTATACTTTTCCCTAAAAGCATCCTAAATTCTATTTATAAAAATCTTTCCTCTGCCTCTAATTTTCTACTTTATATGGCTATTAATGATTCCAAACTTCATCTTTCTTCTTTGATGGTTCATATATTTATTAGCGTCAAAGAAAGCTGCCAAAACTTTTGAAAATACATGATTGAAGTCTTATAATTGAATACAAAATTGCTTTTAAATAAAAGAACACAAGGAATTCAGAATCTAATGATTTACAAATGTCCTTAAAAGATTTCAGTAAACATGTTTAAATAACAAAATCCTGGATAAAAACCAGTGGATTTAGTATATATTAAGCACCTGAGTACATGTGCTTCAAAATGGAAGTTAATGCAGTCCTCTTCTATAAAGCACTTGTAAAGGGATAACATAATTTGGAAAGATTGTGATAGAATTGATGTGTATATGGTTTTATGTGCATGTCTGTCCTTCAACTCACTGTGAGTTTCCAGAAAGTCTTTGGAGGACACTTCCCTCTAATGAGTGGGTGAGTATGCATTTTTAGTTAAATAAATAAATAAAAATAAAGCAATAGCCTAATGTACACAAAGCCATGAAAATGTGTAACAAAAAGATTAAGGAAAATGGAAATTGAAATATTGTAAAACTGAGTTTTTTTTGCTCTTATTTGATCATTAGGCAAACAAGGAGAAAAGAAAAGAAATAATTATGCCTTAAACTCTCAATCTTTTTTTTAGCTACATATTTATCTCATCGCAAACCCCTTACAAAGATAAAGAATAGGAATGAGATTACTGATAATGAATTACTTGTAATTGTTCTGCTTTTATGCTTCTCAATATTTAGCCTTGCTGGACATCTTGAATAAGGATACAACACACAAATAGACTTGTTTATAGTGTTTATAGGCTTTCATCCCTTTTTTTTTTTTTTTTACTGTGGTTATACAAGTATCAGGATCCTTAGAATTGACTCAATAACCAGGTCGATTCTCTTGACCATAAAATTTCCAGTGTCCTGATATTTGTTAAAACAGAGTTGATCATCATAATCTATATAAAGTCATTTTTCCTTTCGCCTATCTGTTTACTTACTATTATTAGACTTACAAAAATAAACACAAAGAGCTTTGTAGAAATTGACAATTTAACATCACATGCATAAAATTAAAAAAAACCTCCCAACCATTGCCTCTTTAAACAGTGTCTCTATTTAACTATAAATATATTCCTAACTTTGTGTTAAATAAAAAAGCAAGAAAAAAGTCACAAGAATAAGATATCTTAAGTTAGCAGTGGTCTTTCTCTATATGATACTATACCAGACTTGCTGAAGAAATTTAAATGAAATTATTTCTGAACTTGTAGAACTTATAGTATCTTTATTTATTGTACAAAGGGGGTTTTCCTGTGTTGATTTTATAGATTTTGTTAACAGACACATAAAAAGAGTTTTTAAAAATTTCTCAAGTATGTTATTTATTAGGCTTTTAATATTTCATTTTGAAAAAAACAATGAAGTGTTGATATTTTCACAATTAATAGCATTAATTATATGTACATTGATAGTTTATAATTAGTCGCATTACATGTATTAGTTAACTATAGAAATCTCCTTAGGTTGACTTCCATTTCCCTGCGACTTACAGTTCTATGTATTCTGCAAAATTGCAAAAGTATGACTATACATATGTGTGTGTGTGTGTGAGTGTGTATGTGTGTATAATTATAATATATAATTCAAAGTTTCTGACCAACAAAATTAAGACTTCCACCTTTGTTTAGGAATTATTTCTTTATTCTTTCCTCTTGATTCATGAATACATTTGTAACTTTCTGTCTTCCACATTTCCTGAAGGATTTAAACTGAAAGAAGGGCTAGCTTTGCATACATCTCAAAAGAAGCACAAAATAATTGCTTACTGACTTATCAAAACCATATAACAACTACTCAATTATTTTCCTAATATAAAGAAATATAAAATGAAAAATTGAATGTTGTACAAGTTTATTTTGACATGATTTCATTGTATTTTAGATGAGTTTCATTTAACCAATAATTGAAATCTATTATAAATTAGGTTCTAGAGCAGTTCAAAGTACTTCAAGACAGGATTAGCAGCATGCCCCTCCCCTCCAAAAAAAAAAACACCTCAATTTCACAAAAATATACAGACATATTCATGGCAGCACATTCACCTTTCCTCCCTTATCTCATGAGGAGAGAACATGAACTGAATGACTGATTTAAAATGCAAATTTGGAGAAAATGTATTGCTAAATATTTGGGTCTCTTAGATGCTTAACAGTCAGCACACCTGTTCTTTATGAAGAATTTAAAAGGTAGGACATAGACTTCTTTAATACTGTGAATCTACTGATGTCTGGTGAGAAAAGTAAAAGCATTCATTGTTGTTCTTCTAAAAAATTATTACCAAAACAAAACAAAACAACATCATTAACAACAAAAACCCATAACCAATATGCTACCCTCTTCTTTAACAACAGGCTTCAAATAATTAGGCACAACATTTCATGATAAGTAGAATGAAGCATTCACATTTTAGATGAGAATTCTTTTATTAAAAATTAACATGAATCTATGCTACTTTTTAAATTTTTTCTACTTTATTTTCTAAGTTATCTTTAGCAGTAGAAAAGGCAAACTAGATTTGGCAAGAATCTCACGTTTGAATGATTACAAATATTAACAAAATTTACTTTAATTACCTTGACATGTTTCAAGATTAGATGCAATTCATTATTTGAATCAATTTTCAACCACCTGCTAGTTTTTGTACCTTATTCACTAAATTTTCCTTAATGCATTTAGCCAAGTTGACAGAAAAGAAGTTCACAGCAGTGTCTTACATCCTTGAAGGAAATTCACTTTATTCTCCCACAGAGAACCCACTTGAGGTTTAGCATTTACATTTCATAGGTATCTTAATATTCTCAGCAGGGTCAAAATAACTGTTTTAGGTATTTATTGCTTGCAATAAATCAATACTGACCTAAAATAGCTGAACAGGTACAGAAGTTATGCCAAAACAGCATCATCTTATATTTTAGAACAATCATTTATATACCTCCCTAAAAGCAAAAATCTTGTTTCACCTCAATTTCCTAAATTGACTTATTTGGAAAATGCCTTTATCTTTAATGCAAATATAAAATTTTACAACTTTTTTATTGTTGTTGTTGATACTGAGCATTGACTCTAGGGCACTTTACCATTGAGCTACATCCTCAGCCCTTTTTATTATTTTTATTTTGAGAGACTGGGTAATTAATGATTTATATATATATATACACACATACATATATGTAACAGGGTAATATATATATATATATATAATGTATATATCTATATGTCTTTATCTCATGTTGGTCCTGTTCCTCGAGAGAATTCTAATACAGATTTATATACTCCCTTTTATTAATAAGAACTCATTCTCTAGACATGGTTCAATATACTTTATATATAAACTTCCATTTTCTGCATTTCAGTATTCCTAAAACTCTAAAAGTAGAAAGCTTTTTTAAGCTCCATGAAAAATAGTTTGCTGCAAACCTGCTTTGACTCATAGTTTTTTATTAATCTCATAGTATTTATTAACAACTTTATTAATAAATAAAACTTAGTCTTTATTAATCTCACTTGATATGACTATAAGCAGCTTTCACTACAAAAATGTTAAGATGTATTTTAACTCACTGGAGATTTTTTAATATAAATATAACTCCATATTTCTAAAATTGTAAAAGTTTGAATTATAACACACTTGATATGATTAGTTCTAGTGACTTATACCATGGTGGGATGATTATGGTTCATAATAACCTGCTATATATTTTATGAATAACAAGAAGAGAGGAGCTTGGATACTCCAAACCTGAAATTATAATAAAGAGATGAAAATGATAATCATACAGGTTTGATCAATGTAACTTGTATATATATGTATATATTGAAATATTACACTGTACCTTATAAATATAAACAACCATTATATATTACTAAATACAAATTTTAAATGTTTAAGCAGATGAGATTAATAATTACCCTGATTATTATATATTGTATAAATGTATCAACATATCACAATGAACCTATAAGTTTGTACAAGTAATAAAAATTGCTATGAATTGCCCAAGACCATTTATCTAATTAATCAAGGAGACTGGATTTGAAACATTATATTCTGTCTTTAGAGCTCACTTTTCTGCTTCTAATATTTTATTAATTATCTAGAATGACTTCACATAAAGGTCTTGACAGCTGGAAATAATATATATTTTTTTGCTTTTTTTTAGTATTTTTAGCTTTTTTTTTTAGTTTTTGATGGACCATTATATATTTTTCCATTTATTTATATACAGTGCTGAAAATTGAACCCTGTGCCTCATGCATGCTAGGCAAGTGCTCTACCACTGAGCCACAACCCTACCCCTTGGATGTGATATATTGTGTTCTATGATCATTATCTAGTATCATTTTCTTGGCTATTAACATTTTCAAGGTTCCCTAACCATTTTCATTTCTGATTTCTTTTGGTTTTCTTAAATTATTTCATTTCTTAAGATTTATTGGATATCTAGAAGAAAGTATTCAAATGGTATAGCAAAAGTTTCTAATACTATATTTAATTAGAACATTATAACTATACATACTATTCACTTTCGTTTTGACAAGCTAATACATTCAAGGGATTTAATTTAAATCCCTCCCACTTTCCCTTCTCTTCTCCCTCCCCCTATTCTCTCTCCTCTCCTCTAATATCATATTAAAAGAGATTAGTTAGACTCAGAAAATCAAGAGCTGAATGTTTTCTCTCCAAATACTGTTTTATTATCCTATTCTGGAAGCTGGAAGTATTCACGACAAGAAAGGTTTAGAAGGAGTTCCTTTTTGATTTTTGTTGTTGTTTTTTGTTGATGGTTTAATTAATCTCCAAATTATCTCAATTAGGTATTTAAGGAAATTAAAATAAGATATTGAATAATCTCTTCCATTTTATGCAAAAGAATAAAAATGTCACATGTTCATCTATCATTTGGTATATTTTATTTTCTTTTTTCTAAATTCCTTATTTGTCCAAATTTTGATATGCTACAATTCTCTCCTAATAGATATAAATTCTTGACATCAATGACTTTATAATATTTGAAATAGTTTCATAGATCAGTCTCATCCAAAATCATATGAATGACTGAGATATATATAAATATATCTCACTATATATGCATATATTCATATGTGTTATTTTAATGCTGCCACAAACTTAAATAACCTAAATATCACAATGTAAATAGCAGCACAATAATTGTAAAGTAAGCACTTCATCTTTTCAAGAGCTAAGTTTGAAGTATATAATTCTCAATGGAATACAACTCAATAATGCATTGGTTTTACATGTACTCCTATTAACTATTCTGTTTTTTTCTGTCAAGTTATTAAGTTTCTCTTTCAGCATAACTTCAGGCAAGAAAAACACTTTTGTCTATTGCCCTTAGTAGATAATTTATATTCTTATGATTTGTTAGATTTGCATTTATAGCTACACTTACACACTAAAAAATGATCAGATTGCTTGAGAAGTCAAAAAGCTTCTGAAACTCATGAATTAAGAAATTTATTCACCTATTCAGGGATTATTTATTGATTTTTCTGCAATGTGCTTAGAATTTCACCAGCACCAGACATACAGTAAGGAATTAATGCAAAATGGTCCTCAAGCAACTTATGGTTATTTCCTTATTCTATCAAAAGCACATGAGCAATAAAGAACTTCTTTACATTTGTGGATATTTTTTCCTGAAACAAATTTCTAATTTTTAAGTCACCTAGGCTTAGTTTTGTAGATATGTTAACAATAGCTTGTTAGAATATCTATTCCTTTAAAGGGTACACTGAGTAATTAAAATCAACATCTACTATTGAGACATTGCTCAATCTTGATAGAAAAATGTTTCTCCAAAGAATCAATATTTTAGCAAAATGAAATATGAAGGTATTTTATGTCCTATGGGGAGAGGCTGAAGGAAATATATGTGACAACTATTCTTTTTGCAGTTTTGTTAATGTTTGCTGCAAATATTTAAAAGTGATATTTTGGATAAATACATCTTTTAAACTGTTATCTTTCTGATTAATTATTTTATCCTTATGCAATCTACATTTTTGTCTCCAACAGAATATTTTTTTAGAATTCTATTTTGTGTGATATTAATAGGAACACATTTTTTCATGTTTAACATTTACCTAGTATATTTCCCCAACATTTTATTTCTAACCTAGTTGTGTCCTTATATTTTAATTGAATCTCTTGTAAAGAGTTTTTTGTTTTGTTATTCTATTATCCAATCTGTCTTTTGATTACATTATTAGGTCCATTTACATTTGATGTAATTTGTGATGTAGTTAAATGTAGCATTTTACTATCTGTTCTCCATTTATTTCTATCTCTGTTCTCATTTCACGGTATTATTTTAGATTTTTTTTATTTTAGTCTTTCATCTTTTCTCCACTATTGGCTTCAGCTCCCCTCATTCATATTATGGTTATTTTTTTACTGTCATCTAAAATTTCTGATGTGAATCCTTTATATTTACTTATATGTTGTTATTTTAAATAATCCTTATTCCTTTTATGTTGATGTAGACATGTATCTGTGATTATTGTCTTTAGCCAGAAGAAACTCTTTATTTCTTTTAGTAAATATTATTGATGGTACAAATCTGAAATTTTGGTTGTTGTTAAAAAATTTTCTTATTTTGTTTCTATTTTTAAAGAATAAGCTTTCACTGAAACTAGAATTCTAGGTTTATGAAAATGCCGTTTTTCCCTTACACCACGAGGAAAATATATTTTCATGCTATCCTGTATTCTATTTTTCTGAAGAGAAGGCAATTATCTTAATTGTTGTTCTGCTAATTGTGGTATATATCCATTTCCTTCCTACTGCTTTTATATTTTTCTTTGTCTTTTTAGCAGTTTGACTCTAATGTGGCTATATGAGAGCTTCTAGGGTTTACCAAGTCTGTCTAACATACAGGTTGGTATATTAACAATTTTGAAAAAAATATTAGGTACTGTTGCCAATTTGATTTTGTACTTCACTCTTTCATGTCTTTCTGGGACTCTGCTAACATATGGTTAACTGAAACTATGCATAGATCCCAAATTTTTATTTTTCTTTATATAGCAATGTTTATATTTCAAATTTGGGTATCTTCTTTATTGACTTATCTTTTGTTATGTAGTATCACCAACACCACTAAATCTTAAATTTGAGGTATTGATTTTATTAGCTTAAAGCTTTCATTTAATTCTCCTCCAGTATTGCCGTTTTCTTGCCAATATTGTTCATGCTTTCTTTCATTTTGTCCACTCTTTATGCAAAATTCTTGAAAATACTTACAGCAGCTATTTTAATGTTCTTTTTCACACATACCACCATGTAGATTAAGTCTTTGTTAGACTGTAGGTTTTCTTTATTAAAAAGAACATTTATTTTTTTGTTTCTTTTCATATTTGTTTTGTTGTTTTTTGTTTTTATTTTGGGTTTTGTTTTTGTAGCAGGTATTAAACCCAGGAGGGCTTAACCACTGGGCCATATCCCCAGACCTTTTGATTTTATTTTGAGACACAGCCTTGCTAAGTTGCTCAGAGCTTCACTAAGTTGCTGAGGCTGTCTTTGAGCTTGTAATCCTCCTGTCTCAGCCTCCAGAGCCACTGGGTTTATAGGCATGTGGCACCATGCCTGGCTTTTTCTTTTTTCACAACTACAGAAATTTTTTTAAGTATATTCCAGAGAATTTGATTTTTATCATCTTCCTTTGAAGTGTATAGCAATTTACTCTGGTAGGTACTGAACAGGTTGGGGGTTGTTTTTATAATTCTGAAGTTTGATTGGAGTGGATTTTTTTCTCCATAGTTCTAGGATTTTTCCCCCCTTTAATCCTAAGATTTCAACTTAATGCCTAACGTGTTCATCAATAGAAATCTTTCCAAATATCTGTCTGAACTTGTTGGAATCATTGCTGAACTCAACAGAAAAGTAGCTCTTTTCTATAAGTAGAATGCTACTCTGTGAGCAGGCAGCTCATAATTCACATAAGGCTCTAGTATTCTGCCCTGCAAATTCCAGCTACTGTCACCAACCTGAACTACAATCATATTTACTCAGCACACACATTATTTTTCTGATCAACACAAAAAAACATTCTATTGGAATGCATTTGTCTGTGATTCTGTGTGGAAATTGTTGTCAGAAAGAAGCTGGGATGAATGTGGCATTCACCTCATATTCTTTCCTGATTATAAGTTTCACGGGTCTGTGTTGTCCATTGCCCAAATCATGCTTCTTATATTGTATCTAGTTTCATAGTTGTTGAAAACAAGAAAGCAATTACAATAGCAGCTCTGTGTCATGACAAGAAGTTAGAAGTCTCTATTTGAATTTTAACTTACTGGAGGAATTTGTTTCAATAAGTATTCTTTTTCTATAGTGATCAAAGCATCAATTTCAACTGAAAATAAGTCTCAAAAATACACATTGGCATGCCTGTAGGTTTCCAACTCAATTCTAGAACTAACTAGAAAAGAGAAGCTTTCTGAAGCATGTTCTTATCTCTTAGGGAACATTCTACAATATTTCAAAAACTATAGGCATTCATCACCTATCATAAAAATAAGTGCTTATTGATTTCAAGGCAGTACTTTTAGTGCACTGCAAAAACATGAAATTCTATAAAATATTTAAAATAATTTCCATAATGGAACTTAAGATGTAATTATAGAGATATAATAGAAGCAATTGAAAATTACTAAACTTATTATACCAGACAACAATGAAGATAATTGTTCAAACCAGTAATGACCGAACAAAAATTTTATGCAAAAAAATTGCTGTAAGATTTTAAAACAGTGACATAATTTGGAAATGAGGAAAATGCTCTAGGGAAGAGAGGAAAATTTAACTATATTTATAAACACATGACAAAAATGAAAAGGATTCTGAGTATATGGAATATATGTGGTTATTTGAAGTACATATAGAAATAGGAAAATCAGAGAAATGTTGATGCTTCAGTGGACACAGATATCATTTCTTTTACTGAATGGAACTTCAAACTCAGAATGCCACCTTATAAAAATTGGTGATTTTTTAAAATTTTTCACCACAGAATTCCAACAATGATTCATATTGAGTAACTATAATTGTTTTGAGTTTTTGTTTTTATGTCTTCAAGAATATATATTTTCCTTGAATTAGTTCTATACTTATTTAATTAACTGATAATATTACACAAATATTTCTATGAGAAATTTTCAAATTCTTCAATACTTTCATTAAAGAGGCCATCATATTCTCAATTTTATATTGTACTTTGTTGTGAGAGTATGAACATGATATATCACCTTCCAGGGCCTCTTTACCTGCTATGAGAAATGAGGCTACAGGGTGATATATCTAAGTTACTATTCATGTCTAACGATAAAAACCATCACTGATTATATTTTAATTATCCCACTTGTCTTACATGTTGCAACTGGCATTGAAAAACATTCAATAAATTTTTAATTATTGACTTACTACTAGGAACTTCAATATGCTGTGAAGAAAAATGTAAGGAATAAAATATTTTCTTTCCCTAAACATTTATGAATTCAAAGAAGAGACCACTAAGTAAATAGAAAATGTGACCACGTGTGATATGTGAAAATAAAGACACAAATTCATCACACTAAGAAGACACTTTACATGGATTTTCCTAGGGAAGTTTTTGAAAATCCAAAAAAGTAAATATTTTTATTTAAAGGTTTAAAATTATCTCATGTAGTTTAAATTGCAGAAACAGAGTGGTAGACTCTTTGTGGCATAAAAGTATTTACAATTAGCTACCATGAAAATACAAGCTGGGCATGGTGGTGTGCGCCTTTAATCCCAGTGGCTTGCCTGGGAAGCTGAGTCAGGAAGATAAGAAGTTCAAAGTCAATTTCAACAACTTAATGAGACTCTAAGCAACTTAGAAAAGGTGCTAGAGATGTTGCCCAGTGGTTAAGCACCCTTGGATTCAATTCCTGGTACCAAAAAAATGAGGGGAGGGGAGGATTACTTCACCTTCCAGTACATATAGCATTCATTATTTTGATTTCCTGGCTTGGGATATAGCTCAGTGGCAGAGTATATGCTTAGTATCTGCCAGATCCTGGGTTTAAGCACCAATACATATCATATAAATGTATTATATATACTAATACATGTATAAATAAATCTTCCTTCTGTTTGTTCTTTTTCTTGTTCTTATGCTATTTTTCCTTTCCATTTTAGATCCCAAATTTTGATGCAAACCATTGCATTTGCTAGCAATCTTGCTGATTCTTCAACTAAGATGTTAGGTTATCCCAAAGACTTTTTAATTGGATAAATAATTTTAACATTTTATCATTAGAATATGTACTTATTTTATAACTGTACATTGTAAGCAAAAGAAAATTAAATCCTGGTGTTTACTTCTCAAGTTAAAAAAACAGATGAATAGTCATTGTAGAATCCAATTAAACATTGTTATTAGTTATTGTAATAAAAGGCCTTCAGGCTCCACTGTAGCAACAAGAACTTTTAACAAATTTGTAATTTAATAAATATTTGCATAAGCAAATTCCTGGCAGTTTTCTTGAGTAGCATGGTTTTAAATAACCAATAAAATCATCACCTATCTGCATAGTAAAACAGAAAATGAGTACATTCACTTTTTTATGAAACTTAAACCTTGCTTACTTTGGTATATGATAAATTGTATGAATCTAGAATATTACATTATGTACTGTTAATCAGTAAATATTTTAGATAGATCAGCTGATACTTATTTTTATCCATAGCATATCAAAAGCGAAGAATGTGGACAGCCCTCCTGATCCATGATGAGCCCAGGCAGGCCAAGGACAGTGTTGCAGACCCCTGAGGAGACCAGCACACCCAGGACATCCCCAGAGATCCCCAGAGCCCAGGCCCAGCACTACCTTGCCAATCTGTGAGGAGCCCAGGCCCAGGACTGCATTACACTGAGGACTACACTTGCACACCACAGTGCTGCATCTCCAAATATGCCACCCAAAGCCAGCATTGGGCTTGCCCTTTCAGCCACAACTCTAAAAGTGGTCAATGCCATTTTGGGATACCTCCAACACCATTTCAGATTACCTCTGCTGCTGTCACCCCCATCTTTAGTTATGGCAGTTTCTATCTTGGGACACCATCTGGTGGCTGGAAGCCAACACTAAGGTACTTATAGGTTTGATGCTACCCAGGCACCAACCATGGACATGACCACTTCCATCTAGGGACAATAGCCAGGACACAGAAGATCAGCACCAAGGCTGTCCCAGCAAGTCCTGACTCACACTCTGTGCCCCACCAGTGGACAGGAGTCCCACGCAGCAGTTCCCTATTTACCAACAAGTGGTTCCACCCAAACCACCTCCATTTTGCAACATTGCAGCCACCACCATAGCCCTCCCCATGCAGTAATTTCCAACATGGGGCATTGGACAGGGCAAGGAGGCAGCTTCTCATTGCAACAACACATGCCACACTGTGTCATCACCAAATAGGCCACCCAATAGCATCACATAGACCATTCTTCCAGCCCCATCTCTGAAAGCAGTTGCCTCCATCTTGGAACACTTCCACTGCCATCTTGGGTTACTTCTGTGGCTGCCTCCACCATCTTTGGCTGGGAAAGCTTCCACCTTGGGACACTGACTGGGGCCTGGAAGCCCAATATCAAGGTAAATACAGGCTTTATGCCACTGCCCCCACAAACTAGGAGTATGGCAGCTTCCATCTAGAGACAACAACCAGGACCTGAGAAACCATCACCAAGGACCCAGTGGGCCTGGTTGCACCAGAGGTATCTCTACTTGGTGTATTAACAGACACCATTCAGTTGCAGAAGCAACAGGGACCCTTGCATGGGGTAACCTCTCTCTCTTTTTTATCCTACTAAGAACCAACTTCTTTTGATTACCCTTTGACCAGTCTTATAATCTAAAACTTCTGTATTTCCACATCATATCTCATAAATATCACAGACTACCCCCCACACACTCCATTCAACATTAGAAATGGTACACCCTTATGCAAACCTATTGACTATATGGTAGAAGATAACCAAAGTCATAATTTCTGTTTATAGAGACAAAACTGTAAATGTCAAAATAGAAGCTAATTGATATATGGCTGCATATTGGTTGTATTGGGTGCTGTAAACATTGATATGCCCCTTAAAGGTGAGGTATTGGTCACCTGTAGGGACACTCAAGATTATAGGATAGAAGTTGCAATAATACCTCAAATCTGCAATGCAAGAAAGGAAGACACATTGACAACATGAAAAAGTAAGGGAGGGAAGTGTCGCAAACAACAACAATAGGATACGTTGACAGTGCAATAGATGAAATGTCAGAGAAAGAGTTCAGAATGTACATAATTAAAATGATCTGAGCAAATGCAAGCAAAAACTGATCACTGTAACAAAGAGATAAGAGAACAAATACAGGCAACTATTGATCATACCAACAAAGAGATAAAAGAGCAAATACAGGGAGCAAAAGACTATTTCAAGAAACACATGGAAATTCTGAAAAAAACAAACAAATAGAAACCATTGAAATGAAGGAAACAATAAACCAAATAAAAAACTCAATAGAAAGCATTATCAACAGACTAGATCACTTGGAAGACAGAACCTTAGACAATGAAGACAAAATACACAGTCATGAAAATAAAGTTGATCACACAGTGAAGATGGTATGAAATCATGAACAGAACATCCAAGAATTATGGGATAATTTCAAAAGATCAAACCTAAGATTTATCAGGATAGATAAACCAAAGGACTGCACAATCTTTTCAAAAATAAGGAGAAAATTTCCCCAAACATAAAGAATGAATTGGAAGATCAAATACAGGAGAACTACAGGACAGTAGATGTACACAATTAAAACAGATCTACACTAAAACACATTATAATGAAAATGCCTAGCATACAGAATACAGAGAATTTTCAAGGCCACAAGAGAGAGGAATCAGATTACATATAGGGGAAGACGAATTCAGATCTCAGCAGATTTTTCAACCCAGACCCTCAAAGACAGGAGATCTGGAACAACATATACCAAGCTCTGAAAGAAAATGAATACCAACCAAGAGTCATATCCACCAACATTAAGCTTCAGATTTGATGACAAAATAAAAACTTTCCATGACAAACAAAAGTTAAAAGAATTTACAGCAAGAAAGCTTGTACTACAGAACATTCTTGACAAAATATTTCATGAGGAAGAAGTGGAAAAACAACAATGAAAATCTGAAAAGGGAGGAACTACACTAAAGGAAAGGCCAATCAAAGGAGAAACCAACTCAAGTTAAAAACCAAAAATAAACCAAAATTCCCAAGACTACAAACCATGCTTCAATAATAACCCTGAAAGTCAATGCTTAAACTCATCAATTAAAAGACACAGACTGGCTGACTGAATTTCAAACAAAGACCTAACAATATATTGCCTTCAACAGATTCATCTCACAGGTAAAGATATCCACAGACTGAAGGTGAAAGAACTAAAAAAAATTAACACCATAAAACAAACAAGCCAATCAATAAATGGGCTAAGGAGCTGAACAGACACTTCTCAGAAGAAGAAATACAATCAACAAACATGAAAAAACGTTCAACATCTCTAGTAATTAGAGAAATGCAAATCAAAACTACTCTAAGATTTCATCTCTTCACAGACCAAATGGCAGTTGAGAATATAAGCAACAGTAAGTGTTGGTGAGGATGTCGCGGAAAAGGTAAACTCATATATTGCTGTTGGGATTGCAAATTAATGCAACCAATCTGAAAAGCAGTATGGTGATTCCTTAGAAAACTTGGAATGGAACCCAGCTATCCTACTCTTCGGTCTATACACTAAAGACTTAAAAACAGCATACTACAGAGATGCAGCCACTTCAATGTTTATAGCAGCACAATTTACAATTGCTAAACTGTGGAAGCAAACTAAATGCCTCTCAATAGATGAAAGGATAAAGAAGCTGTGGTATATATACACAACAGAATATTACTCAGCATTAAAAGAGAATAAAATTATGGCATTGTAGGTAAATGGATGGAGTTGGAGAATATTATGCTAAGCAACACAAGCCAAACTCAAAATACCAAAGGCCAAATGTTCTCTCTGATAAGTGGACACTGATCCATAATGGGGAGGGGGCATGGGAAGAATGGAGGAACATTGGTCAAAGGAGAGTGAGGGGAGGGGAGAGGACATGTAGCAGTAATGATGGTGGAATGAGATTGACACCATTACCCTAGATACATGTATGACTGAACATATGGTGCAAAACTAAATTGTGTACAACCAGAGAATTAAAAAGTTGTGCTGCATTTGTGTGCAATGAATCAAAATGCATTCTGTTGTCATATATACCTAATTAGAATTAATTAATAAAATAAACAATACAAAATAAAAGAATTACTATATAAGCCCCAAGTGGCTTTCAAGGCAAAAACAAATAAAATAAAATAAAATAAAATGAGAAAAATATTCTACAAAAAATGTATGTGTTTTATATAACTTGTATTTCTTGGATTTGCTATAGGGCTTAGCATAAGCCTAAGTAGATAGTAGTATTCAATTTAAAGAAAAAGTAAATTATTTAAACTCTTAATGTTATTTTACACTATTCCCTCATACCATTGTGATGATAAATTCGACCAAAAGGAGCACAAAACTGACTTTATGTTGCATTTGGCATTGTACATCATGAGGAAAATAAAAATATTATCTATGACTTACCTTAGGGAGAAAACAAGGTTGAAATTGTGATGTTATTGACTTATTTGAAAAATTACTCTATGCCTCTCTAGCATATATGTTGTATTAATATCAAATACATGTGAATATACTGTGTAATAATTTACAGTGCTAAATGGGTTTCTTGGGTGTTACTTGCCTCTACCCTTGCTGTTCCTTCATCACAGAACACTCAGTTCTTTCTCAGATATTTGTATAACTTACTTTTAATCTCTTTTTCAATCTATTTTCCAAAATATTTGTTAGATACAAAAATGTAGGTAATATTAATGCAAGTTATTTTGTATAAGTCTCTAATAAAGCTCAAGTCACCAACCACCTAACACAATAGCTTGGTTTTAGTCAAAAACCTACATCACTTAAATATTCTTTCAATATCCCTCACCCCTCCTAACCCCACGCCCATCCTAAACTTTGTGATTAACATCTGATCCTTCTTTCCCTGTAGTTGTATCATATGACTATTTACATCTGAACTATATATGGTTATTTTCAATTGTTTTGCATCTTTATAAAATGTCAGTGTGGTAGGCAAAATAATGCCCTTGCCATGAGATCATGTTGTAATCCTTGGGATCAATGAATAAGTTATGTTACAGGGAGGAGGGAAGTTAAGCAGCAGATGGAATTAAGGTTGATAATCAGCTAACCTCCAAATATACAAATTATTCTGGATTATCTGCTGGAACACAGTTTATACAGTTGTTGGAAGTGGAGAGAGGAGTCAGTGATAGAAGAGAGGTGACAACAGAAGCAGAGATCAGAGTAATGAGATTGATGTCACTGAAGATGAGGAGAAACAGGAATATGATTAACCAGTAGAGGTTGAAAGAGACAAGAAAAGAGATTGTCCTCCAGAGAAGTTTAAAAAGAGCACAGTCCAGTGGACATCTTCATTTTAGACCAGCGAGTCCCATTTAGATATCTGACCTCCATAACTGTTTGATAATAGATTTGTGTTATTTTAAGCTCTGAAGATGGTTTTAATGTACTACAACAGCATTATTAAAATTAATTAGATCTGAAACTATGTAGTCTGGAAGCTATGATTTTTTTTAAAAAAAGTTTTAAACATTAACATATACATTCTGTTAGATGTGATTTCTGCCTTCCAATCAGTATATTCTAATCCACTCCTGTAAAATTGGCTATATAGTGCAATTTGTATTCATCCACCCTCCCTTCATCTTTTGCTCATAGACCTTTTATTGTTTCCATTATTTACTTATTCATTTGTATTTCCGCTGCCACAAATAATGAGAGTATAAATATTCTTGTGTGTGTGTCCTGGTACATATGTAAATTTCTGGTTTGTAGTCTATATGATAAGTCAACATTATAAAATAAGATCAAATTATTTTTTAAAGTGATCACACCTATATACATTTCAAACTGCAACCTATAAGCATACCTTTAGACACACATGCTGTCTAATATTTGGTATTCTCTAACAACTTAATCTTTGATAATCTATAGTGAAGATAAAATATCTTTCATTAAATTTTCTTAATGAATAATAAAACTGAGCATCTTTACAGATAAGTATTCCTCAAATATGCTGTTTCTTTAGAGGAAGGCCTGCTCCTCTCTTTTAACTTCTTTTCAATTTGATTTTTATTTTTATATTAATTTGTAAAAATGCCTTATTCTTTGGTTATCTGTGTTTCACATATTAATTCTCATTTTATGTCCCATTTTTTAATTTTTTTCTCTTGGTATCCCATTTTTAAATTTTTTGTGTCTCATTTTTTATTTTTTTTCTCTTGGTATCTTTAGATAAGCTCATTTTCTGAATTGTATTGAGCCAAAATTATCAATTCTTTATTTTTATATAACAGTTCATATTTTTTTAAAAAAATATTTCTACCCTATGCTCTTTCTCTATTGTAAAGTTTTGAATTTTGACTATAACATTTATATGTTTTATATGCCAAGAAACTGTTTAATTATCAGAGGTACTTGTTAATGATAGTCAATTGTAACTGTATTTAAAACCTCATCAATATACTGAAATCTCCAGAAATATGCAATATTACTTACATCATATACCCAGCATCCAGGCCCAGGTGGATCTGGCTTTGCACTGTGTAGTCTGCTCCATTTGCCAACTCAACTTCACAGTACCAATGCCAAAGGCCTTGTTTACTGTAGCTGTCTGGTAAGTTTGGTAATTGGTAAGGAAAGTTCTCCTTTATCCCACTTACTTTTACATTTCTTATAATAATTTTAAATTCAGATTTTTATATAAAAAAGTGATTTCAATGAGATTGCATGAAAATTATCTACTGAGAATAAAAATATTTGAAGTATTGAGAGATCAATGTAGGAATATGGTGTATTTCTTCAACTATTGAGATACTACTCCTATCTTTAAATAATTATTAAGATATGTTGCTGACATTTATCCCCTATGATGTATTGTTTTTATAATATATTGATGTATATTTATTAAAATAAATTTTTCCCTATTAAGTTTTGCTTTAATATTTCTTTGCATTTGTATATTTTAAATCATGAATAAATATGGATATTTATGTAATGCTTATCTTAATCTAGTGGGATGACCTTTTATTCTATTAAATTTTATTCCTATTGACCTTTTATTCCATTGTTCTATTCATGTTATAACTTTTAATATTATAAATTTTATTGATAAATATTCCTAAAGTTGCATGATCTATGTTCCTGTAATGAATGCAATTTGGTCATTATCTTGTAGACACGGCTTACTAAACATGGTCTTCATTAGTACTATTTATTGATATTTCTTTTTACCTTTCTGCCCTAAATCTAATTAGGTCTGGTCAATGCATTATAAATAAATGACCTATGTGTCACTTCTGGGCTGCAATATTTAATTACAAGTTTGAGCTGTCCAGAATAATCTTCTTCCTTCCAACCTGATCTTGGAAGCAAATGTCAAGATAGAGCTTGTGATCTCCTAGTACCTAGATGACTCCTTGAGAAAGTTATTTTGACAACCAAAAATGGACATAAAGGAGAATGTTTGTTTTTTGAACACCTGAGATTTGTGAGTTGCTTCTACCACATTATTACTTAGCCTATCCTCAGTGATACAGTAACAGTCAATATTCATAAATGAAACTCATCTATTAATTTTATTTCTCAAAATGTACTTGTTTAGTATTAAAATTACATTGGTTTCATGGAAAAATAATCATTCAAATTCCTGGATGAATTTTATGATATTGGAATGATGTTCTCCTCTTAAGTTCACCAGAATAAATGTATAAATTTGTTTACTTTCTAATATATTGTAAGATTTCAACAAATGTTGGGAAATACCCTAAGTTCTTTGAAGAGATAGTATCCCATATAAAGAAGAGAAATAGAGAAGTGAGCTGATATTCGAGGTGAAAAGAATAAAGGATTTGTTCATGCTGAGAAATGGCAAAGTTTCCAGGGTTACAAAAAGAAATGGAGAAAGAGATTTCTTATTCTCTGACCTCATCTCAGGAAAGTTGGAAGACCTCACACAAAATATTTGGCATCTATAGGCTTTGCTACTTAAGCATAAAACTTTCTAAAAATTGTAGTCCTCTAAGCAAAGAACAAGTTCAAACTCCTAGGATCTGAAACTGTCGTTCTCACTGGTACCTTTCATGTTGTAGTGGTAGTCAGCGTGAGCCACTCTGAGGAAATCAGGGAGGTCTCCTGAAAGATAGTTCTGACTATACAATTCTAGAAACTGGGCATATTTTACAAAGGAAAATAATATGATCACAAAAGAAATACAACATCCCACAATTTTTGTAGGTTCAGTGTTACATATAAATTAAAATTGATTTGAATATATATTAAAATGTGCTATTGATTACATTAGTTTATAATGGCTCTACTCAAATTTAGATTTCTATTTTTAAAGGAATGATCTAGTCCAGCTCCTGTGAATTGTTCCTCCCCTCTGTTCTTCCATATATACATGAGTAAAATTCATAAAAGAAAGGTAGATGCATCTGGCTTCTTGTTCGGGTGACTTTTTAACACATTTGATAACAGCATGGAAACAAAAAATTCAGGACTTAAAATTTCCCTGAATAGTCAAAACATAAGCACTCACTAAATTGCATCATATACTTAGAAATAAGAGATATTCATTAAAACACACACACATATACACATACTCATTAACACTTGTTTAAAAACACACTATTGATTCTTCTCCTGAAGATATCTCTGGCCCCTTTATTGTTTACAAACCTTGGTCAATCACCAGTTTATAAGTTTGACATTCGTCTATTCCAGAGCAAAGAGGCCAGATGAGTCCAGCAGTCAAATTCTGTCTCAGATTCCCCACCCCCATTGAACTGTTTGGACATGAAAGAGTTTTGCACAGTTTGTCTTAAGATGTTGAGGAAGACTGCAAATCAGATGGCCATCTCATGAAGCTGAGGCCAGTTTAATAACAACCTCCTTATACTGTTCTTCCTCCTTCTCTGGCTCACTTCCTTCCTCTTTCACATTTACTTCCTGTGATAACCCACCCTCAGCCTTACAAATTATAGCTCATAAATTCTTCCTAAAAATCTGCTTCTAGGAACTCTAAAGGAGACATTTGTTGATATTTTAATTTTTTGTTGAAAAAATTCATAAATATATGAATATATTAATATTCATATACTAAGTAAATCCATAATATATAAATATATTAAAATTCCCATATTATGCCAGTATATGAATATATAATATATGAATAATACATACAATATATTTATGTTATATATAATTATATATATACACACACATATACGTGTCTTTTATACACTATACCTAAATGTATGTATGTGCTGTGTGTGTAGCCTTGATTTCCAGATATGCTCTTATTGTTAAGACAGGAAAAAGACACAATGTTGACTCAGTTAATCTTTTTCAATAGTTGCCATTCTGAAACTAAATAGAATATATAGAAAATGAGCAAATTTTAAAAAAATAATTTTGTTTTCATTTCCTTAAAAGTGAATTATTATGATAAAGGCAACTATATTCAGTCCATTTAAAACTTTATGAAATGTTCATGTGTCATTGCTATTGCCTAGAAAAGAAGCTTACATAAAAATAATTTAAAACTACTAGGTTTTTCAATTTCTTGTTTTTACTCAAATTTTGATTATTTATGGTTACATTTATCAATGACAGCTATCCTTTCACTTCATGAGCAACATTTATTTGGGTGATATTTCAAATACTTTCTAAATCTGGAGATATTTGTGTGTGTATCTATCTACACAGATAGATAGTTACACACACACATACACATACACATACACCGATCCAACAACTTTATTCCATTTATGTCAAGCCTACCACATCTTAGGACTTGAGAGCAGTAAAATAAGACAAAATGCTAATCTGTCTCATACACTTCAGGTTAGTATTCTATCATAACACAAAATATCCACAAGTTAGTTTATTCCCGCAATTGTGATATTGGTGATGGAAAAAATACTTTAAAACAGCTCAGAAAATCTCAAAATTTTTATTTAATTACTTTCTTTTCACTAGTCCCAAGCAGTCTTATGTATTTTTATCTTTTCTGAAAAGCTCATTATCAACCCTGCCTCAGGCAGTTATGATGATAGACATTGTGGCATATAGAAGCACAGGGCCAAGTTTCTATTCTGAGTTTGCTTATGAACATCATCACACATGTATAGACACACACACACACACACACACACACACACAAACACATCTTTTCTTTTCCTTTCTATTAAAAAGCATGAATGCGTACCAAGGCAATATCTATTAATTCTTAAGATTAGAAAACCAAATTTATCAAAAAGATTATATTTGTAAAGTAAATGTGATTGGCAAGAATTGATAGTTTCTGCTTGTTCTCATACTTTTAAAGTTAATCTTCCAAAGACTGGTGTGTAAAATATTAAACAGGTCCTGTAGTCATTATAATGGTTTTACCCTAAAAGTCAGTACTTCTACAGAGCTAATATACTTTAGCTTTTGCTTAGAGACTGATGTTATTTCTATTGTGAAAAAAAAATCTCATAAATATGTTGCCTGTAGAAAAATTTTAGATACAGAAAAAAATATGATTTTTGGCTAAATTTTATTTAATCTTTTTATTTTGTGCTTTATGTGCAAACTAATAATACAGAAGAGACCTTCCAGAGTCCTCTAAGTACATACAGCTTTCAATAAATTTTACATCTACCATCAGTAACAGGTTATGTTTTATCCTATTCCATATATTCAGTTTCTTGGGATGTAAATATCATCAGAGCATTCACAAAAATAAAGATGAGGTCCTCACTGACAAGGTACATGGGTAAATCTCACTTTATTTGAATCTGTAGTTTGATTTCTTAGGAGCTATGGTTTAAATATGGATTTCCTTCTCTGAAACTCATGCTGGAATTTAAACCCCTTGGTGAATTATTAACAGGTATAAAATATATGACTGTGGTATTTGGAAGCAGGGCCTTTGGGAGGTGATTAGCGTTTGATAAGACCATCAGAGTGACTTAATATCAGTGGCTTTATAAGAAAGAGGAATGATGATGACACAGAGGTGAGCTCCCTCTGTCTCTCCATGTGATGCCCTCTACTGCCTTGGGACTGTACCAACATGAAGGCCATCATCAAGGTGGGCCTTGATGCTGGACCTCCAGCAACATAAAGAAAAATAAGCCCCTGCTTCCTTAAAACTTACCTATTTTTGGTATAGTGTTATTGCTAATGAAAATAGACTGAAGCAATATGTTATATCATTTGGCGAGATATTTGCTGAGGGAATTGAGTCTCCTTTTCTCCCCAGTTCACTTGCTCCCTTCTCTCTTTTTCCTTCCTCAAGAATCAAATTTATATATATTAAATATTAGCAGAAAAAGTTCCAGAACTATTCCTTAATACCTGTGAAACATTCCTTAAAATTGAATAAATATATTGACACAGTAGTGGAATACAAATGACTGGCACTTCATATTCTTTACCAATATTTTAGAGTTGTAAAATTTATTTAAAAGCCATCTGCTTCAGTACACATAAGTGCATAAATAAAGTGGAAATGGTAGTGCAGTGATTAAGCCAATTCTAATTCTCACCTTATTTGAAGCAACTCCCTTTATTTTCTATTTTCTTACACGCATATGATCCACTATCTTTTGTGGCTCTCATCTTAGAAATACTTTTTGGCAGTGGGCACTGATGTTTTCTCCTTGTTTTAAAATAACCAACATTGCTATATGCATGTTTACTATAAGGACATATTCATCTCAATAAAAAAATTATAGACCCTATTAAACAAAACAGGTTCCTTCAATCCTTGTCTCATCTAGTTTCTTTAATTATTCAGTTTTGTAGAAGTTGGCAGAAGAAAAAGAAGAGAAGGTTCTGCTTTATAGAAATTTGTTGATTACTTTTCATTGAAGCCCATTACAGTCCTGAAGTTAATTCTTCTTTAATGTGTCTATAGGTCTGATGATTCCATTTATGTACATATATACATTATTCTATTCTCAGAAAATGTTTAAGATATTAATGTTCACCTAAATCCAAATTGGCATCCAATGTTCCATGGCATTTTGGTCCTTTTCCAGGGATATTGCAATATGTGAAACATTTTTTCCTATCAAACCTGATTTTTTACTAATCTAGACCTTTGGTAACACATTCCTATCTGATTTAATATTTTATTTATCTATTTATTTATTTATTAATTTGAAGATTGAACCCAGGGGTACTTTACCACTGAGCCACATACCCTGTCCTTTTTATGTCTTATTTTGAAACAGGGTCTCACTAAGTTTCTTAGAGCCTCACTAAATTGTGGAGGCTGGCTTTGAATTTGCAATCCTCCTGCCTCAGACTCCCAAACTGCAAGAATTACAAGTGTGCCATTGTGCCCACCTTTCTATCTGATTTAAGATTTGAACTTAATACATTCATAATTGTCATGGCTAAGTAAACCTTGCCAGCAATTCACTCTAAAAAACAAAGAAAAATATACATGCTTATATAATCCCATGGTAAAAATTTTGCTGATTTCATATCACAGAAATCTTTTTTATAAGTCAATGTAGATTGCTGGTAGCCAAGACATCAACGATCAGATTCCAGCTAATCTTCCAGGTTTGCCGCATGAGACATCATTAGAGAAACCTTCCAAAACCAGACATCTCAGGTAAAATTTTTTTGACCCTTTTATATAGTAAACTGCAGTTTTCTTATATTTTTCATACTATGCTCTTTTCTTAAAATTTTCCAAAATCCAAAAGTCTGTTACCTTTGTATTTTAATTGTACTTAAGCCAAAATATTTTTAAGCAATTTAAAATAAGAATTTTCACAAAATGGCTTATAATTATGATTAATTGCTAAGTAAATTACTTAATAGCCATAAAAGAACCAATAAAAAATGAGATTGTGGAAGAATTTTGAACAACCAGAAAAGATAAACAAAGTACAATGTCAGTAGAATTTCACAGATTACCAATTACAATGTACTCTCCAATTCTATATTTACATAAAAAAATTTGCAAAGGCAATTGTCTATTACTAATCCATGTATTTTATGTGATGAGAAAAAGTGTTAATGGGAACCATTTTAAGAGAGAATATGTTTTGGAACAAGTCATGTTATAAGAGAAGCATTATAATTATTACTAGTATTTGGGGAGAGGGCATGAGAATGCTTGTGTCCTGTGCCAATCATTAGCACACTCAATTATTAATCAACTCCATACTTTGTACAAATGTAATGCAGGGGATATGATATCAAATCTTGTAAGTTTTGGTCTTCCTCTTAATAGAAAAAGAATAATAAACAACTTATTTTTTAACTTAAACTTAATTTTCATTTTTCACACATTTTAATAATGTTTATTCCTATTAGTGGCATTAAAGAATAAATTAATGAGAAAGTTCAAGCTATAAAATAAAAAAGATATACCTAGTAACTTTAAGTTAAATGGAAATGTACTAAGAGAGCCAACCTATTGAGGCCCTCAGCTTCCATGCTAGACTCAGTGGGAAAAAAAAAGATAGCAAATAAACAGTCAGAAATATTTATAACCATATGAGTTTTCTTTTGCAAAATACATCAGATCATTTTGCAGGAAATTCCACTGGAAATATAAAACAATTGTGTGGAAAAATGAAGATTTTTGTGTTTATGGTTCATTTCTCTCATGAATATAAGCTAGTTACTCAATTACATTTGCCTAGTACCAACGATATTAGCATATTTACTAGACAGATTGTAGATGAGTAAAAGTTTTTGATATCCTTATTATCTGACTCCAACATTGGGATCAAATCTACACTCGACAACACACAGTTTTAGCTCATCATCTTTATTGTAATTGGAAAATACATGGCCTGCTTGCCAAAAGCTAAGGAGCTTCTGACTATGTGATGGGATTTAATGAGTGTTTAATCCCAAGTCTTACCACTGAGGAGCTGCAGATCCCTTCATTAGTATAAATTTATTATAAGCAAGAGTCAGCTTTTTTATTTGTATATTCTCAGTTCTTACATAGTACTTGTTATGCAGCACTCAGCCTATATATATTTTTTGATAAGCTTCTCCTTGTGTGCTTTAATGCACATATGCATTTCAACTATACCTAGTCATCATTGCCTAAATAAGTAAGACTTGAACACTCATATGCTCTCCTTGGCTAAGGGTACTGGGAAAAAGGGTAGTTAATCATTCATGAAAGTTATAAAAGAGGGAGAAAATCCCTGAGGAAATTTCTAGAAGGTTGAATATGGGTATGTCTGAAGGGAGGGAAGGTAAAACAAAGCAAGGAGGACTGAGAACCAAATGAGCAGCCTTGTGCAGCAGCAGAACATTGAATTCCTTTACCAAAGATGGAGAGTAAAGGAAAGAAAAAACAAATTATAACTATGATATGGACTGAATTGTGTCTGACCAAAATTCCTCTGTATAATCCCCAAATCCTTATTGACTATATTTGGAAATAAAGCTTTTACAAAAAATAATAATACTTTAATGAAATCATGAGAATATGTCCCCAATCCTAAAGGATTAGTGTCTCTATATGAAGAGGTACCAGAAAGTGTGGGCATCTCTGTCAGGTGAGGACACCACAAGAAGGAAGCCCTCTGCATGCCAGGATGAGGTCCATAGAATCCAATAGTGCTGGCACTCTGATCTCAGATCTCCTGCTTCCAGAACTGTGAGAAAATAATTTCTCTTGTTTAAGTCACACAATTATGATTTTTTTTATGATAGCCCAAGCTAAAAAAAAGTATGAAACAAATAAAAAGGGATTTAACATACCAGAATATATACATATATTCACCTCAAATTGTCTTCCACATCCCATGTGGTTGGTGGGGACAAGATTCCCTGACCAGTAAAAGACTCACTAAAAGAAATAAAACGGTGAAAAAACACAAAACACAGAAAACAGTTTCAAAACGCAGGAGTAGGACGGGCCTTTCAACATCTGGCTTCTGAGTACTGGCATCTGGCATGCGGCAAAATGGCAAAATAAAGTGTGTACTTTACTTATATGGGGTGACTTCAAAGACATTCCCTCGAACATTCCTGAGTTGGAGTCTGGTAAGCTAACTCAGTGCCTAAGCGGGTACACCAATTCCCTGGATACAATAAGAACTTCCATAGCAGAGCGGAAGAGGCATGCACTTGCATTAGGTAGACCTGGCTGTGGAATGCCACAGCAGGTTCAAAATGCCAGCCCATCTCTCCCATGGCTACAATGCCAAAAAGAAGTCTTTCATGCATTCCACAGATGGCTCTCCACATTAAGTTCTTTTCAATTATAATGGATGCATTAATAAGAAAAAGAGAGTAAAGATCAAAACTGGATTTGGAAAAGCACAAGTGTTGGCTCTATCTCAGAAGTCGTATACCAAAGGAACAAATAGGGGAAACACCAAGGCATTGAGAAAGCTATGAGAAATCTTGACAAAATTGTTTTGAATGGATGTGTGTATAGTGAAGAAGGTTTTCAATTGGAGTGGGAAGAAGTCCTACCCCACTGTGAGAGAATACAAATAAAGAACTTGTTTAAAAAAATTTTTTTTCTGTTTCCTCCCATTCTGAACTGGACTAACAATGCAAGCTACCAAACCAGCAGTGACACCATATCTCTGGTGCATATTTTCTCTGGAGTAAAAGTACAGTAACCTAAAAACCACAGGTGGATGAGAAGCTGACAAAAGCAGGTGTTGAAAGTCGAACAAGGTCAGACAGGTTCTACTTCACCTTTCCTCTATATACGTCCAAACCTAGAGAACAAGATTACAGAGCTCTTCCTCTTGCTTCTGCATCTCTTTGCTTGGCCAAGCTGAGCTGCTAAGACGTGACTAACTATGGTTGTCTGGTGATGATACTTTCCATCCTTCAGCATGTTCATTACAAACTAGTATTAGTCAGGTTTAGTTAGGAAAGGAGAAAATATGTAATAGCACCAGGGAATTATAGAAAGGATAACTTGAACTATGGTGGGAGAACCTTGAGAAATTAAGTTCTGAAAGGAGGACCTGGAGAATCAATGAGGGACTGACATGGTTACTCTGAGTAGCCAAACACTGAAGTAGGACAGCCTAGTGGGAAGTTGGTACAGGATCTCATGTGAGCTGTGATCGCAGAGGGTCTTCAGAATATCCAATGCTGGGCCTAGTGCTCTCTGTATTACTGTTTGCACATAAAACTACTCTCACTGAGAATAAGTGTAAATCATTTTTTAAAATCAAATATTTAAAGTAAAAGATTATTTTCTTCCAAAACAATGACACATGGATAATACACACAACAGTTTAATGTTTCTAATTACAGAATTTTTTAAGAGTACATAAAATGTGTAGAAATGCTTATGTTCTTTTTTTTGTTATTAATTAGTTTTAATTAGGTTGTCATTGAAAAATATGGAACGCTTCACAAATTTGCGTGTCATCCTTGCACAGGGGCCATGCTAATCTTCTCTGTATCATTCCAATTTTAGTATATGTGCTGCCAAAGCAAGCACAATACTTATGTTCTAAACATGTTCATGTGTATTATTTTTCCAAGTTTGGTATGTACTAAATATATTTGTTTGTAATTTACATTTCTCACTTGATATCTCAAGCCTTTCAAGTTGTACATTTAATGTTATTTTCGATAATTGCATACTGTTTATTAAAGTGTTATATATGTATATGAAATTGCATAATGTTTATTAAAGTGATATATGTATACAACTATACACGCATGTATACAATTTTTGTCATTTATATTACATAGGAATGCATATGTATTTTTAAATCAAACAATAATAAAAGAGGTACAAGATATAAAATGTGTGGTTGCTATAACAGACGCAAGTGAGAAATCAAATATTACTATTAATTTATAAGAACACAGGCTATAGTAAGTCAGATAAAATAGGAAGCCTGAGACAGTCAATACATTCCTCTAGGTTCTCATTATATTAGTTTCTCTCAGATATTTCTGCCTACAGTCCTTGTGGGAGTCAGTATCATTTTATAAAGCAGATCTTAAGTAAAGGCAAATTAGTACAGTGCTAAAGCTATAACTTTACTTGCCACCCACTATCAAATGCTATTTGTGGAATGCTATTGTATAAAGATTAGCAAGGGAGAAATCATATGGGCAGAGCATGCAATTTAACATACATCAAAAAAATGAAAAATACAGATAGATCTCAAGCCAACCAAATTTCATGCAAGATTTGCCTTAGTCTTGGGCAGATCTGAATAGGTCAAGGACACAGTTAGAGCATGCAGACTTTTCTCCATTTTCTCTTCTCTGTTTTCAGTCTATCCACTGGTGTTTCTATCATTAATTCATTCTGTACTTGAAAATGGTCTGAGCCTGTGGGAGTTAGGAAAGTAAATTCAACAGTGGAAGTCAGCAAGTAAAACTAATCAATCAGTTGCTGATAAAGAGAGATCACAATCATAGAAGGAAAAATTGGGAAGTCAGAACCCTGAGGGCATTAGGAGTTTTATACAAAAATATACAAGATGAATTTGCAAAAGGGACACCCATTGTGCAAAGCAATTCTAGATGGGCTCTCATTGTTCAACTCAGAGATTTTCCCAGGGTGTGAAGTCTTATAATACGATCAATCTTACAACATAAAAATGTTCAAATCATGATGACTGATGAGGAAAAAAGTAATTTATTACTAGAACTCTCTCCACATATTCAGAAAAGTTTCCAGGAATGTTTATATTGGTCCATAAAACACTAGCCTTGCTGTGCCAAGAAAGAAGAAACTCAATTTTGACCTCCTGTGGCTAATTTTATAAATGGTGTCCTCTGGGAAGCTCACTTGCTCTGCTGTATCTACAGTAGCGTTAGTATCATCAGCAACATGGAAGTTAACTTTTGGTGTTGGACCCAAACAAGAAAAGCTGCTGCTGGCAGCACTCCAGCAGTGGCCCTTTGTTTCTTTCATGAACAGGAGTGCAGTTTCAGTCAACGCACCGAGGCCTGGTGGCTTCTACCTCACTAAAGAGGTGATAAGCTTTCAACGTTCAAGCCTGGTCTGTGAAAACCCAGAACAAAAGCTTCAAGACCATAAAGAGATCAAGTCACAGCAAATAACTCAGAATTTACACACAGCCATTTTCCCAAAGGCAGAGCAATGTTGAGCAAGGCAGAAGGAATAATGGAGAGAACGTGAACTGCATATTATACCCAGAATCTTTTGTCCTCCCAGACTCCAGTTAAGTTGCAATGATTTCCTTACTTCCACAATGTCAGAAAGAATTTATCTCACTTTTTGCTGATGGGTCTAGAACTCAGATGCATGTTTTGAACTGCAGGTTGATGTTACCTTCCCTAGAATCATTTTCTAGTAAAGGATTCCAAACACTGACATTGTTACACCTGCAGATATCTTTGCCAAAAAAAAAAAAAAAATTTCTTCGGTAGACACTTGGTTTTCACATTGACTGTATCTGGCCTGAGACAGCTCACTCTAACCACAGAATCTACTCTAAAATTCCTCATTTTTCAGAATATGTATTTCAAGGGGAAAAAAAAAAGACTCAGCTTTAAGTCATGTGTGTGTGTCTATGTGTGTAAAATCTGTCTCCCAGAGTAATTCTCAGGTTGAGTTTACATTTATTTCAAAGAAAATCCCCACTCACACATTAAAGATAGTTTTTCAACTCAGAACTCAATAGATCATTGAAACAAACGTCTGGAAATTTGTCTTAAGTGGTCAAGAGCCATACTCCCTGGCTTGTATCTTAGTTCATCATTTATAAACTGTGTGACCTTGAGCCAGGTACTACATTCTCTGTGCTTGGTATTTCAATCAGGGAATAAAAGTATGTCAACAGTGTATAACATGATTCTCATGAAGATAATATGAATTCAATTAATTAATCTAACTAAGGTACAAATAGTTGCGCTTGGCTTTTTGTTGTTTGGCCATGATCAGGGTATTTTTTGCTATGGCATAGGTTTTGTTTCACAGGTCCGTCATATTCAAACATATCTATGGGTACCTTTGACTAGTAGGTATAATAAACATAAATCATAAGAGGTAACTAAAATGAAAAAAGATAATAGACATAGGTTTTTTTAAAAAAAGAGTAGATAAGTGCTTGAAACTTTATTCCTAAGACAAACTTTGCTTAAATCTAACACCTTTGGGTGAGTGGAGCTATCATCCCCCAAAACATTGCTCACAGTTCTCCATCCTTTCAAGGATAGTAGCAAATTATACCATTTGAAAACTAAAATTGTTGCACTATAAAGTATTTATATCTAAACATGTGTGTGTTTCTTTTCTTTTTGGACATTGTTATTGGGTGGTGGCTATTGTACTCTTTCTAAGCAAACAGAGACCCAAATACCTGTGGTAATGCAGATAGTTCAAACCTGGCCAATGGTCCATTTTACCCACCAAAGATTCCCGAAAGTAACTGTTAGAAGAGTTTCAGAAACTTTTACATTTTCCTTTGTATCAAGCAACTGTTCCCAATTATTCTTTCCCACTGTCATTTATAAACAGAGAGTAGCTGTAAAGTAAGAGCTTTTCAGCAAAGGAAAGCAGTGACATCCAACCCTCAGTGGCTGCATTCTATTTTCTGACTCCCTTATTCGAGACAGTCATGAAAATGCCAGATTTACATTGTGAGATTTGGTGATGGTATTTCACAAGATTTTAGGATAAATTTATAGGTACTTTAATTCAATTATTTCACTTAATTGTAAAAGTGCTTTATCTTTACTGTAAAAAGGTAAAATGCAGAGGAGTATACAGAATTAAAAGTCATCTATAATCCAACAAGCATATACTACCACTTTAAAAATATTATGTATGCATGTATGTTGGAATTTCACACTGTAGATTATGTGCATCACAATTAAATCAATAGATGCATAGTGTGCATGCTCTGTAAATGAGAAGACAAAAACTCTTGGAATCATTGTAAAACACCAAGTGGGTATGGTTATTTGGCATTCATTAACAATATATATCACCAGGACTTTTCTATGTCTTTGGTGTGCTTTGAACACATGATTTTTAATGGCTGCAGAAATGTTATTATAGCAAATATATTATCCCTCATTTGACATGACAATGTTGTACAATTTATTAAACCATTCCTCTACATATTACAGAATATTGTTATTCCTTTTTTTTAAATCTTAGTTAATGCTTTGAAAAACCATTTAGAATGTAAAATAGTTTATCATTTCCTAAGATTTTTTTTTTTGTTGGTAAAAATGTTGATGAAAAGGCTAGGTTTCTTTTCAAAAACCTTTAATCAATTTTTATCTTAGCTAGAAGAATAGTATAAAATACTAATTTAGACTTAGCAAATTGGAAAAAGGTATTTTTATTTTAATTGGGAAAAGTGAGCATTTTTCCTATTTCAGTTGTTTACCCTTTTTTAATACTTAAATATTCTTTATATATTCTGGAGATTAGTGCTCTAACAGATGTGCGTGTGGCAAGGATTTGTTCCCATAATGTCGGCTCTCTATTTACTTCATTAATTGTTTCTTTTGCTGAGAAGAACTTTTTAGTTTGAATCATCATTTATTGATTCTTGATTTTACTTTTTGTGCTATAGGAGTTGTGTTAAGGAAGTAAGGTCCTAATCCGACATGATGAAGATTTGGGCCTAGTTTTTCTTCTATTAGGCATTGGGTCTCTGGTCTACTTCCCAGGTCTTTGACCCACTTTGACTTGAATTTTGTGCATGGTGAGAGATAGGGGTTTAGTTTCATTTTACTGCATATGGATTTCCAGTTTTCCCAGCACCATTTGTTGAACAGGCTATCTTTTCTCCAGTGTATGTGTTTGGCTCCTTTGTCTAGTATAAGATAACTGTATTTAAGTGAGTTTGTCTCTGTATCTGTTTATTTTTATGCAAGTTAATTATTTTTACGTTATTCTACTCTAGAATGCATTTTCAGGGAAACTTTATTTCATTATTTTTCAAAGTGTCTTTGTTCTTACTAATTTAATAATAATAGCTGGTACAATTCTGACTCTTGCCTACTAACTCTAGTATGATGATTCAACCTAAGTTGAGAATTAGTTTTATAAGCTCTAATAAAAATCCCTGTGGTGATATATGTGTTATGTTACATCTATAAATTAATTTGCAAAAATCTAAAATGTTTATAGTGTTTAGTTGTTCTCCTTGTCTCTTAATTTCCTAAAAGATATATTTTTCATTGATCTATTGAGTGCAATGATGGGTCAGATACTTCTCCAAGTTTCAGTAACATAGGAATAGTAGAGTAGATTGGAACCCTGCCCTTTTGTGGTTCACATTCTAAAGGGAATGAATAAAAACAATAAGAACCAAAGTAAAACCTGCACTACACTAGAAAATTATAAAACCTATGGAAGAAAATAAAGTAAGGCATGAGGATAATGAATATGTGTTTGTGTTCAGAGACAAGGAAAGACTTTGCTGAGAAAGAGTTATTTTAGCAAAAGTCTGAAGCTAGAAAGGCAGGAACCAGTGGAATATTTGAAGGGTGGGCGTTCCAGGCCAGGGTCAAAATAATTCTCCTTTTTTTTTTTTTTAAATCATGTACCATTCCTTCAGCTTTTATTTCATTAGTTTGGTTCTAACCTTTTCTTAGAGTTATTTTGATTTTTTTATTGCTAAGAAATATTTTATAATTAGAATCATCTTTATTATCCCATCTAGGTTACTGCCACTATACAGAACAGCAATTCATTTGCTTTCTATATTCTATTCAATTTTAATTGTATTGAAATACTATTTAAAAGAAATCCTCATGATATGGAAGTAAACTAGAAATCCTGCCAAGCTCTTCCCCCCAGCCCCAATTTTGGCACCCAAGAAGTAGAAACAATTTCCTCAGGTGGTTTCCTTATCTCTAAACAGGTTTCTACTGTTTACTGAATTTTCAGCTTGAAGTATTTACCCACCTTTTCTCATCACTACCCTCAGACATTCTTCCAACAATGTCTTCAATACATTTATATTATGATTTTTATTAAGTCAATATGGTGTTTGGGCTGGGCACGGTGGCACATGCCTATAATCCCAGTGGCTCGAGAGGCTGAGGCAGGAGAATGGCAAGTTCAAAGCCAGCCTCAACAAAAGAGAGGCGCTAAGCAACTCAGTGAGACTCTATCTCTGAATAAAATACAGAATAGGGCTGGGGATGTGGCTCAGTGGTCAAATGCCCCTGAGTTCAATTCCCAATACCTACCCCCAACAAAAAATATATATATGGTGTTTGGATATGATTTTAAGTAGGTAACTGTTCAGATCTGTACTAAGTTAGGATACTTAAATTTCCTTCTTGTCTTTCCTATTTTGCTTATTTTAACCTATTAATTGTTTCATATATGTGTTGAATCATTTTGTTTTTTTAATACTGATCCTCTTTCATTCTCCCCAGGGCTCCAACAGATCTTTCCAGTTCTTCTCAATATGATAAGCACATTGGGAAAGATATCAGTTTGATTGTCCTTTGTTTTGCTTTGTCTAGTTATGTTTTCTCTGGTGACATCTCTCTAGCCCTCTATCCTCCTGCTTCAACCAAAACTGGTTGGTTCTGAGCCCAGCAGCCTCATGATTTCCTAGTTTGCTTTCACTGTCATCCTGGGGATTCTCTTGCCTCATTTGATTTTGGACCCTCTATATCCTTGATTTTATAATACTTTTCATCTTTGTTTATTCATTTATTTATTTTATTTTTATTTTTGGTACTGGGGATTGAACTGAGGGGCACTGGACCACTGAGCCACATCCCAGCCCTATTTTGTGTTTCATGTAGAGACAGGGTCTCACTGAGTTGCTTAGCACCTTGCCATTGCTGAGGCTGGCTTTGAACTCGCGATTCTCCTGCCTCAGCCTCCCAAAGTGCTGGGATTACAGGCTTGTGCCACCGTGCCCGGTTTATAATACCTTTCTTCTTTAACTCTGTCTGGGGGAAGCCCATTTGGGGATCAACAAACTCTGAGCCTCCAGGCTGAATCTGGATATCATTTACCATGTAACACACAAGTAAGAATGCTTTTTTTCTTTTACATTTTCAAATGATTAGGGAAAAATTTGTGACATGAGCATTATATGAAATTGAAATCTCATTGTCTACAAAAAAAACTGATTTAGAACACAGCTATATTTACACTTTTATATTTTTTATTAGCTGCTTTCACACCATGAGGACAGAATCAAATGGTTAAAACAAAAACTGATATTCCAAAAATTCTAAAATGTATTTTACTTGTGCCTTTATAGAAAGAAAGTTCATTGACCACTACAACAACTGATTAGAGGTAGAGTATGACATGCAATGATTTTTAAAAGTTTACAATAAAACTCTTAATTCTACACTTCCACCTAATTTATAAGATAGAAAATTATAAATTTCTGGATTGTAAGTAACATTTCTTAAATTTTTGAATTTATTATTCATCATTTAGTTTCTGAGGCTATTTTTGAGAGAGCTAATAACGTTTTAACTCCTTTCCTGGTTATTTTTTTTTCTTTACATGTTAAGTTATATTTTTATCAAGTACTTTGGAATTTCAAAATGATAAGTCTTGTGAGATTTTCTAATTTATATTGATATCTCAGTATGTTTTGTTTTGATTATTTTTGCTTTTCAAAATCTGATAATATGTGTCCTTAAATTCTGGAAGCTTTTTTGAAGCATTTTTTGATCATCTTCTTCCTTCCATTTCGTCAGTCCTCTCTTGTTGCAGTTCTTTATTTAGAAATCAAGCTTCCTGGGCTGACCTTTTTATTTTTTTTTACATCTTCTATTTTGTCTTTTATTTCCTATTATTCTGTCTTTTATATTTTTGTTCTCTCTAAGATATTGCTTCAAACTTCATCAATTTATTTTCATCCAATTATTTGATCTATATTCTCCAGATATAATATATATAATCCTTCAGATATATGTATACATATATAAACACATAAGAGACATATAATCATGTATATACACATAGATATGTTGTATAGATTATATATACATTTTTCATGTTGTTGGTTTAACACATTTATGGTCTTTTTATTTCTAATAGCTTTACTTTCTTACTCTTCTGAGGTATTAATTACATTTTTTTTAAGTTTTTCTCAACCTCTTGAATTTTTTGTCTTATTTCTTTTTGGTACAGCCTCTGCATGACAAGATTTTTTGTTAAGATACTGTGATATTAATGATTTTATTTGGTTTAGTATTTTACATTATCTATTACCCATATTATTATGTCATAAATTACTCAAAATCTAGTAGTTAACAATTTTAAAAATTATTTTCTTATTTATTACATCACTGTTTGTGTAGATCTAGAATCTAAGATCAGCTTAGCTGGGTACCGCTAGATCCAGTATTTCAGGAGGTTGAAATCAAGATGTTAGCTGGGGCTGTGCCAGGCAAGGTCAACTAGAGTAGATTTTGTAACTATGTGCTCCCAAGTGGTTGTCAGTAGGATTCAAGACTGTACTGGCTGACGGCTAGAGATAGTTCCCCACTTCAAACATAGTAGTTCCTCATTGTATGGGCCTTTTGATAGGCGTCATGTTTTTCCCAGAGGAAGGAGAGAAAGGTCACCATTTTTGGATTAATGGATTAGTGACTTTTTTAATGGATAGATAAGCGAGAAGATAGGACATAAATTCTGTGATTAGGTTACAAAAATGATAGACTTTAAAGTTGTACTTAAAATACAAGTGTGTAGAATACCTTTTCCAGAAATATTTCTTTAAGTTTTTAGTATGGTATTATACTTCTAATTATTATGGAGCATTTTTTAATATATCACATGTTGATTTTTATTATCAATTATTCATGAAAGAAAAGACATCTCCAGTCATTGTCATTGCCAACTGAAATTGTTTGGAGAATGCGCTAGCTGTATTTATTACCCACAGATATTCTTATTGAATCCTCTCACTTGTCTATATGTAGAAAATCAATCATAACATATTTCTGCTGGTATAACTACCAACATTTTGCAACAAGTAATCTGCCTTGAATCTCCTATGCCCTAATCCCAGATTACTTTTGTGATAATTTGAAGAATGATGAAAAATTACATTTCCTAAAAAATTAGTTTCTGTCATTGTAATCTTCCTCTAAAATATTATTTCTCATGAAATATATACAACCTTGTAATGTCTGAGTGACTGTCTCATTGGTTATATTTTATGCATTATTTTATGTCTCAGGGGAGAAGAAGAATGCTGCATGGTAAATCTTTTCTTGTGTCCTCATGTGCGTCTTCAACGACATGCTATCCTTTTAGCCAAATATGTCTTATGTTCTCTCAATGAGTTGTCAGCTAGTCTTTGTTTCCAATGTTGTTTTATTCTATATCTCCATAACTGTTACTTACTTAGCATGAAAAGACCAAGTCTGAGAGCTAATAGGACACTATTTTAAACTTAAATTCTAGCTTTAAATCAAAATGTACCTGATGGATAATATGCATAATTCCCTATTTTTGATGCTGTGCATTTGGCAGCAGTATTGATTTTCTTCAAGAACAGTGAGGTTTATTTCAGTGAGACTCTCCTTGTTTCATACATCCTCATCTAAATTGTAATCTAAAAGGTGACATTGTTTCTTCTTAGCATAACACTTTCCTCAATTTTTTACCTCATCAAGAATAGTTAAAATGAATGGAAATAAATAAAAAAATATTTTTTCCCACAATGACACATTATCATTTTGATTTCTCAACGCCCTACCCCGAATTTTAACAGTTAATTAGCACATCATTTAACTTGTGAACAAGAAAGCATTCATTAGAGTGGCAGGTGGCTAAGTCCTAGGTTATTAGAATAGTATGCCATTTCTTTTGAAGATATGAAGTAACAGATTAAAAAATGTAAGTGGTGTCATTTAAAATTCTGTTTCTGGAGTTTTAAAAATATTTTTAGTAAGAATATATTTATAATTTTACAAAAATACTGTCTAAATTTAGCATTCAAATATCTAGCACACAAATTATTTACTATGACTGTTAGTTCAAATTTTATTTATTCACATTGGTCAAAAATATTATGTCAGCTAAGGAACATTTTTGTTTTTAAAAAACATATGAACATGTTTTAAACTTTAATAATGAAACTTGCCACTTTTAGTTTCCTATGAATATGACTTAAACTAAAGTATATTATAAATAAATTATAAAACAACTGATATCAATATCAAAAATTAGTTTCTTGGTACTAAAACTTATTGACTCCATGTGTAGCTCTCCTGTCTTAAAATATACCTCTGCCCCGGAGGTTCCTGTCAGTGACTTTCTACAGTGGAGGAAACTGCCCTGATTTGCATTGACATTCAATAGCTTCCCCCAGGCAAATACCTGCAGACAATCATCTGTTGATGCCTGTCTATAGGCAGGGAAAAGCCTTAGAACAATTTCTCTGTAAAAGCAATTATTTCCTTGACTTTTACAGGAAGGACATTAGAGAACATTACAGAAGATATTAGCTCCCATTTATATAGTTCTTTTCATTCCAAAGACTTCTGCAAACTTATCATTGAATTTTAATATAATTTAGAAGACATATCAGTCAATATATTGCTAAACTCTAGGTTGCTCTTCAGTATATATGACTGGCTCAGTCCTAGTAAAACATACTCCATTTATGAAACGCTCAGCAGGCTCTGAACACTATGATCATTCCTGTGCGCCTACAATTTTTTATATATAAGGTTTAAGAGGATTAATTTTGGAGTCAGAAAGCACTGCAGTACAATCTTGTCTCTGGTTTTTTATTTTATTCCCTTTGTCAAATTATATGACATATTTAAGACTTAAATTTTATGTATAAAATGGATATATACCTAATTTTTCAAGTGGTTGTGATGACTCATTTTATATCCTAAGTTCTCAGCCCAGTTGCTCAGTATTGAACCTAGGGAAAGTGCTTGATGAATGCAAGTCTATTAGTACCATTGGACTATCAAAAGTCTGCTGGTATCAACTGTGAAGAAAAAGTTATATACATGATAACTTTCTTCTGAGAAGTTCTTAAATTATTTGTGTTAGGTCGGGTCAGGGTCCAGGACGTCCAACTAGGGGGACCGGTCGGCAGCTGCAGAATGGAGCTGCCAGCCAGACGCTGAGGGCACCAGGAGACACGCCTCCTGTCAATCAGCAGGTTTTCCTGACCTATCCAGGAAGGACTCTGGCCTTCTCTTCCTGCCCCCAAGCCCTCCCCTTTCTGACCGGGACCTTTAGAAATTCTCTGTGCACCGGAGCCCCAGCGCCATTCTCCTGGACGCACTCTGATGGACGGGAGGATTCGGCCCAAGAGCGCGTATTTTCAATAAAGCCTTGCCGAGCGGCTTTAATTCATCATCTTCTGGTCATCTAGTCTTTACAATTTGGAAGGGAAAATCCAAAGAAACCTATCTTAAAACTTCCTTAGGATTAACATAGATTATAGAACTGGACTAAGATTTAGCAAGTGTTTGCAAATATATTCTTGAATGATTCCCTTATACAGAAAATATTTTCAATAATATTAAAACATTCATGACAAACTGTATTTAAGGTAGAGTTTATTGAGTAAGGATGGTAAGTACTCAAGTTTAAATTTCGGAAATCAGGCTTTACTTTGCTAAGAGAAAATATTAAAAAAAACAAAACTGCATTCTCACTGATGATGTCACTGCAAGAGATCACAAAGAGGGGGAATCTCTACTCAGGACAAGTGAGGTTCTTGGCATATGTGATAGGAGAGAATTTCAACACATGCTAGCCAGAAACAGATTTGTTTAGGAAACACATATACATTTCAAGGGAGAATACAGGCTATATTATGGATAGAATAAAAAAATACATTCAAGGGAGAAAGTGGTCCATCCTCAGAGGGAAAGACAACAAATTATTGATCTAGAATGTTAATATTTATAGAAGGACATGATCTGGGGATTGGACAAGAGGAGTTGTTAGGGTGGTGTTACACAATTTCCTGGCTGTTGGTTTCCCTAGGGCTTGCCCATTGCCCTTGCTTTATTTTTTGAAGGCAAGAGCATTGGTGAAGAACATGGCTCTGTAGCTCAGAATGCTTATTTTACATTTCACAGGTTTATAGGGTGCTCCTGCCTTCCAAGAGCTCATGGGAGCTTCTCTTTTCAGACTCATACTATCTTCCAATGTATCCCAAAATTCCTATCTCAATGATATAAACAAAACAAGGGAGAATGAGATAGAACTCACATTTATTAATGTTATGACATTGAAAGAAAAATATTACCAAAAGAGCAAAAATGTTACCTGTTTAATAAACAAGTCATTATTTTTGCATGACTTCTGGAAAGGAACTCATGCATATTAGAAATTAACTTTTTTACTTGAAAAATATGCCTAGTAAAATGGCAAAACTGAAAAAAAATTTGAAATATTAGATCATGACCAGTAAAACTCAACAAAAAGCTAACACTTTGCTTATATATTAGTTTCTCTAAATTTGATTTTCAATGCTATTTCCTACCAAATGTAAAACCTATGTACATATGAGCATTTAGATAGTATTATATTAAATAATGATCTTATTAAACATGTAGAAATAATTACTTTAAAATATATGAAAAAAAATTCCTTTCTAGTGTCTCCTGTGACTAATGAAAGTAATGAGACCAATCTACCAGAACTTTCAAAAATGTCTGCCTGTTGAATGATTTCCACTAAGAAAGACAAGTTTCACAGTAGCTTAACCAGCCTTAAGGAATCATGATTTCATCTTTATTAGATGCATAAGTGAAATTTAGTATCTCTTCAATATAATGCAAAGCAATTGATGTTAAGATTTCCTAAAATGAACAATTAATGTTTCTTTCAGTCTAAATTTATAACTAAGTGAAAATAAGATAGGAGAGACCAACAAAGATGGGTCAAAAGGTCAATACCATAGCTAATGATGATCTTTAGAAGTTTGGATTTAGACCTGTGGTTCAGATGCCATGGAAATGGCTTGATAATGGAAATTCTACTGAAAACTCTTTCCCATTATTCTACCACATCTGCTAAATAGCATTGAATAGGTTAACTCCATCAAATCAAGCCCATCTCAGTTGTCGTCAAAGTAGTTAATGGCAAAGAAAAAACAAAAAGGCTCTTGCCAATGGTTATAGCAAACAGTGGGCAAAGTGGTTACTTCCCAGAAAGCAGAACCAGGATCCATCAAAGTTTCTCCCTCATCTCCGTATCAGAGAACTTTATAATGCCTTCTCATTGGGATTTAAAAATTGCTAAGCAACAATGATTATGGAGTGTGTCTTGTTCTCCTTTCTGAGTGGAAGTCTTCTTTGAAGTTACTCTATTCTTGTTTCACCACTGAATACTCGCTGTACAAAGGTAGATGACTTGATGAAGACACATCTTACTTGGTATAAGATACCTCTGTGTCACCAGAGATTCTCAGCTTTTGAGCTACATGAAGTGAATGGATAGAACTTAAAGCTGTCTTCCATGGAGAGGGAATAAATGTTTCCTTTCATGCTAATAAAGTTGAATAAAGATTTTTGATGACTAGAATTGTGACTAGTTCTAAACAGTGGATCCTGGGTGGAGGAGACAAGTGTTACTTCTGGGTATAAGTAATAGAAAACCCCTGCACAATGTTTCATGCTTCTATTCCTCCTGAGGCAACCTTGAAATATTCCCCCTGAGACTGAAAGAGCACAAGATAGAAGCAGACAAGATTTTGAATTGCCACGTGCAAGAAGCACTCATACAGAGTTTCCCAAGCTTTAGAATTTCCTTGAATGGAGAATGAACTTATATTAAGTTAAAATCTTGAAATTGGGGATTCATTTTTGTTGTTATAATTACAACTTCAGTCTTACATAACATGGTATAGGGAATATAAATTCCCTATACCGTGCTCAAATTTAAATAAATATAAGCTTATATTTTAAACATATATAGTCCAATACAAACACCCACAAATCTGGTGATCTACTTTTCTTTGTAGAATGAAAAATCAGAAAAGGTAGTTTTATATAGAATCTTACTACATGGGAATAAGCTATTAGAATGTAGTGAGTCCTCTTATAAATAAGCCTAGAGGGAATAGTATTATACTTCAACTGGCTGTCTTTCTCTCACTCTCTTTCTCTACATATATTCTGTTTTATATATATTTTACATACATATCTTACTTAGATTACGCTTTTAAATTTTTGAGTAAATTGTAGTTAATTATTTTGTCCCAATGATCCACTAGTTTTAGCCATAAAATAAGTATATATATAAATAGATTTCTATAATTAGTTGGCCATACAATTTATTATGCAAACCATGACATTTTTGAAAGTCAAAGAGGATATAATTAATAATTATGTCAGAACAACTGAAGCAAACCAGGACTCTACTTGGCAAATTAGGACATGTTGTCACCCTACTTATAAGTTTTTATTTTCAAAACCCTGGAACTATCTTCCATTTCACTTCTGCATCTTCCTACTCTAGAAATACAAAGCAAAATAAACAAGTAAAAAGTTCCTTACCTTAAAACACAAGTATGATGAAAACACAGACTTTCTTTTAGCTCTTGGAGTTCAGATTGAAAAGACAAATTCTGGAAAATACACTGATTTATGTATCCTCAGATTATGATGGAAGGATCTCATTGCTAGCATAAAATGGAGGGAAATAAGGAAGAGTGTGTGAAGATTTCTGTAACTAAAACAAAGGGTAATAGGTAATGACTGGATTCAGTAAAGAGAGAACCTCATTTTCTTTACTGTTACAAAGAGCCTGAAATGTCTGCACATGTAGTTCCTAAAGCTGAATTATCATTAACCTTGAAAAGGATTTCATGGTGCATGTTTTATTGTCTCATTTTATTTTTAATTTCAAGCTGAGATCTACTGCCAACCAACTTTCTTTTCTCCTTCAATAATTACCTGAAATTCAAACTTCTACATGAAGTTTTTTGTGATTAAGTCATTTAAAGAAATTAAACAGTCTTGAGCAATAATCAGTCAGAGCAATTTGAGATGATTCATCTGAATAATAAATGTTTTAAAAAATCCTCTTCAATAGCAATTTTAGCTTGAATTTTTCTATAATTGCCTTAATCCCTCAGCACAATTACTAAATGTCCATACAGTTCTTTTATAATTTTACTACCCAAATGCTTGCTCTTGTTCATCAGCTTTGCAAATTAATAGTATTAAATGCACCAGGGTAGCTTACTTAAAGGAATGCTGAAGTGATTTTTTGTAAATGGCTAATAAATGTGTCTTAGATGACTTTTAGTAAGTTGGAGATTTTTTTTTATTACGATAAGCCTATATTTCTTTCCAAGTTGCATTCTTCTTATGACATTGTAGTTCATTTGTACCAAACAAGAACAGTATTAATAGTGATAATAATAAATGCCCATTCATTTATCCCAAAATATATCATAGGTACTGTGCTGGGCATTAGTCACAGCAGCGAAAAACCTGACCAAAACAGATATTCAATATTCCTAGCACCATTTGTTCAAAAGGCTATCTTTTTAACAACACTTATTTTGGCAACTTTTTTGGGTACCATACAACCATATCTACATTTATGGATCTTTTAGTTCATTCTATTGATGTTCATGCCTGTTTGATGTAAATGCCATGATGGTTTGTTCCTATAGCCCTGTAGTATAATTTAAGATCAGTATTGTGATCCCTCCAGCATTGCTCTTCTTGGTCGGTATTGCTTTGGCTATTCTGTGTCTTTTATTCTTCCAAATTAATTTTTGGACTGTTTTTGTTCTAATTCTGTGAAGAATATCATTGATATTTTGATGAGGAATCCACTGAACCTATAGATTGTTTTTGGTAATAAGGCCATTTTTGTAATATTAATTCTGCCTATCCAAGAACATGGAAGGTCTTTCCATCTTCTAAGGTCTTCTTCAATTTTTTTTTCAGTTTTCTAAAGTTTATATTGTAGAACTATAATCAATAAATGGACAAAACAACTAAACAACTGTTTTTTTAAAGAAAAAATATAAATGGTCAACAAATACATACAAACATGTTCAATAACCCTAGCAATCAGGGAAATGCAAATCAAAACTACATAGAGATTTCATCTCACTCTAGTTAGAATTTCAATCATCAAGAATACAAATAATAATGAATGCTGGTAAGGCTATGAGGAGAAGGGTGCACTTGCACATTGTTGGTGGGATGGCAAATTTGTAAAAGTACCTTGGAAAGCAGTATCAGATTACTCATTAGAATAGGAATGGAACCACCATATGACCCAGCCATCTCACTCACTGGTATTTATCCCAAAGAACTAAAATCAGCATACTATAGTGATACAGGCACATCAACATTTATAGCAGAAGTTTACAATAGCCAAGATAGGAAACCAGTCCACATGCAGATCAATAGATGAATGAATAAAGAAAATGAGGTATATGTACGTAAAAGAGTTTTACTTAGCTTTAAAGAAGGCTGATATAATGGAATTTGCTGGTAAATGAAGGGAATTAGAGAATATCATGCTAAGTAAAATAAACCAGACTAATAAATTGAAGAGTTGAAAGTTTTATATACAGAGGCTAGAGCAAAGTGAGATGAAAAGGAGAGGGTAGATGCCAAGAAAATGGAGGGAATATCACTGGAGTAGCGGAATATATACATATATATTCTGCATATATATATATACACACATATATTATGTGTAGGTATATATGTGTGTGTATAGATATATGGAACCCATTTAAAAATGATAAATAAATAGAAGGAAAAGAAGGACCGGTAGAGTACAAGCAGTGAGATGGGGCGGGAGGAGGGGAGGGAAAGAAAAAGTACTGGGGACCGAAATGCAGCAAATTCTATTCCTTGCATTTGGGACTGTGTCTAAATAAACCTTCTATGTATAACTATAATTCACTAATATAAACATTAAAATGCTGAAGTTTTATGATATTACTTTCTATGAAAAATAAGCTAAAAGAAAAAGAACTATAAAAATGTGTTTTAATTTAATTTGGTAATGACTGTTGTATGACTGTAGTTATTTCAGTGCTCATCTACAAAACCACAGAATTTTTAGTCAGTTTTCTTTTCACTCTGTTATAGTTTGAATGAAATGAACCCCCAAAAAATCCTCTTAATGTAGGAATTTTTAGAGATGAACTTATTAGATTAAAAATGCTAGAACAACTAGTAGATTAACCCACTTGATGAATTAATAACTCGAATCAATGGCAACTTCAGGCAGGTAGGGTATATTTGGAGGAAATGTGTCACTGAGGATATGACTTGAGGAGTTGTATTTCCCTGATGCCTCCCTTGCTCTTTCTCTGCTTCCCAGCTGCCAGGACTTGATCAGCTTTCCTCTACCATGTGCTCTCACCATGACGTTCTGCCCCATCTTGGGTTCAAAGCAATGAAGTCAGCTAACCAGTGACTCAATCTCTGAAACCATGAACCAAAATAAACTTTTCCTCTGCTCGGTTGTTCTTGTCAGGTATTTAGTCTATAGAAACAAAAATGTGACTAATACACACTTCCATACAAAAAAAAATATAAATCAACAGAAAATACAAAACCATCATAAATTAAGATTAAAATGTGGTACATAGGAAAACTGACTACCAGCAGAAATTCATACTCTAATTTCTTGCTAATATAACCCCAACTTTGTTCTGTAACACTATAACAATTTTGAGGACCAGTCTTGACTGAATATATGCAATTATTGGAAAATATGTTTCTTTTGCTAGATCTGTACTTCCCCAACCTTTCCTGACACTTCAGATGGCTCTGGAACCCATCTCTGGCTTGTTAGAGTTTCATCATGTGAGAAATACTGGCAATACAATAATAACTTCCACATATACTGGAAAGCATACTATCCCAGAGACCATAGATCAGAAAAACTTACAAACCAAATTGAAATTTTCTGACCACAGAGTATCAAAATTAAGGTTAAAGTGATGAGCAAAAGGGAAAAGGTAGGGGCTGGGGTGGTGGCTCAGTGGTAGAGTGCGTGCCTGGCATGCATGAGGCACTAGGTTCAATTCTCAGCACCACATATAAAAAATAAATAAGGTAAAGGTCCATTGACAACTAAAAAAATTTTTTTAAAAAAAGAGAACAGGTAGGATAAATTATCACATTTAGGACAGTGTACAAGCAAGATGGAAATACCAAGTTACCTGAATCCTGGGTATGCAGCGATCATATATTTGTCTCTTTCTCTGCTATATCAGTCTACTCTGCTGAAGGTGAAGTTACAAAGACCAAAACTGAAATTTTAACAGTCAGCAGGCAGAAGGTATTCTAAGCCAAGTCCATTTCATCTACTGAAGAGACACAAGGACACCTACATCTGGCCAAAGTGGTAACTTGGAAAATAACCTAATAAATAACAATAGATGTATTTGTTTGCCAGAAAATACAGAACAGAATGTGTATTATCCATGGGCAGCCAAATAAGACCTTATGCATACTAAATGCTTCAATATTTTCAAACTCATATATTGAATCACATGTATATTTCACATATCATGAATATTTAGTACACAGGAGCTTTATAAAAACTTAGTATGCCTTGGTGCTTTCATCCTTTTTATCTGTTTTAATCACACATTTATTCTTTTTATTAACTACCCATGAGTAACATATCCTAAGAATTCTGCCTATGTGTAACAAATTCTCTGCTTACTGGTTATATATTTGTAAAGGAAATGCCTTAAATAATTTTGCTTATGTCTTACAAAGTACAGATTTACTCATCTAAGAGAACTGAGTATTCTCAAGAGAAAATTAACATATCATATATAAGGGAAAACACTTCAGGGCATATACAGAATGCCTTTTTTAAAAAAATGATGAAAACAAATCTCTGGTGTCTATAAAGCCATCCTCCCTCTTTCTGTGATGATAAAAAGGAAACATGGGAGAATAGGCACATATATACATACATATCCACACCACACATATACATAGATATATCCTTATGGCAAGCTAACACTATACCTACATTATACCTATATTGATTTAATATATGTGTATGATATTAAAATTAGAAATTGGTGTTAGTTTAGCTTACTCTAAGGAAATGCATCTTCTTTAACTATATCCTAAAACTCAAACAGTACTAGATAGAGATGCTTAATTAAAAGGGTACATTATTGTTATTTTTGTATCTTTAGGGAAATGTCCAAGTCAATGTATGTACAATTATTGAGAAAAAAGTAACAAAGAATTCTGGTAAAAAATTAAACCAAAATAATTACATTCAGAAAAAAAAAGCTATGAAGAAAACCAATGTCTATTATCTGTAAAAGGTTCTCGATATTTGACTTTTGTTTCAAACAATGCTGCATAATACTTTATACATACTTTTGGAATAATAACAACTAATTCTACAAATAAGTAGTTGTTAACATTAAAATGTCATTATTGGTGAAATTCAAAGTAACTTTCCAAAATTCTCAAATGTTCTATTTTTTTTCACTTTCAAAAATTGTGTCAATAAAATACATTAGAATATTAGGCACCTTTAATTGAAAACAGTTTAGTGATATTAAAGATACCTGGGTAGGACCCTAAAACTTTGTTTCAAGTAAATGCACTGATAAAATGAAGTGAAAATTAAGTAAAGGATAATAAATTTTTACTTATTGGCTCTAAGAAGTGCAGAAGAATCGGTGTATCTTTGAGTTATAGATTATGAACAAGAAGTTTTGTTATCTTGTCTTGGCAACAGTTAAACAAGTAATCTTACATAGTTTTTCTCATACTTGGCTTCCTAGCAAATCTTTTTGTTATGAATGTAACTGATGCTTGAATATTAGCATTGGCTTGAGGTAGTCACATGACCAGTGCAAGACTATTAGTAATCCATCCCATGCTAAGAGACACAAGATAGAGAAACTATTGAAAAGCAAGTCTTCTGATTTTACATCCTGTTCCTGACATTTACTGGCTATGTAATTTGGAACGAGTAGTTTTAATTTCTTTGTGCCTCAGTTATTTCATGTGAAAAATTTAAGTGAGCTGGTAAGCAATAGGTACAGAATAAAATCTGTTTAAATATGTGTTCAGTAATTATTCCTAAGTAAAAACTTATTTACTATATCTCTCTGAAACTTTTATTGTAAGTGATTAAAAGATGAAACTGCAAATTAATTAAACATCTAGAACACAATGGATTGATAAGACATAATTGGTCATGTTACTCCTAAGGGCAGCTACAGACTCTGGACAGTATATCTAAAATAGACTAAAGAATATTCTTTATTCTTTAGTCTGAAAGGTGGAAAGAAGGCAGACCAGTTAAGGACTTAAGTATTTGATAAATTTAACAATGGTGAGTTTCCTGAATTTTTCACCTTATAGATCCCCTGTGTTGGACACTGAATAAATTGGCAAATCAGAAATACCAATGGAATCACACAAATAAACAATATCCAGCACATTTTATTCTATCTAAAGGTCAGGAAAGGAACATTCATAACAGAAAACTTACAGACAATAACTACATGCTGTATCCAAACCTAAAAAAAAAAAAGTACTGTGGCTTCACCCTCATTCACACCAGCATAAGCCTAGAGGGAAACCTATAATTCAAGCACGTGATGAGCTAACCTAAACATCTGCCACCATGGTTGCCAAATAAAACTGAGTAGAGAGCCAGCACTCTTCATCCTCTCCAGATGGTAACACGCCACTTCTTCACTGCACAGGGTATAGATGGAAAGCACATAGGAAAGTTGAGCTTCCATCCCTACCTACCAGCAAGGAGGCAGCCTTCCCATAGGCACTGGTGTGCTCTTAGAAGAGGCCAGTTATACAAGTAACATTTTCAGCCTCATTCAGTAGGCCATACCCCACTTGTGATAACATAGGTATAGCAACAGGGCCCTCTTATACTTCACAGCCTATAAGGTATTAGGAAAGCTTTAATGTAAAACAAGAGCTCTCAACTTCATCAGTGGTAATTAGGATACCTGCCTCAATTATGAACAGCAGACAAGTAGGATCCTGCACTTCTATGCCACATTTCACTAATGAGGGTGTAACTCTTCTAACACGTCCATTCTCACAAAAAGCTAGTTAAAATGTTTACACAAGAGCAAGACTTTCATGACTCCCAATGATGTGAATAGACTTAATCTCAGTGAGTTCTACACTTAAAAATGATTAAAGTAAAATTTTTTATGTTATATACATTTCACTACAATTATAAAAACTTTAAAAATAGTAGAAACATTAAAATTAAGTGTTAACACATTAACTCTCAGCGGCATGTATACCGAGTAACATTAGGTAATTTTCTGCTACTGTATTCTTAAAGTATATTTAATTTTTTAAAAAGAATCTCATTATATAACATTAAAAAATGCAGGTTCCAACTGAAAAATCACTTGTCATATCAAAAATAAGGAAGATCTAAAAACAATAAAAAAATAATTCACGGGAAAACTGATATGACAGTAATGGAAGAATTATCTAAGATTTTAAAGTAACCATCATAAAAATGCTTCAATGAGCAATTATCACCACACTTGAAATTTTTTAAAAATGGAGAGTTCCAACAATGAAGATCTAAATAAAAATGAAATACAAATTTTAGAACTGAAAAATACTGAAACTGAAATGCAGAACTTGATAGAAAGGCTAAAAGTTTAAAGGTGAGGGAGGAAGGGAAAACCAGCAAACTTGAAGATAGAAAATAGAAATTACTTCAGCAAGGGACAAAAGGAAAAGAGAGAGAGAGAGAGAGAGAGAGCCACAGGGGTCTGTGGAACTATAATGAAAGATCCGACACCCATATCATTACTGTCCCTGAAAGAGAGAACAGAGCTGAAAAAGTGCCTGAAGATACAGTGACTAAAAATACCCTAATTTGACAAAGGACACACATCTACAGATTCAACAATTTGAGCAAACTTCACATAAGATTAACCCAAAAAGATGTATGCCAAGGAATGATAATCAAAATTTTGAAAGGTAGAAAAAAAATTGAAAATTGTGACAATAAACCCCAACATTTACTTACATATAAAGGGGGAAATTTGAATGCCAGTTCATTTTTCATCATAAAAAAACTGAGGAAAGAAGGAAATTACACATTTTTCAAGTACTAAAAGAAAGCACCTGCCTAACTAGAATTCTACATACAATAAAATATTCCTCAGGAACAAAGAGAAATCAATGCCTTCTTAGATTAAGAAATACAAAGAAAGTTTATCAATAGCATAACTACCCTAAAATAATAGCTAAAGAATATTATCTGCTGGACGTAGTGGTGCAAGCCTGTAATCCCAGCACTTAGGGAGGCTGAGACAGGAGAATCGCGAGTTCAAAGAAAGCCTCAGCAAGGGCAAGGCGCTAAGCAACTCAGTGAGACCCTGTCTCTATATAAAACACAAAATAGGGCTGGGCATGTGGCTCAGTGGTGATTGCCCCTGAGTTCAATCTCCAGTACCAAAAGGTAATATAAATAGAAGGACTATTGAAACTTTAGTAAAGAAGAAAGTACACAGAAAACAACAATAGAACTTTCTACTACTTTTTAATAGTTGAAATTATGTTTAAAAGTTGAAACCAAAAATGATAATTGAGTGGTTTGAGTGTAAGTACTGGGAGAGTTGCTGCTAGGCAGGGACTTACAGGGTGAAAATCACCTATGCTTAACAGGACGAGTCTGGCCTCGTGTGGTGCTGCATGCCTGTAATCCCAGCAGCTCGGGAGGCTGAGGCAGGAGGATCGCGAGCTCAAAGCCAGCCTCAGCAAAAGCAAGGTGCTAAGCAATTCATTGAGATCCTATCTCTAAATAAAATACAAAATAGGGCTGGGCATGGGGATGTCGCTCAGTGGTTGAGTGCTTGAGTGCCCCTGAGTTCAATCCCTGGTAAAAAAAAAAAAAAGAGGAATCTGCCCACAGCTGATATTCCTTCAGGCTGTTTCATATATGGCCTTCCAGAGAAAACCATAAGGAATCTGTCCAAACCTGCCCAAACTACTCGGCCACCTCTTTAGGATACCTAGAGTAAACGTTGCTCCTTCTAATCTCATTAGAATGCTGTGTTCTCCACCCTAAAGTTGTTCCTGTCCCCCATGTTTGGTCATGTGATGTATGAAGAAGCATGATTGCAGACTGACCATGCTCGGAATGTGCCACTTCAAGATATGATGACAAGTCTTCCAAATGTGAACAGGCATAAGTTTCTATGACAAAAGTCTCTTGCTTCCTTTGTTCAGAGAAATAATGGCTTTGGTAGTTATTCTCAGTGTTCTCTTAACTTGTACAAGAAATATGCCTTTCTTCACTCTTTTATCTCCTAGTTGTGCTTAATTGGCTTTGCATTTCACCAACCAAGGGACCAGAGTCATCATGTTTAGCATCAAACATATTTAAGACACTTATGTTATGAAAGAGGAAGAAAAATGCATGTGAAAAGATGCAAGGTGGTCTCTTTCCACAGTGGTAATGGAAGCTTCAGGACTCTGGAGAATTGTCTTGACATCTTTCGTGGTATTGTTGTTATTTCTGTTTGTAAAAAAACTTTGGCTTGTTACTATAGTCTGAAAAAAACGTGCCTTACCAAAAACACTAGATGCTTCTTATCAGTGAGTCCTAGCACACTAGCTGACCTCAGTCTTCACCTAAGTGGAATGTCAGGGGTATCTTAAAATATTCCACCATTAAAGAAAGGCTACATGTATGGAAACAGGCCTAAATTTGCCCCTATTCTATTTACTTCTAGATTCAGAGTGCTTGATTTGACCAGGTTGATACTTCTCAGCAACCTACTACCAATTAAGCAAGGATAAAAATACTTATCTTAATTTGCAGATAACTTTTGTTTTATGCCAATATTTGCTGGAAGTGGACATCTATGGTACCATGGTTCTTTTCTAATTAATAACATAGACAGGAAGAACTTTGTTTTTGTAAATACACACACACACACACACACACACACACACACACCCCTTCAAGGATGGATGTTTTGGAGTCAGAACATACACCAAATCTTGGGAAGAGGCAAATGGTTTGAATGATTAGAGGCTTAGGAAGAGAAGTGTCAAGGAGGTTTTGTGGAAATAACTTTTAATGGAGCAGCTGTAATGGATGCAAGGCTTAAAATATAGTTATGAAGTACATGTTTACTAGAAAAGTCTCACTGCAAGGTAATTTTCAGAGTCAGGAAGGAAGAATCACTCTCTTTGTGGACTTTAGTTATCCTCCAACAGTCTTTGCAAAGCTCGCTCAATGGGATCATTAATAGAGTGGAGACCATAACATCAATTATAAAGACATTAATGTTTCATCTCATTGCAGTCAACTTATTGAAGCTGACACACTCTACTGAATACCCAGATAACCAACAGGAATTAACTGTATCCTGAGGAGATCAGCCGGCTTTGTTGTGGTGAGTTGTCTCCTTGAATACTTCTGCCATAGTTGGAATAGCAAAGTAATCTATCTAAAGCAGACATTTAGTACACATTGAATTTGTCTATTCTGCCTACACATCTTCTACAAACTCCAGTATCTTTTATTAAATACATAATTACATACAAAATTTTTCCTACAAAATTTCTTGTGTCCAAAGAACAGAATTCAAATGAAATTGAACCATGCCTACAGTAAAACTCATACAAAGCACAGTTTTAGAATAGCAAGATTTGAGAGAAAACAGACTAGTATCATTGCAATGACCCACTCTCAAAACTTTTGCATTTGATTCTCCTAAGACACAGCTCTGTTGCTCTAAAAATTTTAGAATTGAAAGAAATAAGTGTTCTACCAAGCATCACAAAAAATAATTTCATAGTTTCATTGAGTGGCAAGCTGAAATCGGCACCTGTGTATTTTAGGCATTTCACACTGTTATAACATGTATCTGTATTTTTAAAGAGCAAACGTATTGGCTAAGGGAACTATCGAGGGTAATAAGGATACTTTTTTCTATTCTTCATGGTTTTTCCTCACATCCTTTGATTCATTGAACTTCCTAATCGTCTTTCCAATAAATTCACATTTGTGAAGTCAGACTGTTTCTGTGGCTTGCCATTAGGAATTTTAATTTGGACAGATAGGAAGTGTGCATAGGCTTTTCAAATAACATTTTTGCTGTTGTTTTAATATTTATGACAGGAAAATGATGACTTTCACTCCTTTCGGATATGGCATACATTTTCAACTTGCTTGCTCAAAACCTATGTCAACTCCTAATGGCATCCTTAAATCATGGAGGCTGACAAAAGTGCATATTTTCTAGACAGACCCATGTTTATATTTTCTCATGTGATCTAGGTTCTATCAAATAGTTATCTGCACTATGTATAAAAAGAAAAGAAAAAAAGATTATGTTTTTAGCTCTCATTCAGGGAAATCAGGGCAAAGAGGGACTTAGTTTATCTAAGTTAATGGTTCTAAACCATTTTTGTGCCATTAACCTCTTTGTTATTCAATCAGTGCTATTTAATAGCATTATAGCATTTTGTTTGAATAGAAAATGTAACAAAATACTAAATTTCATTCAGAGGACATGGGAAATATGTGTGTGTATGTGTGTGTGTTTGTGTGTGTGTATACATACACATACATACAAAGAATAACAGAACACTCTTAAAAAAGAATTCATACATTATAGTTTCGATATGAAGTATTCCCCAAAAGCTTATGTGACACAATTCAGGAATGTGCAGAAGTAAGAGGATTAGATTATTAAACCTATGACCTAATCAGTGGCTTAATCCAATTGATGGGTAAATAATTTGAACAGATTACGTGGTGGAAATAGAGGCAGGTAGCTTGTCTAGAAGAAGTAGGTCACTAAAGGCATGCCTTTGGAATTTATATTTTGTTCCTGCTTTCTCTCTCTGCTTCCTCACCACCATCAACTAAGCAGCTGTCTTCCACCATACCCTTCCACCATAATGTTCTGCCTGACCCCAGGCCTAAAGCAATGGAGTTGGTCCACCATGGAATAAATCCTCTGAAACTGTGAGTAAAAATAAGCAACTTACTTTCTAAGTTGTAATAGTCAGATATTTTGGTGTGGTGACAAAATGTTAACTAACGTAACTTTCAATTTACCAGGACACAAGTGCAAGTTGTGTACACAGATTACAAGAATGAAAAAGAAGACACCTTGCAACTGAATGCCAAATGATTTTTCTGCCCAATAAGAATAATCCCGTTAGAGTTGAGCATATATCTAAGTATACTAACTAATGAGTTATTAAAATCATTCTAAGATAATCCTCGAAACTCTGTAAACTAACAATTAAATTCTAAGTTAGTTCTAGAAACTGTGTAAAATGCCTTTTGGTTTTCTTTAAAATCTAACAAGAGATTTCTGTTGTTTGCAACTAAAAACAGTGTCCAAAAACACTGATTGGCACAAGAAATGCTTATGTTAAAAATAAGCTATAATAAATGAGAATTTAGCATGCATTTTTGACTCAGAGTTTAAAGGCAATGGGCATCTGGTTAACATCATTTGAAGAAGCACTGGCAGTTTTTGGTACACAGTGGTAGAACATTACCTAAATTATTAATCATGGCTGCATGGATTAAAATGCCTATTGAAAGAAAGATTTTTCAGAGGCTTTTGAAATAGCCTTGTGAAAGATTGTGGTATGAGCTAACCACTTCTTAATTTGACGGAAGCTTTAAAAAAACCATTTAATTATTGAATAATAAACAGTGTGTCTGAAAATACCCTAAATTTCTTCTTGCAGTGCAATAGCAGAGTTCAAGAAGAGGAATATCAGAGACAGAATTTGAGTGTTACTGAAATATAAGATGCATTCTTAGCATTAATACTGTTTTTATAAGAATATTAAACATTGTTTAGGAAAGAGTAGGCAATTAAGCAATGTACTGAGACATTCAGTCTTGGAATATTCTTAATACACACACTTCACTGAGATAGCCTTCCCAGTAAGAACAGCCCTTCTTCCAATATTGGTTAAACCTTTTGTTGAAAATATATAATGATCAGATCCGAGGATTATTATGTTGCAAAAGTATGTCAATTTTCCTCATATCCAACTTACTATTACTCTATATTTCAAGACCTATAATCATACCTGGGTGCAGTTTAGAATTGCCTATGGAAGCTTATGATATTCTGCTGCTTTGACCAATTTAACTAAACTTTCTGAAGGTAAGATCCAGACATCTACAGCTTTTAAACCGTCCCCAGGGGAGGCTTACTTACACAAATTCCTCAAGTTTTACATTTGTACACACAAACACATGGGTATACACACATGCATACACATTCAAAACTTGTTTGTAATGTCAGAAGCATGAAAATTGTGTGAGCATATATAGATACAGAAGAATTTATTGACATAAATCAATTCATCACATGTTCTGCATTCTGTGCATTAGCTAAAGAATTTGAAAATGGTTTTTAAAATTTATTTATTCTAATTAGATATGACAGAAGAATGCATTTTGATTCATTGTACACAAATGGAGCACAACTTTTCATTTATCTGGTTGTACATAATATAGAGTTGCACTACATATGCAGTCATAAATGTACCTAGGGCAATGATGTCTATCTCATTCCACCATTCTTCCTGCTCCCATGTCTCCTCCTCTTCCCTCCCTCCTCTTTGATGAAAGTTCCTCCATTCTTCCCATGCCCCCTCCCCCATTATGGATCAGCATCCACTTCTCAGAGAGAATATTTGGCCTTTTGTTTTTTGTGACTGGCTTACTTCACTTAGCATGATATTCTCAAATCCACCCATTTACCTGCAAATGCCATTTTTTATTTTCTTTCTATGCTGAGTAATATTCCATTGTGTATATACCACAGTTTCTTTATTGATTCATGTATTGAAGGCCATCTAGGTTGGTTCCACAGTTTAGCTATTGTGAATTGAGATGGTATAAACATTGAAGTGGTTGCATCTCTGTAGTATGCTGTTTTTAAGTCCTTTGGATAGACTGAGGAATAGGATAGCTAGGTCAAATGGTGATTTTATTGCAAGTTTTCTAAGGAATCTCCATACTCTTTCCAGATGGATTGCACCAATTTGCAGTCCCACCAGCAATATGTGTGTGTGCCTTTTCCCCCACATCCTCGCCAACAGTTATTGTTGTTTGGATTCTTGATAACTGACATTCTGACTGGAGTGAGATGAAATCTTAGAGTAGTTTTGATTTGCATTTCTCTAATTACTAGAGATGTTGAACATTTTTTCAAAATATTTGTTGATCGATTGTATATCTTCTTCTGAGAAGTGTCTGTTCATTTCCTTAGCCCATTTACTGATTGGGATTTTTTTTTTTTTTTGGTGTTAAGTTTTTTGAGTTCTTTATATATTCTGGATATTAGTGCTCTGAAATAGTTCTTAACTGTTTGTTTAAATGTGTTTTCTATGTAGACATAGATAATCAATGCTGTCATTGAAATGATCTTCTCAATTTCATTGTTTTATGTGATAGTATGAATTTACTATGGTCAAGAAAGAAGTGCTTATACACAAGAAGCATAGTTAGTACCAGAATTGAATTGTTATTTGGAATAATATGCACAGAGATTGCTGGTGTAGCTAATTGATTGTAGGATCTTGTTTTATTCAGCTTTTTGCAGCTGTAACTAAAAGACCCAACACAACAATTGTAGAGGAAGAAAGCTTTATTTGAGGGCTCATGGTTTTAGATGTTTCAGTCCGTAGAAGTCCAGCACCATTCCTGAGGGCTACAAGTGAGGCTGAACATCATGGAGGAAGAGTGTGGCAAAGGGAGGCAGGTCACATGATGAGCAGAAAGCAGAGAGAGAAAGAGACTCCATGCTAAATACAAAATATATTTCCCAATGCCATGCCCCCAGTGCTCCACCTCCTCTAGCCACAACCACCCTGTCTTCAGTTACCACTCAATCTCATCAAGTGATTAATTCACTGATTGGGTTAAGGCCTTCCTAACAATTCTTGCATTGTCTCACATGTGAGCTTTGGGGGGACACCTCACATCCAAAGCATAGTAGTCGTCTAGAAAAAAATACATGATTAAAATTTTATTGTAATTTTAAAATCTCATAAAAATGCAGAATCATAGATCTCTACCCTATATCAATATTTGCGTCAGGTCAGTGTAAATACACGCAATACAGTTTGTGGAATAAACATTGGAGAGTTGGAAGAATGCCACAGTGTTGATACCTCAAGAGTATGTTATCAATACATTTCTTCATTTTTCCCTCAAAGAATCTTTAGCTCTATACTACGATTATCTGTACGTATCCAAAACAAACAAACCATCAAACAAACCAAAACTCTAGAACTCTGCCAGGTCATTGGACATTGGCTCTCAGTTAATGCTTATCAATCAGGATTTCAAATGCTTATGTTGGTTATTTTTGGTCAAAATAGGAGCATACAGGTGTTGTATTACTAACTCAGTCTCATGGTGTCTGGGAAGAAACAATAGTTGGTTTTTTTTTTCCTTCTCCAATTCATCTAGTATAGATAGGATATACAAACACAAAACTGGCAGAATCATTGTTTTTACTCCCATAAGTAACAACTAATATGGTAAAGAGAGTAGGTTTGTCTTTCAATACCACACAGTAAAATAAAATCAATAAAGAAACCATGAAAAAATAATGAAGTTTGTATCACCATTAAAGATTTAGAATAAATAGCTGTGCTGATTATTGTTACATTCTATTTAAATTTGGTTTGACTAACAAAAAAAAAGTAAGTGGATATAGGAAGAAGACAATTATTATAACTTTGTTCAGAAGTGACCCCATCGGAAGCTATTATTAGAGAGGAGATTGTATTTTTTAGCTCCCCAACTGAGTTTCTAAAACCAAAATAGTTATTCATTTAAACATTTCTTTTTCTTTTTAAAATTAAAAACAAGATACTTTAAAAGATGTTTACTTTCTCCTGAAAAGTTTCATAGTACACCTTGACCATGATTTCTAGGCAGTGCATGGTTTCTGAAGCTACAGGAGAATTAATTTTGCTAGGATCTTAACCATCTACATGTCATAATACCTGGTCCTATATAGAGGATGTCCTGACTGCTATGCTTTATAGAAAGAATGATGCCTTGTGCCAACAAAATACCTTAAAGAAATTTTAGAAATCTATCATCTTAGTAAAATTTCTGTTGGAAAAAGACATCTTAAAAGTTGAAAAAAAGTAAATATCCACTACCCTTATTAGGTCTTTTATGTTGTGGAGGATATGCCATGTGTGGAATTTTTATTAAACAATTTGCCAAGTAGTCAGTAAGGTTATACAACAAATAGATTTGGTTTGACTCCAGAAAAACTATCTAGGTAGTTCTGGTTATAATAAAAGCAATTGTGCCTCTTAATCCATGAAATTTAGAGTGTTCTGTGACACTTAGAGTTTGTGGCAACTAGATGCTACTGAGTACTAGGCTCTTTAAAGATGAAATATCTGACCATGAAAACAACAGTGTATATGGCCATTTATGTGACCCATCATGAATTGGTGTTGTCTGATTTTTCAAGCCATAAAGTTTGGCATACCAACTAGCAGTATTTCATGAGGACTAAATGGTTCACATAAGACTTAAATAAGGGAAATAGAAACAAATACAGTAAGCTGGTGACCATCAACTTTGTGATATCTGCTCCTCTACATTAAAATAGCTTAATCAATATATACTTAAAGTTTCCTAGGGGAGTTCTGTAATGTTAAACATCTAAGTAAGAAAAGCAAATGTACCTGGCCTACAGATAGATTTGCAAAGGTTTTAAGTGTAATCAACAATATCCATGAAGAAAAGGGGAAGAAAAAATTGTCTCAATAGATAAAGGTTTGGGGAAGAACAATACAGTACATAAAAGTTGTAGTAGTTTAACTTTTGTCCACATTTCTCCAGTAGGGAAGATATCCAGAGATATAAACGTGTATAATCCAATATAAATTCAAGTGCAATGAATAATTTAATTTGGGGACATTTTGTTAGATAGAAAACTATTTAATAAGAATTTTTGGCAGAGTTTTGTAGATGAACCTATTAGAACAGACCCAAAGTATAAAACATGTGTGTGTGTGTGTGTGTGTGTGTGTGTGTGTACACACACATATATACCTATATTTCATCTTAAATCAATTCTCTCTAGGAAAACCTCTCTCCTCTGTACAAAAAAAAATCCATAAGTAAAACAAATAATTCAGTTCTTCTCTACCTAACCCAATGCTTGTGCAATAAAATTATGAATGAAGTAGCTTGTCCTTTGGTAACAAAAAGGCAGTTACATGTTGGATAATAAGAGGGCATATTTCCTCCCCAGGTTGTGTGGGTTATGTTTATTGCTATAGAAGAAACTATAACCTTTCAGCATCAGAATTCATGACTGAGTCCCAAGAGTAAGGAACTATATACTGTGAGAGGATTTGCCAGTCACTTGATAGAAGACCCACTGAAGTAGAATTTTCCATTTTGGTGAATAGGCAATGGTGATAACTTCTATTTCAAACATAAAACATTATTGGATGAGAATTTTTCTTCTTTATTTACCATGTTTATGTCAACATCATCATCCACATACTTATTGATTGCTTTATATTCTCATGGTATCTTACAATATATTACTTCTGAACAAGAATATAATTTGATTACAAAAGAAAGAGTAGGACAGTGACCTAATACATGAGATGTATTGGTCTTACTTCTCACATATAGGATAAATGGAACATAAAGAACAGTTGAGTGACTGTGTGAACATATGAATAAAGGAACAATGTATTCATGGTGCCAGATGAGACAACATCTCACACAATGTTTTCTTGGGTTATACTACAACTCCTCAAAACGTAGAAGACACTAGTGCTATTTTCTCTTATTTGTTAATAAACAAAAGACTTAGTATAATCATGCCATTTCATAATATTATATGTTATGGCTTAAATCAATAGCTATATTATTGGAGGATGTGATTGTACTTGAAGTTAACAGTTTCATTGTATTTAATATTTTATATTGATGACCATATCACAGTGAAGAATGACACTAAGTTCTGTATTCAGAGACTACTGTGGTATATATTTATAATGTGTTCTATTAAAAAGAAAAAAAAAACATGTTCTAACCCTTCTAATCCCAGATTTCCTTTACTCCCCAAGGGAAACTAAACAATTTCTCTACATGACTTCAGAATTTACAAAACACTTTATGGAAATCAAAATAGCATGACATAAGGCAGACACAACAATAAGTAGAACAGCATTGGGAGCACAAAAATGAATGCATCCATCTACTACCAGTTGATTTTGAAGTTGTCAGGAATCCACAGTTTTGGAGACAGGACTTTTTTTTTAATACATTATGTTTGAAACATTGGAAGTCCACATGCTGAAAACAAAAGTTAGACATATATCTTGAAATATCTACAAAAATGAACTCAAAATTGATTGAAAACTTGAACATGAATCTCAAAACTGTAAATCTATTAGAAGAAAACATAGGAGAAAAGCTGCACAACACTGGTCTGGCAATGATATTTTTTTAGATATTATCCCTAAAGCAAAGACAGTAGGAAAAAAAATAAACCAATATGATTACATCAAACTGGAAAGATTTTGCACAACCAAGGAAATAAGAAAGTGAAGAGACAACATATACAATGGAAGAAAATATTTGTAAATTGTACATCTAATAGGGGGTTAGTTAGAGGATTCATAAATAACTTAAAAAATTCAATAGCAAGAAAACTAATATCTGTTTTAAAAATTGGCAATAGATTTATGTAGATATTTCTCAAAAGAAGACAGACAAATGACCAACATATATAACAAATTGTCTATATCACTAGGGAAATGTAAATTAAAAGTAAAAGGAGATATTTCCTCACTTTTATTAGCATGATTATTATCAAAAAGACAAAATATAACAAGTGCTAGCAAGGACTATGAAGAAAAAGTAACTTTTTGCTTGCACACTATTAGTGGGAATGTACATTCATATAGACATTATGGAAACCAGTATGGATGTTTCTCAGAAAATAGAAAATAGAACTGCCTTATGATCCAGAAATTCCACTATTTGGTATATAGCCAAAGAAAATGAAATCAGTATGTCAAATAGCCATCTGCATTCCCATGTTCTTTGCAACAGTAGTTACAATAGCTAAGATATGGAATTAACCTTAGTATCAACATAGATAAAGAAAATGTGATACAAACACAATGAAATTTTATTTCATTTAAAAAGAAGGTAGTCTTTGCCATTTGTGACAACATGGAAGATGTTAATAGTAAGTAAAATAAGTCAGAAAATATGCAGAATTTTTAAAAGTTGAACTCATAGAAGCAGGAAGTGGAATGGTCCTTCCTAGTCACTATGGCTGGTAGGTAGTTAGGGAAATGTTTGTCAGTGCACACACAATTTTAGTTTGGAGGAAAATGTTTTTAAATATTTATTTTTAGTTGTAGGTGGACAGAATATCTTTATTTTATTTTTATGTGGTGCTGAGGATCGAACCCAGTGCTTCACACATGCTAGGCGAGCACTCTACCACTGAGCCATAACCTCAGCCCCCAGGAGGAAAAAATTTTAAGAGCTTTATTGTAAAACATGGTTACTATAGCTAATAATAATGCATTTGATACTTGAAATTGCTAAGATGGATTTTCATTCCTCTTGCCACAAAAATTTGATAGATATTTGAGGTAATATAGTAAGTTAGATTGTCTTAGCCTTTCCATGATGTATGCACAATTCAAAACATTATGTTGTACATGTTAAATATGTAAAATTTTGTGAATTTATAGTTTATTAACTAAAAATCAAATAGACCAAATATCTCTAATTGTATCTACATATTTGTATCATTACATAGAGTTCACAAAGCAGGCATAGAACATAGAAGGCATTTTAAAATTGGTATTGTATCCTGCATTTTATTGAGTACCCTTTGAAACACACTCATTAAATTTTAGGCTGATAAAATTATGTCTTTTGAAACACTTTTAGCTTAAATTTATAAATCTCCACTCTAACTTTGAGCCATTCCTATAACTGAGAGTAAAGAGGAAAAATCAAAGGAAAAGATTATTTAAATTTTATATAATATTGACTGAACATCTATATTGGGCCAAGAATGATTAACGTTTTTAATTTAATTCTTCTATTACTTCATTAGGTATAATTCCCACTTTATCTCAAGATCCTCAAACCGTAGAAATACATGACACAAGAAAAGTACAAATATTAGATAATGCTGTTTTATGTGTTTTGTCTCTCTGTATAATACTTGATGTGACTAGTTAAGTTCTTCATGGGCTCTGGTTCTCCATTGTGTTTCTGGAAGTTTTCTATTTTGAGCTTCTTTCCACTCCTTCAACACCACTAGCTGCTTCAAAAAGTAATGTCATTGCCTTTTGCAAAGTAATTTAACTCTTATTTTTCTCAGACTTCTCCCATCTACACTGAGTTCTCTCAACCATGCCTTCGTTAATTAAACAGAAACATTAATATTTTCAAAGCAAAGGAGGTATTATCCATACAAGAGTTTTGTCTCTCTCTCTAGGCTAACCAGCTCATAACATAAATAGTTTCCAAATAAACAAGTTTTGAGCTTGTCAAAAAATATTTCAAAAACTCTATACCTTCCCTTCATATAGCAAAGCTGTCATCAACATTAAGATGTGGCCTGCCAAATGAGGGATATTGATAGAACGACATCGCCTCACAGTTGTGCCTGTTACTCAGAGATGCTGTGTGAATTATCTGAGACATCACATGGAAGTGCCATGTGTTCAATGAACTTTTTGATTTTTTTTTGCTTTTCTTCTTTCCTCCCCATCTCACTCAAAGACTTTTCTCTTGGTTCTCACTCCCCCAACAAGCTCTTTTTGGTTGTCTTTTAAATCCATCATTGACTGCTTTCCTGGACATATAAGACCTAGATATAAAGGGTTTAAAGCTTTCAAAACACTAAAAAATTTGCTACACTTCAGAAATATTATTTCTCCATATTTTTATTATTTTTAGAGAAAGGTATTTTAAAAATTGTTTTCTGTATGACCACTCTCTAAACACATTTGCTTCTCTGACTTGTTTTGAAGTTGTTGTTATTAGCATGGTAAAAGGCCCTAGAAATATACTCCCAATGTGGCTTATTAGGTAATGAAATTACTTCCTTAGATTAATACAATATACAATGCTTCAGACAGGTGAGCAGCCTAATTGCTTTTCATCACTGCTCAGTACCAGTCCAAAAACAAAGGACTGAATTTGTAATTTAATATTTTAATTCTATTATTATAGTTTTCAAAATAACTACTTTAAATAAAAAGTTTATCCAATGTGGCCCCAGTAAAGTTTCATGGTAGTATTCAGAAATAATCATGAATGCCTTCTTTACTGTCTATTCCACAATTGTTTAATAACCATTTTTGAAAAAAAGTAAAACATTGCTAAATTTAACTATAGAGAACATTGGTGAAGACATGAGAATGGCTGATATAAATCCACAGAACTTTTATTACAAGTACTTGTGATAGTAATTCCCCCAAATATTCACTATGGGCAGCTCAAGTGATGCGCATTGGTTATAGGATGTTGCACATAATATAAAATCTTTCCCTTTTCTTAGCTTTACTAAAGTCTCTACCTTTTTCTCGAGAGACAATCTCCAGTTCTCTTCAAAGACTGAACAAGCATATGCTAAGCCTGACTATACAACATCCAATTCCTAGAAATAAAAAATAAATAAATAAAATGTATGACTGCACTGAAAACTAGAAAGCCAAAACTTGGTGTCTCATAAACTGTGAAGAATCCTTCAACATAGAAAACAGATAAATGTGCTTGAGTAAGAAATTCATAACTTAAAATATGTTCCAAAGCACATACTTCTATACTTATTGGGCGTTTGTGCAGAGAAATAGCAAAAAAAAAAAAAAAAAAAAAAAAAAAAAGAAAAGAAAGAAAAAGCAGGAGGGAAAATCAGTGGCAGCCAAGCCAAAGGGATTATTAATTTGATTACCTCTGAAGAGGTAGCCAGGAAATTTTCTTCCTCCACCTTGCAAATTTGTGTGAGGTAATAGCTTCAGAGGCATATGCCCATAGGAAAAGTGCAAGATTTCGGAATTTGGGTAGGAGAGACAGGGCAATGCCCTAGGCGGCTGACTAGGCCCAAGAAGAAATAGGGTAACAAAGTGATCACATTCAGAAGATTTGCTTCTACAGAACTGCAGCCATTTCCTCCTCTTCTTCCACTCTTCCCACGAGAGGCCTGGACAAATGATGCCAAAGGTTTGTAACAAAAAACACATCTGGGAAAATCAGCATAGTCAACAACCAACACTGAGCAACAAATTAACCAACATAGGAACCAACGCTGAGCAGTAAAAATTAGTAGAGGAGATAGAAAACGTGATGATCTCCTCTAATTACAGTACCTAGAGCAATTAATAGCATTGGATAATGTTCTAGTTATAGAAGAAAAACCCATAATTGGATTTGGAAAAGTTGATATATAAAATTAATTGTTTGATGAAGTTAAATCACCACTCAGTTGATTTTAAAAAAATCCAAAATTAAGTTAGGATGTGCTATGTGTGGATAGCTTGTGTGACAATTAAATACCTTTTATAAAAATATATTAAAACAGATGGATTTCTCAGAACATAAATTTCCAAAATACAACTGGTTTTATTTTCTTCAAATTATAGAAAGATAGATGGCTAAATCCAAGAGACACACATAGTTTGGAGTAAGGGCCATTTCTGTAGATCATCAGCAAGCTTGAAGAGGAGCGTTCACATTAAGATGGGGACTTCTCTGTAGAGAACAGTGTCCTTTGCTCTTCTGCCCACATTCTATTATCCTCCCCTATCAAAAATATTTCACTAATCTCCAAAAGCTCAAAGCCAATTGTCAACAAACTCCTCTTTGCCTTCTTCAATTAAATGAAATCTAGCTCCCTCTGTTTATGCTATTTCTCCTCAAACATTTCAAAGAGAACTCATGGCATTTCCAATACCCTCATAGTGCTGGCCGTGGAGATACAGTAACTACTGTTCTTGTAGTTTATTTTATCATATAGAATATATTTTTCTTTCTCTTAGTCCATCCCACTTTGAAGCTCAGGTAAATCACACTTCACCTCTGTAGTTCTTAAATAGCATTTTCTAAATTGCAATTAACACAGAAGTATCTGGGTTAGTCCCTCTTACTCCTTGAAGATTTTAGCTCCAGGTTTAATGTCATGAACTCCATCAAAACTGCTATCATAATTCTCAGAGATTTTAATATCTACATCCATGCTCTTTATAACATCTTGGCATCCTGGTTCCTTAATATTCTGTCAGTTATCTTGTACTCCATTCTACCTTACCTAATCCTTTCTGAGACTCTCACCCTGACTTTGTCATTACTATAGCTTCATCTTACTCCTAGTCACAATTTAAGAAACTTAGCTCTTCTCATTTCTTATCTTTCTACCTTATTTCCACTAACACTCCAAATCCAACAACCTGTCACCCTCTTCAACCAATTCATCTAGCTAATTATGTATAGTAGCTCACTCTCCACACATCTTTCTCATCCTACCCAACTTAAACCCCACAGGTAAATCTATTTGCATAGGCCATTCACATTACATTGCCCCTATGACTTTTTGTCGTAATATTTAAGTGAAACAAGAACCCTTGTTAAATACATCTTTTATCCTATTCTATGCTGAGTGTGGCTAGAGAAATGTCACATTCATCATGACTGGTGTCACTTTAGGTGCAGTAGGTTCTTAATTTTCTCCAGCAATCTCACTCTATTACCAAAGTCCATTTTCACAACTACTTAGTCCCTTTTCTTTTGCTACACCAGTATGACTGAGACTGGTTAAATTGTAAAGGAAAAAACTATATTAAGTTCACTCTTCTGAAGATTGGAAGTCTAAGACTATTGGCAGCCATATCTGGTGAGGACCTCATTCTGTCAAAAAGATAGTGGTAAATTGGGAGGTTAAGTAGGCATGTGTAGAAGAGGTAATACACAAAGGGCAGCTTTCCATTGTAACAATTCACTATAGTGGTAACTATTAGTCCTGTAAGAATTTACCCTGAACCATGGGAAAGGACTAATCACCTCTTATAGGCTCACCACATAAAACATTGTTACTCTGGGAACTAAATTTCAACTTGAGTTTCAGAGGGAACCAATCATAATCAAACTTTAACACATACCATCTTAGACAACTGTTTCATGTTTCATTCTTTCTCTTTCCTCCTCAAATTTCCAGTATTTTCTCTGTCCTTCTCATTAATAACCAATGATTGTATTAAGCAACAGCATGATCTGGGAAACCCCTTCCTATTTTGTTTTGTTGGTTTGGCCCAGTAGCATCAGAGTGCTACTTCAAACAGTTCACACCAGGGGCTCTTTTTTCATAGGACTGTCTTTGGCTAAACACTAAGTGGTAATTAATGCATATTGTTGTACAAAAATTCAGCTCATTTGCCTTTGGTCAAGGTGACTTGGGTACAATCTATACTTCACACTTACCCTAATAGATCAGGCTGAAGATCTATAGGGTTGTGACTGAAATTGCCGTCTTCTTTGACTTCTCCTCTCTTCACCTTTACATCAGTGGCCTCCTCTAAGTGTATTTCCTGAATAAATTGCTTTAAAAAATATTCTCATATCAGGTTTTCTTTTGGGGAAAAATAAAACTAAGTCAATGAATTTACAACCTGCTTCTTGAGTGAGGAAATTAAAACAGCAAGGAAGTTATACAAGATATTATCACCATCTACTCATTTATCTGGCTGTCATGCAGAAGCTCCAATTCAGGAAACAAGATTCAGGGGCAGCAGGCAGAAGAAGATGCAAGACGTATTTACCATAGTAGACATGTTTTATTCAGAGATGGCTATAGCCTCTAGCATCTAGCTTTAGGCTCCAGCCAGTTCCATTTTGTCCCCATTTCGCCCTGAGTCTTTTCCATGGGTACTTTTTATATGCAGGCCAAACAAAGAAGGCACATTGCCAACAGGTTACATCACTGGGCTCATGCTCACAACTGAATGTTTATGACCTTGAGTTATATGCTGAATCAGAGTGTTTCTGGCCTTAACTAAGCATAACATGATTCATTCCCAGTCCTGGCTACATATTAAAAACATAACAGCCCATCAGAAACCTCAGCAAGGAAGCCTAACTATAGCCATTTTGGACCTGCCCCAATGCTGGCCATATGCTCTTAACATTTCTCCTGTTACAATGGAAGGATTATCATGGCCTCTACTTATGCATTAATTCCCATTCTATCACTTTATCAAGAATATTGCTTTCTAAACTCTCTGTCTTCTCACCATCAGTTTTTCACTTTCTGATGCTTCATTCTAATCAGTATCTATACTGAGATGAATAATGGTCTGAGGAAAGTATGTCCATACCCTAATACTCAGGACTTACTCAGACTCTACTCTGTAAATATTTCTTTTTTGGGGGATACAGTATCAATACATATAAACTTAAGGTAATGATTTGCAATAAGGTCATTCTGGATCTGTACCCAATGATAAATTTCTTTAAAAGAGACAGAACTGAAAATGCAGATAAAAAGAAGGAAGCAATGTGACCTCAGAGGCAGACATTGGAGTCACAGGTGAGAAAGCCAAGGAATGCCTGGAGACCTCAGGAGCTGGGGAAAGAAGGAACTTTTGACCTTCAAAATATTGGGAAAAACTAATTTCTGTTATTTAAGGCTCCCCAGTTTGTGGTAATTTGTTGCAGCAGTCATAAGAAACTAATAAAGTATACAAATGTATATCTCATCTTAAACAAAACCAGTACTTTTTATCTTAACCTATTTTCCTCTTCAGCTACAAATACGTTTTCTCTTTCTTATTATTATGAATGTCCTTGAAAGAATGTTCTCTACTTGCTACTTCCAACTTGTGCTTCTTCTCATCAACCCACTCTGATCAGATTTTTCTTTTTCTTTTTTCTTGTCAAATCACTACAAAGAAGCTGCTTTTACTGAAGCTATCAAATCTGAACTAATAGATTCTAAATCAAATTTTCATGTTTTAGTCCTTATTTTACTTGACCTATAAGTAGCCTTTGAAACAGGGAGTCACTCTAACCCTTAAATCATTTGTTTAGCTTCCAGGGCTCTCCATTCTGCTGTTTTCTACCAACTTCATACTTGATTATTGTCCATCTCTCCAACCTCTATATTTGCATTTATCTAAGATTTACTCTTTGAATCTCATCACACACACACACACACACACACACACACATATTTACGTCATGAGTTGTTTTTCTCCAATCTTGTCCTTTCTAAAACTGTCCTTATCCTGATGAATTCCTAATTTATATTTCTATCATAGACCTCTTAAGTTCAAATTCATATATTCAACTGATTACCTATAATTATATCTATAATAATTATTCCAAATCTAACATATCCAAGAACAAACTTCTAATATTCCATTATAATTCCTTTTTCTCTCAGTGTATTCCATGTTTCAGCCAATGGTCACCTTAATTTTCCACTCACAAAGGGAAAAATATTTGAATTGTTTTTGACTCAGATTTTACCTGCTACTTAAATCCATCAGAAAGTTCTTTAAGATTTCCTTCAGTATTCACTCAGAATTAGACCACTTTTCACACAACTGCCAGTACCCTGATCCAAGCTAGAACTCTTTCTCATGTGGCTTATTTAAATAGCATTCTGCATTTTCTTTCCTTTGCCTTTTTCAGTCTCCTCTCAATATGACAACCCCTGTGATTCTGTCAAAACATAAGCCAGCTTATGTTATCTCTGCTTAAAACCATCCATATCTTTCCACATCTCAGAAAAACCAGTGTGTGTGTGTATGTGTGTATGTGTGTGTGTGTGTGTGTGTGTGTGTGTGGTGCTGGGGATTTAACCTATGGATACTCTGGCACTGAACTACACCCACATCCCATTTCTATTTTTATTTCAAGATAGAATCTCTTTAAATAGTTGAGGTTGGCCTTGAAGTTGCAGATCCTCCTGCCCCAGCTTCCCCAGTAGCCGGGAATACAGGTTTGTGACACTGTACATGGCTAGATTTCTCATAATAACCTTGGAATACCTACAAGATCTGCTTTTCTCCCATTACTTCTCTGATCTCACTTCCTGTGACTTCCCCCCACACTTACCCGCCTTGACCGCAGGGTCTTTTATTTTAATCAAACAAACCAGGCATAGACTAATCACTAACCTACTAATCCCTCCCTCCCTTCCTTCCTCTCCTTTCTCTCCTTCTCTCTCTCTCTCTCTTTCCTCTTTTTCTGAATTGTTACACTCCATGTTAGTTATTTACAAGGGATACTCTGACATTGAAAACTTCAATAATCCACTGGCTTTCTTGTCTGAAATTTTAATTCTTCCTGCACTTATTTTTTCTCCTTGACACAAATTGGTTTCTAAAATTCTGTATATTTCACGTTTTTATTTTTATATTGTTTGTCTCCCTCATAGATTTAAATGTCCATAAGATCAGAGATATCTATCAGCTATTTTTACTATTGTATCCCAATACCTGGTGCGTGGTGGAGAAATAATCATTTTTAGAAAGAATGCTAGAAAACTAATCTGAGCGGTGAAATACCACAAACAAAATCATCTAAAGAAAGATACCTGTTTGTATCATGTAGGTACATTTTAACAAAAATGAAAGATACTTAGGTCACATAATTTATTAGAACCAAAGATTGAGCAATTCACCTAACATTGTAGATTAAACTTTGAATACTGTAAATTATTGAATGCAGTATTTATTTAAGAAATTTTTTTGACACATGATTTTATATTTTTTTTCTAAAATCACTCCTATTAACTCCATGTTAGAATACACCATATTATTCTCGCTGAGTATTAAAATAATCCCAGTGACATGTTTTCTTTCTTTTCTTTCTTCTTCTTCTTCTTTTTCTTCTTCTTCTTCTCCTCCTCCTCCTCCTCCTCCTCCTCCTCCTCCTTCTTCTTCTTCTTCTTTTTGCATTAATGGGGTTAAGAGTTGGCCAGGGGACAATAAAGAAGAGGTATCATTTTATTTATATCTTATTGTTGGTACATCCATTTTTGAGGTTACCCTTCATAACATGGCTGAGATAGTGTTTTCAGTTTTCTCCATTGTAAAATTACTCGTTTTCTCCTGTTTTCATTCTGTACTTTTTGGAATGAAGTCACTATGTACAGCCCATTTTAAGAAATGAAAAGTCTTGCTCCTTCTCCTTGAAGGTAGAGTTTCTGAATAAGTCATTGTAACTTCTACATTACATGGGGTATTTCTTTTTTTTTTTTTTTTTGCTACTGGGGATTGAACGCAGGGGCACTCGACCACTGAGCCACATCCCCAGTCCTATTTTGTGTTTTATGTAGAGACAGGGTCTCACTGAGTTGCTTAGTGCCTCGCCATTGCTGAGGCTGGCTTTGAACTCATGATTCTCCTGTCTCAGCCTCCCTAAGTGCTGGGATTACAGGCTTGCGCCACCGCGCCCGGCTTACATGGGATATTTCTTTCTCCTCTCCCATTTGTTTATTTATTTATTTATTTATTTATTCAATTAGTTATTTATGTCATTGGATTCATAAAAATTTTTTTAAACATTTGAATTATAATCTAATAATAGTCTAAGTATTTTGCTACACAGATTATTCCTGCTTTGGCTACTGACTACATTTTTCATTTGGCTCTTTTATGCCTTTTACACAGTCCAATAGCATAAGTTGTGGGGCTGTTTGTTTTGGAGTGCTTCACACTTTCTTATGTTTGTGAGGTGATCCAAACTGATCTTGTAAATTTTCTTCCCCAATCCTTGTATCAGATATTGCTGCCAAGAATTATGGTTCCTTTTACTGGAAAATGATATTAGAAATCAAGATGCACATGCTAATTGCACCCGTGGCTCTTTATCTGTTGTTTCTAGGACTTTTCAGCTAATGTAGCAAGGAAATATACATGTGTATATTGAAATAAATATGCATTAGATATATATGTCTAAATATTTCAATATATAGACATCTGTATCTATCATAAGCTAAACAGGAGAGCATAGTGATGTCTCCAACTTTCATTGTCTCATAGATTATTCATTGTCTCATAGATTATTCTTCCCTCTTCTCTTGCACATGTGTAAATTCTCACTCTAATAGTCAAATACCTTATCTCATCGTCTGCTATCCCTTTACTTAATCATTCAGTTCTGGTGTCTATATATAATGTTTCCGAAGTTGTTGACTTGTATTCCTGCAGAAAATAAACGTATCAATTAGTATATAAAGTTGATTATGTCCACCACCCTTTATCTTTCATTCTACAGACTACAAACCTTTCCAAAGTTAGTTAGGTCAGTCAGTGAGAAGTCAGTGAGAGTTTTAGAAGTGTTACATCCTTTGGTCACATTCTATATTCTATTCTCAGATTTCTAACCATGTCAATGATTTTGTTTAAATTTACATACATTAAAGTTTACTCTTTATGCTATAAATATTTATGAATTTTGACAAATGCAAAAGGGCATGTATCCACTATTACTGTGTTATTTAGAACAGTTTTTTTTTTTTTTTTTGTCCCTAAAAATATTCTGTGCTTTATTTTCTCAACTCTATCCTTGAATCCCTGGAAACCACTTACAGTGTTGCCTTTTAGAGGAAGTTTTAAAAATGAAATCATACATTTTTTACCTTTTCAGACTTGCTTATATTGCTTAGTACTATGCATTTAGGATCAATCCATGTCTGTGTGACTCCAGAGCATCTTTCGTTTCTCCTTTCTTCTTCTCTCTCTGTCTTATTATCAAACTAGCATTCTATTTAGTGGATGTTTATCAGACAATGTACTCACTCCTTGAAGGGTATTTTTATTGATTCTTGTTATAAATAAGAATGCTATAAACATTTGCAGGTAGGTATTTGTGTAAACATAATAAGTTTTCAAAATATTTTGGTACATACCTAAGAGTTTGATTGTTATATTGTGAGTTAGATTATATTAAGATCTGTTAGAAACTGTCAAAATATCCTGCAAGGTAGGCGTACCATTTTACATTTTTAACAGCAATAAATGAAAGTTCATCTTGTTCCACAATCTCTTCAACATTTGGAATTCTTGGGCTTAGGATATTAGTGGTTTTTACAGGGTTTTAGTAGCATCTCAATATTGTAATTTAGATTCTGTAAAGACAAATTATGTTGAACATATTTTCAGATGTTTATTTAAATTTGCATATTTTCTTTCAAGTAGTATATATGTCCAGATCACTTCAACATACATTAATCCAGTAGTTTGTTTTTTACTGCAAAATTTTTTTTTTTAAATATTTATTTTTTAGTTGTAGACAAACAGAATAGCTTTATTTTATTTTTATGTGGTGCTGAGGATCGAACCCAGTGCCTCCCGCGTGCTAGGCGAGCACGCTACCACTGCGCCATAACCCCAGCCCCTTACTGCAAAATTTTTAAAACTTTTCTTCTATATATATAAACCCTTTTGCCTGATATGTTTTACAATGTGTGTGTGTGGCTTTTCAGGTCATTCTCTAAACAGTGAAAAGACACAGCAATCTCTTATACAGCAGTGTTACATTTTAATTAAACCCAACTTATTTTTTTTCTTTCATAGCTTGGTCTGCATTTATGCCATCTAAAATCATGTAGGTTTTAGTGTGTGTTTTGTTGTGAGAAATGTATAGGGTCACACTTTCCATTTAAGTCTATGATTCATTCTGAGTTAAATACTGTGGAAGTATAAGCCATGTTTCTAGGTCAGCTCTTGTTATATGGATACTCAGTGTTCCTGAATTTTTGTTGGAAGGACTTTTCCAACTGAATTGTCTTTGTTCCTTTGTCAAAGTTCTGTATATGGTATTTGCTTAGGTCTATCTCCAGTTTTTTCAGTTTTTTTTCCATTGATCAATTAGTTAGAAAGCCTCTGCTGTGCTTTAAATTTCTGGAAGAGAATGTGGAAAATTGAAGCTGTCTTCCTTGAGTGTTTTATAGGATACCCTGTAAAATCATATGGTTTTTTCTGTGGAATGTCATTAACCATTGATTTCATTTCTTAAATAGATATATGGACATTCAGGTTATCTGTTTACACTTTATGAATTGACTGTTAGCTATGTTATTTAAAAAATTAGTCCATTTCATTTAATATATATCTGTGAACATAAAATTGTTCATAGCATTACATAATTATCTTTACAGTGCACACTATGAGATCAGTATTTGTAGAGAGACACTCATGAAATGTACGTGGACCAGATCGGCATGGAAGCCCATTGAGTGGGAATATCTGGTATCTGGGAACTTACAGCAGCAATCCTGCTCTAAGATGGCCCAAATACATGTGAATTCCCACCCAACTCTGCCAAAGGGACCACATGGCACTAGAGATGGAATGAACTTCTGTAGCCACAAAGCCTCTCAGAGATGGGTGTGGCTTCCCAAGATGCCAATCAACTTGTTGACTGCAAGACACCCTGAAGCAAGACTCTACCCTTGAAACCTTATCTCTACCTTTAATGTACTCCCTTAAAGCACTGGAGCCATTTTCTAGTTGTTCAGCTCCAGCTCCTGTGTGGTACTCTATGCCTTTCAAAACTAATTCTGACTTTGTCTTTTCATTCTTCACTAATTACTTCAGAATTTATTTTCTCAGGTGGCTTATCCCCACTGCGTAAGAAAAATCACCATGGCAAGGTGCTAGCAGCTTCACAATAAGTATTCATGACCATTCATCATTTTGTGATGTTGGTAAATCCTTTTCTTTTTATTATTAAATATCATAACAAGTGGTTTGTAAATTTCACTGAACTTTTTAAAGGATCAGATTTTAATTCCTTGGTTTTTTGTTATCTTAAGTATGTATCCTCTTTGGTGTTCTCTGAGTTCCTTAAAGCTGTAATTTGTTTTCTGTCAGTAGTTGCAAGGCATCTTGGCTATTCTTTCCACAAATATTTCTTTTTTTCCATTATCTCTTCTACCTCCAGCATCCAATGACACACAAGAAGTGTTTAAATTTTTTTCACAATTTCAATCTTCTGTTTTGTTGATCTGGTTTCCTTCCTCCCTCCCTCCCTTCCCTCCTTCCTTCCTTCCTTCCTTCCTTCCTTCCTTCCTTTCTTTCTTTCTTTCTTTCTTTCTTTCTTTCTTTCTTTCTATCTTTCTCCCTCCCTCCCTCCCTCCCTCCCTCCCTCTCTCTCTCTCTCTCTCTCTCTTTCTTTCTTTCTTTCTTTCTTTCTTTCTTTCTTTCTTTCTTTCTTTCTTTCTTTCTTTCTTTCTTTCTTTCTGTTTAATGTTTGTTATAGCTGAGATGCCAGAAGCTTCAAACTCTTTTGTTGTCCTTGTCTTTCTCAGTTCTTTTGACTTATGGTCTCTCTAAGGATTCTGCAGAAAGATTCTGTGACATGAAGATTTTTCATCTATAGTGCACTGTTATTTTTGCTGTTCCCTGGTTGGTATAGTATTGAAGCATGAGAGATGAGATGCATGATATAATTTTCAAAATTATTGTCCGTCTTTTAGTAACTTCAGTCTTAAAGCTATACTATGATTTGTATGTAAGTGTTCTCTGAAAGGTCATACATAATATCTTGGTCCCTGGGGCGAATGTGTTGGGAAGTATAGTGCAAATTTAAGAAATGAGGTCTAGAGGAAAATTCTCAGGTCATTGCAGGCATGCTCTTAAAGGAGAATGTGTTTCCCCAGTTCCTCTCCCCACTCCCTCCTCGTGCTCTCCTTGTGCCAATTTGAAATGTGAACATCGTTTCTATTTAAATTCCTGTCATGATATACACCACCAGAGCTCGAATCAATGTGACTATCCAATATTATTCTTGAGTCTCCAATAATTTTAGCAAAATTAATCTTTTCTCTTTATAAAGTTAGTTGTCTCAGGTATTTTGTTGTAGCAATGCAAAACTAGTTAAGACAGTCTATCACCTTCACCCATTTTTCTCCAGTTGTGTACTTTCTCTGTTCTAGCCTACCTCCCAAGCACCTATTCCGTATCTTGGCTACAATGTTCTATTTCTGTAAAGCCTTGACCACTGTTAACTCTACTCCCTTTAGCTAAGACAGGTAAGTACAAGGGGCTGGCTCTCATTTAGGATAAAGAGCAAATTTCCTTATCTGAAAAGTAGGCATCTGTTACAGAGAGGGCTTAGAGTTTATCCTGTAACAATTGTTTTTACCATTCCCTGGCAGTCATGCACATGAGATCCAGGGTAGTGGCTTTGGAGGTAAAGCTCAGAGAAGTGTACCACCTCCAGGACTAGTGCTACAGGAGTTTATTACTCTTACATTCAGCCTCTCACATTTGTTAAAATTACCACTTAAGTGTTCCTGCCAGTTTCTGACTTCTGCAGCTTCTCCTCCAGGTAGGTAGATTTTTGTGACTCTATGGATTTTCCTTTCTATCTAGATTTCAGAGTGTTCATTTGCTTTGTGACCTCAAAGAAAAATGGGTCAAAGAAAAAATTATTGATTTTCAGATTGTACGGATGGAAGTGAAAACCTCCCCACTCTTTCTCTGCTCTATCTGGAACTGGAAGTTCCTTTGATTTTTACACAGTGTCAAGGCTTAATATGTATTGCTGATTTTTTTTATAGTTTCTAAAGTATATCCTAGAGGTGATGGACATAAGAGACATTTAAAATTTAGCATTATTCTTTTGGGAACACTTACATGTTCAGAAATCTTTTATGTTATTTAAAGCAGAGTTAGAATTTCTTAAAAGAATTCTGCTAAATGAAGTCACTCCATTAATAGATACTATTAAAAATGTATCTAGGTTTATGATACATTCACCTAGAATGTAGAGGGAAGGGGAATACATTGATCTTTTTTTAAAAAAAAATAAGTAACACTTTCTTTTCTTTTATGGGGTTATTTATTTATTTTTTTTTACAAAAATGTTTGTCTCCTGTTGCAACCATTTTTAGAGATATTCATGAATCTAGAGCAACAAGATAATAACTTTTTTTCTTTTTTTTTTACTGAAAATACAGAAATAGTGATCTAGCAGCCTACAATAACTAATTTCATGTGTGATCTTGGATAAAACAAATTTTTCAGTTTTGTCCTATGTAAATTGTGGATAATATTTCTACCCTGCAGGCATCTTATATTTAGAATAGAAGATGTTTCTAAATTATATAATTCATAATTAATGATTATAGGTTGTTTTATTTTTTTTAAAATTCAGTTGACTACCCTTTCCCAATCTAATTTGCATTTTGTTTCTTTAAAGGAAAATTAGTCCACATATTGTCACTTGATCTCTGACTTGCCCTGTGAAGAAAACTTACCCCACCAGTAAGGATTACTTATACAATGTGTGAACAATACCACTTACTTGGCACATGTGATCTTAAGTATTCTCTCAATCTACTATTTACTTTTACAGATGAGAACACAAAACACCAGGAAATATTAACTTTTGGCCTAAGGTCATGCATCTCGAAAATGACTAAGCTAGAATTCTGGTATGCTTCCATCAAACATCAGTAACCATAGTTTTATAAGCAATCTAGAATTTCATAAAATACATCTTTCATATATTAATCATGTTGGTTTTCAAAAAGCAGACGAGAAATTCTGGGCTGCCTAAAACATGATGACATTTAATTATATTCTCTGAGGCTGCATGTCAGGTAAATGCAAATTCTAAAGCAAATCCAAACAGCATATGTTTTGCATAATAAAATTATCATAGCCAAGAGCAAAAGATGGAATTTATTGGATTATCTTTTCAACTACATTTTCATAAGCAACTGAACAGCATTACTTTCAATGGTGCCTATGAGACACATGTATGGAAACAAGAGTAGAGGCTTCATATAATGTGACTTTCCAAAATGTCTATCCTTTCACGTGCTAACAATCAGAGGAAAAGCTGAATTCACTTGGGTGTTGTTGATATAGTAAGAATTAGCCTAGAAGAATAATGAAAATAATAGCCTAAAATGTATGTGGAAACACATTTATTTGTACGATATTTTAGAAAATTGTAATTGAAACTGCTTTATATAAAAATAATTTTATAAGAGATGGCACCTGGATGAAAATGCCAGAATTAGATTCTAGAAATAGTAATAGCTATACCACATATGAGAAAAAAATCGCATACAAAAAATGTGTAATGACTATGAAATTAACATTTTTTATCAGATAGGTAAATTTTAGTTAGATTTGATGTGTGTCCAACATATCTTATTTCACCTAAATGTAACTGATACTTGATCTGCAATCTTAATATACATATGTCTACAAAGTTTATGATAACAAGCATATCCTAAGTTTGGTTTACATGAAGTCAAATTATTTGAATACTTCAGGATTTTTTCCTATATCATTTATAAGAATAGAACTAACAGATTGATGGTTTGCTAATGGAACTGTTTCCTTTAAAGGCAATAAGTCTGAGTAAGCATTCTTTAACCCTAGCTCACTAGTGCTTTTGGGGTGCTCATTCTGCAACTTGAATGAATTCAAATGTGTATTCTCCTACCTAGTGGCTGTGTAGCTTTGGACAATTATTTAATAACTCCAAGCCTTGTATTTTTTGGAAAATTGAATGAGATGATATTTTACTGTTTTTATAGGACATAAGATTTAAAATTTTCCACTTGAGCTTTACATTACATTAAATTTAAATTAAAAAGTTAAACTACTAGCACTTAATTGTTTATAAAATTACAGAAATTTTCTTGTGGACAAAATCTAAATTGCATTGTATAGCTAAAATTAATATCATGAGCACTAGAACTAGACAGACTTCAGTGTGTTCAAATTCAAATTCTATCATTACAAAATGTTAATGGAAAGATATCTTAAACTTGAAGAGCCTTAGTTTTCTTACCTACAAACTGGGGATAAAATAGGTATCTTCTAGGAACACATTATTATTATTATCTAAGGAGAACATTATCTTTAGAAAATCTATAAATCATATGAACCCATTAAATGTATACAATGATAATCAATTAAGACTAAGAAGCTTTCTTCACTCATTTACTCTTCCTATTGTTAACATACGAAGAGGCAGAATGTGGTCTTGAGCAGTATTCCCTATCCCACATGCCAAGTGACATAAGTGAGTCTAAAGTGCAAAATAATATAAAGAGATGGAGAATGTGTAAACTGGAAAGTGTATACCCACTGAGAACCTTTACAAATAGAAAAAACTTTTCTATTTTAAATAGTAGTTTCACCAAACAAATCAAATCTGAAAGGCCCATCTGGTCTACTGGTCCCATTATAAACATCTTAACATGTCTGTTGCATGAGGAAGTTAGAGCGTAAAACAAATATCTTTGTTCTCCATTGCACTTTATTCTTTTTGGCTCAGGGAAAATGCCTCCATGTGTTAGTACTTAGATTGTATATTCTTCAAAGACGTGTGGCCCTGGAGACTGAAAAATAATTTCAGAATTCACACTTCTGGTGATTCTAAATCCATAAAATAACTTCTGGAAGAACTGCTGTTGGTAAGTGACTTACATCATTTTCACTATGGGAATTTAAAACAAAACTAACATAACAGGAAACTTCAACAGCAGCTATGATTTCAAGGAATTATATATTTGCTCCTTTGAGGTCAACCTTAAATTGAGAATCAGAAAAAAGCATGGAAATTAGCAGAAAGATATGCTTGCCATGAACTAGTGGTCATATTCCACACATTAGTATTTATTAGAAAGTATTTTTTGATGTTTCCTTTATTATTGGAAGATGTTTGCTCTTAGCGTGTTCTTGAATGGATTCATTTTAATGAACTCACAGCAACACTTCACTCCAATAGAAAAGACTGGAAAATTCCCCTAATCCTCAGTCAATCTTTCTTTGTGCATTTTGTATACCCAGCTGTGGGAGGAAAACTGGACCCTCAGCAACCCATCAGTGCTTCCATTGTCAGCCTGTTTCCCATGATCTACAACAGCCTTTTAAAACTTACTCCAAGGGGACCAAGGAGAGGTAGGAGGGAAAGGGTAGAGGAAGTACTGTGGAATGAATTTGACCAAATTATGTTATTTGCACATGTGAATATGTAACAACAAAGTAAATATTATGTTTAATTTAATGCATCGATAAAAATAAAAATTATATGAAAAACAAAAGTTACTTACTCTCATCAAATCTCCCAATCCTGGAATTTAAGATTTCATCTTCTATTTCAAAAAGAAGTTATTGAATAAGACTTCATTAAGTTCACTCATTAATTAGAATAATAAACAAATCACCTGGTCTCCATCTAAACACACTCTGTCCAAACTACTTCAAACACAGGCAAACAGGATTAATAATAACAAAACTCCTTTTTGGGTTGCAAATTAGTAAGGTTGCTCTTATTAAAAGCTGCTGTGTCCTATCTGATCCTGGAGGATAGGAAGGATTACCTCCAACTTCTCCACTTTCTCCTATACCTTTCCACAGTTTCACCTTGTAAATCTGCCACTAGATACTAGGGTCATCCTAACCTTAGCATACAAGGGTCAGAACTATAATACTTAAGACAAATTATTGAAGGACCAAAATGAATAAAAAACTTTCATTGCTGTTTGATTCTCTGACAATTATTTGAAACAAATATGAAGTTTATACCTAAATTACATAGCTTAGGGTAAAACACGGACCACTCCTTTATAAATAAAGGAAATGCAGTATTTTATTGTAGAAAAAATTGTACTGAAGAAGAAAGAACTTCAAGTAGGTCTACTTTTACCAACTAAGCTGTTTCTTTCTTTTCCATAATCTTATATTTCTCTTTCCAAATCACACTAGAAGCAATATGAAGTAATGACATGTCATTTCCACAAGCACCTTCTTGCATTTACCACTTTTGTTTCATATAAACAGAGAAAACATTAGGCAATATTCACAATGGGAATTTTTTTATTCAGCACTGACCCATTAAAGACAGACAGGGGCATGAAGTGTAAGAGTAAAGACATAAGATATGGAAAACAGGGAAATCATATAAAAATAAATCAGAGGAAATAAGCATACACAGAAGTACTTGGAGAAATTAGACACAGACTATAAATTGAGGGAAGAAGATATTTATGTCTGAATTTGTTTTTTATTTGACCAAATATCCCTGGAGGAATGTGGGTGGCATGTGATCTCCTTCTTTCATTCATGTAGTCCCTGCTCTGCTGTGTATAGTGTGGTCATTGAAAAATTATATTTACTCAACAGCTAAGTAATCCAGTAGCATAAGTAAAGGTCTTCTCCCTGAATCGCCTTAGGTATGAATTAAAATGTAAACCTGTACAATATCAATAAAGCTGACATAAAACTTTTTGTTCCCAAAGATAGAAAGCAAAAAAGAGCATGGCCTTAGGGTAATATACTATGCCTAAAGGCTAACCCAGTCTCCTGCCACATATTATATTGGAGTGTTATTACATTCTGTCTATTAGAGGCACTATGCCCTTGAGATTTTACAGCGTTTTGAACATAAATCCTTCAGCAGCTCCAATTTTAGTTGATGCAGAAGCATATACTATGGCTCTAATGCTCATGAGTGGGACAAAATACCAAACCATTTCTTGAGATGCCTAATGTAAGTGTCAAATTACCAGCCTCCACCAAGCAAAAGGGAATGCTAATTAAAGGGGTAGGACATGTTCCAGTTGTTCTAATCAAAGAGAGCTTAATCCTTCCATAAGCTGGCTGGCTTTGTTAGAGGAAATTCTGAACAACCTTGTTACTTTTGATAACTGTAAGCCACTGACTCGTGGCCCCCTGACAGCTAGCTGAGCATGTAATAACATTTCTCTGTATTTGGGGACTGGCTTAGCTGGCTTTATAATAGATTATTGCGGATGTTAAAGTGAAATGTTAGTCTTTCTTTAAAGCTCTGTATTCCCCAGTAATTAAGGTTATAAAAAGGGCACTGAGCACAATACAGTTTCAAGGTTGCCAAACATAGATATAACAGCCTTCAGTTTGTGTAAATAAGGTATTAAACATAGGTTTATTCTGCAATTGTGTCATGAAAAATAGGGTTTTCAAGAGCAGTTTGATAGGAAAGCATGTTGAGATATATAAGAAATGTGTGGGTTTTTTTTTCCTTTAACTTTTTCCTTTCAGTTGCCCCCTAAATAAATAAATAAATAAATAAATAAATAAATAAAATAATGACTAAAAGGAAAAAGCAAGTGACATTACAGAAATTCAAGTAAAGAAATATTATAAAAATATATAATAAAAAGAAGTTGAATACTATCAGTTAAAAGAAAAACCTGACACAAGAGCAGAACTTCAACCACAAGCATTCGAGGTCATTGAGTATAAGAAGAACCTTGGAGAAATCACAGACTTTGGCAGAAAAATATCCACAGAGACCACACAAGCAAGGACTTCCCCTTAAGTTTCAAGGCAGTGACGATTACTGGCTCCTTGTTTCTAATTCATTGTAAATGGGAAAAAATAGTTAAAGAAAAAATTCACCCAAGAGACACATTTAACCACTTGTTTCAAAGGAAGAAGCAGATATAGCTTCACTCAATTTGAGGTTGGATATTCCTTCACTGTTTGAATCAGATCCTTATGTTAGTCACTACAATAGGAAGACATGTTCCTTCAGGTATTTCATAAGAAATATTCCTTTGTAATATTCAATTGCCATATCATTTGAAATGAAAAAAAAAGAAGAAAGATTTTACATTTAAGTATTATGAAGGTAAAACAACTTCCTATAAAGCAAAAGAGTCACACTAATGGTGTAGATTTCTATTGCAAAGGGTCCTAGAGTTGGGAAAGCATAATTTATAGTGTCAGTAAGGCAATCATATTTTCATTCTACCAGATAAGATCAGGGCAGATACTCCCCAAGGAGTGAACCTCTTTGCTTCAATTTTAAAGTCATGAAAGGGAGGATGTGTGATGCTTTATAGTACAGACAAAAATGTCACACCAGTAATTGCTATGCAGGTGCTTAAGTACATGCCAAATAAAACCATAAATTATATTTCTCATGCATTAGGCATTAATTGTGTCAGTAGTTAAAAGAACAATTACCACATAATATGTACCTTTTTAAAAGATGGAAATAATCAAGAAAATCATTCTGATAACCTTTTGTGATGAATTAAGTTTTCTTTTCCTTTCAAGGCATTTTAAATCTCTGTCTGATCTATCTTCTAAGCTGAAATTTTCATTTTAGTCAAATTCATTCCATAAGGATGATATATATATAATATACTGATGCCTTCTAAAATTTGTCAAATAAAACTATAATTAATAACATAATGAAGTCACTTAAACTTACATGATAGAATAAAATGAAATTTGCATAATCTTTAGTAAGTCAAAGTCTTCCTAGAAATCTCGGATTCTTTTCTCTCTCACCACACAGATTTACTCAGTTCACCCTTAGTAAAAAGACAAATACCTCACACTCATAAGCCTAGGAACCTTATTCAGATCTGTCCTTTTACCGACTCTTTTCTAGACATGAACTCCATCTGACATTGACAGACAGAATCTAGGGTTTGGGGATATGTAACTTCCCTATTTGGCCATAATACAGTAAACATGTAGTCAGCAGTGACTGAGGTTCTGATATCATTGAGATATTAACACATAGAAAGAAGCAAAGATATTTAAGCAAGAGAGGCAATTTGATGGCTTTTGAGTTTCTGAATCCAGTCAACCTGTGACCATCTCTACCACTGACCTCTTTGGGATTCAGTAAGGTGAATTTATGTCCAATCTCATTTGGTCTATGATATTTTAGATTTCTATTTTCTTGTAAGTAAAGTGGTTGTGGAACATAGATTGGTATTAATGAACTATGATAAATAAAACTTGTATTTGAAGATAACCATTTCCTAGGTAGGGGACTTTAGTCTGTTATCTAAACCTCTCTGTGATCCAATCCCTTATAAAGTCTTAGGTGGTTTCTGAGAAATGATTTGTTAGGTGATTTTGTCATCATGCAAACATCACAGAGTATACTTATAGAAACCTGGATAGTATAGCCTACCAGGCTACCAGCTATATACATATATACATATATGCATACACACACACACACACATATATATATATATGAATGATTGCTCCTGGAGCCATTATGAACAAAAGGACAAGATTAAGTCAAGTACAAGAGACAATGATGCAATAATCAAGAGACATACTAAATATGAGATATACAAGTCTACCTCCAGTGCACACAGAGTATTGTTGTACATGGTAAACAGTGGAAAGTGCCCAATCTAAAATATGATTAAAAGTATAGTAAATATGTAAACCAGTAACATAATAATTTGTAGTCATTATCAAGTATTGTATAGTGTACATTACTATATGTCCTATACTTTTATAAGATGGGCAGCATACTAACTTTGTTTATACCAGTATTACTATGAACAGAAGAGACACACTGTGCTGTCTTTATTACAGCCTGAAAGTCACCAAGCAATAAGAATTTATCAGCTCCATTATGATCTGATGTGACCATTATAGTTTATTCAGGCTGTCATCGAAACATCATTATGCAACACATGACTGTATTTATTTATTTTTATTTTTATACTTTTGGGGTACCTGGGATTGAACCCAGGAGCATTCAACCACTGAGCTACATACCCAGCCCTTTTTAAACTGTTTTTAAATTTTGAGACAGGGTTTCGTTAAGTTGCTTGGGCCCTCCCTAAATTGCTGAGGTTGGCTTTGAACTTACAATCCTCCTGCCTCAGTCTCTCTAGTTCCTGGGATTACAGGCCTGCACCACAACATCTGGCGCATGACTGTGTTTATCTAGGCAATAAGGACAACTGTCTCATGGAGATGTTATGAATTTTTAAAAATACATATATGACATGTACTGGTACCTAGCACAGTATAATAATAATATTAACAGCAATAGTAAAATAATAATGTTAGTTTTATTAAGGTTACATATTCTGATCACCTAAGTTGATTATGTTCTTCAATCATAATACAAATCTAAATCAGATTACTATTATTATTCTCATTTTACAGATAAGGAAACTGAATAAAGAAGTGCCAGCCTCAGCATTGAATATCTTGTTTTGAATCTGATTTTTGTGTCTTTTATTTTTTATTAGGCTACCTCCTATAGTATTAATATGAAACATCCCATAATATTATTGTTGGTTATATAATAGTCTGAATTCTAAGCTAGATAATAAATTCTTTGAAAGCTTTATTAAACTCATTCTGCTGTCATAGTGCTTAGCACTGTCCACGTTCTTCCTTGCTTTCTTCCAATTTTCCCCTTCATCCTTCCTCTCTTTCTCAGGTCAAATACCTATGTGCAAGGGTAAATGAAATCTGTCTGAAATTATTCATTCCAGTCTCTTTTTACCTAAAGTTTTTCTAATCCCATAAAATATTTTCATGCCAGGAAGGGCTATATATTCATTCTTGTAACTGTTCTTATGCTATGGATTTGGAGGGGGTAGTTTCTTAAATTACTCAGCTTTTGTTGGTATAGTCCTGCTTACTTAATCTTCACTACTAATGGAATGTTCCCTTAAAGATTGCATTGCCTCTGGTTCTGAATCCTTAGCCCAGAACTTGTATGGATCTTGCTAGCTTCATTATTAATGGTTGACCACTTCCATTTTTTTTATCCCAATCCTTTCTTTCAGGGTAAATGCTCCTGCTCCAAAAAGCAACATCTTTCCTCACCCATACCACTTATACACATGCTATCACAACAACATTATGTATTTATAGTACAGGAATGGAAAGTGAGGGCAAAGGGAGCTGGACAGTATAAACTCGCCATGTGCCTCAAGGCTGAGATACAGCCTAAAATGTTGCCAATGATGAGTGATGCTAGCTGAGGTCTGTTAGAGTCATGGTTTGGTAAAGAATGGTCTGTATTGTAAAGCACTCTCTTCCACTTATAGCTATGTGAAGAAAAGTCTTCATCATCAAATCAACATTAATATGTGTGCTGTGTCAAAATACTCAGGATTAGTCTAGTACTCTAATACTGTCATTTTATTTGCAAAAGCAAATAATAATTTATTTGCTTTATAATTTATTTGCAAAAGCACATTATTTATATTTAAGTAGCTAAAATGACTCCAAGTAATCAATAACAGACAGTATTAAATATTCTGAATGTCAAGAATATAATCTGGGTTATTTTAACTCATACAATTCAGCAATACCTATGATTTAATTGACATATTCTTCAGTGTAACATAGTGACCATCACCACTGATATTACCTGAGAATCCTGGAAGGGGCAGATTAGCAAGATACAGAGATAGAAATTATGAATCTTTTCTCAATAACTATTGAAGTAATAGTGAGAAAACATAAATACAACCAAAGTGAGTTAGCTTTCTTTAGGCATGAAAATAGTCAGACATATGGCCTGCTACATAGAGGCTACTGGTGACAGTGTAAATTGGCATATAACCCCTTCACAACATTATTAGGCATCACTACTAAGAATAGACTTTTTTTTAAAAAACATCTTCTGACTCAGTAATTAAACTTCAGTTATGCAACAAAGAAAAATTAACCATTTTGCCAAAGATAGGTAAACTGGAAACAACCACAATGCTTACCATAATAAAATTAAAGCCAAAATAGTAGAGGCTAGGGTCGTAACTCTGTGGTAAAGCACTTGCTTAGAATCTTACGTGTGTCAGGCCCTAGATTCAATCCCCAGTACTGCCAAAAGAAAGTATGTCGGCTATGCTAGAAAATACTACAAAGTAATGATAATTAACACCCATGAATGAATATCTTAGTTCGTTTGAGTTGCTATAATGAATATCATAGATGAAGTAGATTATAAACTGTGAAAATATATTTCTCACAGTTTTAGAGACTGAGAAGCCCAAGTGTAGACCACCAGCAGATATGGAGGCTATTGAGAGTCTACATTCTTGTCCACAGATATATGCTCATATAGTGAAAGAGGTGGTCGAGCTCTTGGGGTCTCCTTTAATAAAGATCCTGCTTCTATTATAAGAAAAATCCTCATGACTAATCACATTGCAAGGGCACAACCTCCTGATTTCAACATATAAATATTGAGGGAACAAAATCTTTCAGACCATAGCAATGAACTTCACTTACACAATATTAAGGGAAAGAAAACAGACCTGTAAAGGATCCATATACTATGTAGTTATGTTTGTAGTAATACTCAGAAAAAGGCAACCTATGTGGTTACAGTACAGGATAAAGGTTAACGTTTGGTGTAGAGTACTATTAATAGGTATTTGGGTATACTAACTTTCTGAAAATTCATTCAGCTGGGCTATGATTATATATGTACATTTTGGGTTGCATATCATCCTTCAACAAATACTTTGTCTAAACCAGAAAAAATAATCATAATTAAAAATAATAAAATTGGCAAATTCTTAGTATCCAGAGAAGGAATCACCCAATCCTACAGAAGTTGAAAGGGACATACAAAAGACACTAATATTAATTGCAGTCTTGAAAATACAGGTGTAATCTAGTATAACTAACCTTGGTATGAGTATTTATTAGGAATAAGTTTAGCTAAAAATAATAGAATGTGAACAAATCAATCTTTGTAGCTTAAACAAAATAGAAATACATTTTATTCTCAATTAAAAGGAGTTTTTTCCTATTCCCATTCCTCCTTCCCTTCATGTCCCTTTGTCTAGTCCACATCACATTACAACTACAATAATGGGATCCTAATTAGAACAAGTTATACTTATCCTATGTATCTATAATATGTTAAAATATACTCTACTAGAAAGAACAAATTAAAAAATAAATAACAATAACATAATATAAAAGGAGTTTTGAGATATGTCTAGAATAAATCCAAAGCATTTATCAGAAATCCACTTTCTGTCCACTGCAACAAGCTAGTATACAGCTATATTATCAAGATCTTCTTGGTCCAGCTGGAGATGCGGCTATTAAAGCCAAGTCATACATTTACTGGAACAAGGAAACAAAATAAAAGGAAAAACAAACGGGTTTTGAAGTTGAGCCTATTCATTTGGAACTATTGTCTAATAGGATTCATACCATATTCCACTTATATTTCATTAGTTACATGGTCACATGTATCCTATAAACAGTTTGGAAATATTATCTTACATTCTGAGAAGTAATGTTCCAAGTTAAACTGAAAGTTGATTATTAATTGAAACAGGACAAAGAAGTTTGTTGCAGATATAAATTTGTCTACCACAGTGGAAAATAACAGGCTAATTATGGGTAAGGACATAACTTTACAAAGGACCAGTTTAACAGGGTAGAATTCATGCTGGAGTAAACAGATAAATGTCTCTGTTACTATAAAGTATTGTAACGTGTCTTTATGGACACCCATTAAAGTAACCTTATTCTCAAGTCTTATTTCATTTTTGTATCCATGTCTAAAATAAAGGAGAAACAACTATAACAGTATGAATTGTTTGGATAGTTGCATATCTAAATACTTGAGTTTGTTTAATTGCTTTTAAATCAAATTATGCTATGTGCACGCATGAATATATCATAATGAATCCCACTCTTTTGTATAACTCAATGTACCAAGAAAAGACATATACACACACACACATACATACACACACACACACACACAAATGGTATTCAAGATTGTCCCTGAATGAGTCATTGTTATAGCGTTTGTTTAATGAAATAAACTTATCTAGTGTTCCTAAGTTCATCTTTCTTTGAGCATAGACATACTGCAGCCAAATTTTTTGCCATAATATAATTGAGAAGATCTTTTTGCTCATTTCCAATAGAATTCTTATTTCCATTTCAAACTAATTATCCAGTGTTCTATTCTGAGCCCTCACTGGAATCACCCTTAACACCCTGTTATAGTATTTCAGGAATGTTCTAGTCTTCTCATTCGTACTCTTCCATAAACCTAGTTCCAAAGCTGGCTGTACACTTTCAGGTGTAGTTACAGTAATGACCCTCCTACTCCACTTTTTCTATTAGTAATTTTTCCTTGATATAATGAAATACTGGAGGCACAATTACTTTGTAGAGAAAATAAGCATATTTATCTCACAGTTTTAAGTGCTAAAATTCAAACTAGCATTGTAAGGTTCTAGTGAAGGCCACTCTGCCTTGGCTGAGGTCAGATTCCAATAGTAGGAACAAGTTCACAGGAGAGCAATCTCATCTTCAAACAGGAAGTGAAATAATGATTTAAAGTGTGCCTTAGGCTTTTATAACATTTCAGGACACCAGCATTCCCTTTGGAGAATATACTCCAAAGACCTAAGGACTTTACACTATTCTTTACCTCTTAAAATCTCATGATTTTCAAATACCGTTACCCCAGAGACAAAACCTCTAACACATGAACCTTTGGGGGGACAAAACCAATTAATGGTATAAGAAGGAAACAGCATCCATGACAGTTTTTTTTTTTTTTTAAGTTCCTTACCATACCTTTCCACCAGCAACTCTGGTGAGGGCAATTTTGCCATATAATCTTTCCCCAAAATTAAATGTGCTTGGAGATCATAACTATAAGTGGTGGCAAGAAATCTTTTTTGATCGCCAACCTATGAAAACTTTTCATGGCACTCTGCTGTGTTTCTTCAATACAGGGTTTCAGCCCAGAGGAGTTACCTGCTAGAACATACGTCCCTGAAAATAATGATTTATTTTTATGCATCTACAGAATCTAGCAAAGTGCCCAATAATTAATAGATTTTTAGAATTTGGACTGGATTGAGACAGTGGAAGATGGCTGTACACACACATGCACATACACACACATATTATCTTCCTTGTATAACATGATACTAATGATGGAGCATTGCTGCTTAGCACTCCTTAAAACAAAGATTAGTTAGATGACTCTATTAATGACAGAATTTGAGCAGGAATGAGGAAGAATTCTCTGGGCCAGATCATTCAAAAAGAAAATATTAAATTATTAGATACTAATTCTTATATTCCTAGTGTGAAGTATATATTGTGAATGCCTCCTTGAAACTAAGAATTTCTTAAACACAGAGCATTCTCTTCTTCTGCAAGTGTTCTTGCAGAAGATCCTGGTGATGCTGCAATCACAATATGGCACAGATCAATGTCACTATCAACTCACAGAGCAAAGTTATTCTCAGTTCTTTTTGTTTTATAACAGTATTAATCTCAGGGATTCTTAGCCACTGAGACACATCCCCAACCTTTTTACTTTTATTTTTTTGGTCCTTTCAGTTATTCATGACAGTAAAATCCATTTTGTCATAATTATCAAAGCATGGGGTATATCTTGTCCCAGTACCTTCCCTTCCTTTTATCTCCCTTCCCTCTACTCTATAGATCTTTATTTTTTATTATGAGACAGGTATTTTGCTAAGTTACTAAATTGCTGAGGCTGGGTCTGAACTTGTGATCCTCCTGCCTCAGCCTCCTGAGTCACTTGGTTTTCAGGCATGCACCACCACAGCTGGCCAGTTATTACCTGTTCTAACAGTCATATTAAAGTATTGGCTGAGCAACATATAACCTCTGAAACTTTAGGATTCATGAGCGTTTGTGTGTGTGAATGTGTAAGTGTTAAAGGCACAACATAACCAGAAGCAAAGATGACTTTCTAAAGATAAAATATATAACTTTTTTATTTTTTAATATAATATGATTTCTGAATAAAGGAAAGTCAATGGAAGCTTATCTAATTGAATTGAAAGCTTTCCAAAATACAAACATCTGTCCCTGTGACTTTAACAAAATGTTTGGAATTCTTTTTTATAATATATATATATACCCACACACACACACAAATATATATTACAGACATATATATGATATAGACATATATCATATATATAGACATATATATATATACATACACACACAAATATATATTACAGACATATATATGATATAGACATATGTATATTATTATTATTATCAGTAATTATGAAAAGTAACCATTAAGGTTGAAGTATTAAATTATTAGATACTAATTATTATATTCCTAGTGTGAAGTATATATTGTGAATGCCTCCTTGAAACTAAGAATTTCTTAAACACAAACTTATTGACATTTTGAGTGGAATAATTATTTTTTGGTAGGCTGTACTACATATTATAGGATATTTAGCAGCATCTCTGGTGTGTACTCTGTAGATGCCAGTAATATCCCACCATTTGTAACAACCAAAAGTGTCTTCAGATATAAAATATTGCCAAGTATTCCCTGGAATTTCAAAATTTCTCCTGACTGAGAACCATTGTGATTTGAATTTTTAGGCATTACTTAATTACCTGAATTTACTTATAAAATATAGGTATATATCACCAGGAAAAGATAAAAGTATGTTTTATTCAACATGTCTCAGTTATTCAAATGGAGTAACTTCATGCTAAAATATCTTTTTAGCTTTGTAATTTAAAAACTGTAAAATAAAAAATAAGTGTGTTAGTTTGGAGGTTGATAAAAAATAGTTTCAATTTATATGAATGTGTGGCACACAGTATGTTTTCGAAATAAAACTGTTGATAAAATTCTAACCTCTGAATTAATAGTTCAATCAATAGACATATTTAATATGAAGAGATATTATCTATTTATTTATTCCAGATATACTGTATTACTAAGCACAGGATGTATGCAGAGGGCTGGAGTCACACAGTAGAAAGTTGAGAATTATAGTAATATCTTGTAACTGTCATAGACTCACTTGCTCCTACAAGTATGTACCATATCCACATATTTATGTTTGTGAAAATAAGGATTTACACTTAATTTTCCTTAAAATCTATTCAAAATTATGCCACAAGGAAAAAACTTTGAGATATGCATTTTACAGTCATGATATTTCTTTCAGAATGTACATTTGAGTATTGAGTTAAATGTCTAAAATGTACCCATTTGCATAGGTAATGAATGGTATTACCATCATAATGTACGTAATGGGAACATAAAATATAACATTTTTATAGAAGTTCATATTTTATATTTATTACTGAAATCGTGATATTTTTATTTTGGGAATATTTTGTCAGTACATTTTTGAATGCTTTTATTCCTCTTTTCATTTGTTAAGATAAAATGGTCACTACTGGATTGCATGTTCCAATATTTCAAAAGAAGAAAATTTTCAACCAGGGCTTAGATACACACAGAGATATTTGAAAGTTCTCATTTGTCCCTTTCTTAAAATCTTATGAAATTATTTTAAAAGTTTGATCTTGATCATTTAGTTGGCTTCTTTTTAAATTAGACTAAAAGCAAATTTCAAATCAGAGCTCCATTATGATAACATTTGGCTTCTTCAAATTAGAACTTTTATTTCTTTTATATCAATGTATTTGCTAATACTCCTTACATACTGTTTAATACTAACGTAAAGTTTCTTTTCTGACTAATAAGGTGGTTGTTTGAGGCTCTAATTAACCAAGGTTGTTAATACCTACACAATCTCTAGGAAGGTAGAACTGTAAGGGGATTTTCCTCAAGTTGTTCCTCTGTACTTTATGGGTCCTCCATGAGACAGAGTGCCCAAACAGCTGTGACAGAAGAGAAGCAGTCAAACTCATATAGAAATCTTGCATAGCTTGCAGCTCTGTAGGCTTTCTCTGTGAATCACAGCAGTGTCTGGTTGACACTGGTTAACTAAGAAGGAATGCTTGAGTACAGAATGTTACCTTATTCACTTACCCAATGAGGAGTCATTCACTGCGGTTCTGTGGAATGCCAGCCCTGAGTCTAATCATGCATGTTTTCATACCCATAGACAATTTGGGAGCTTCACAGCCTGCTCTGCCTATGAGTGATGTCTGGAGAATGTAGGACTGTCACTGCATTTAGAAATCATACTGCTAGTGGCAAAATATAAACATACGAGTTAGAGAACCAGCTCTTAATTGTTACTAGAAATAGAGTTTTCCCTTTAGAGCAATATATTTCAAAACAGATTTTGAAACATTTACTAAAACATGAGTAAGTAATAGATTTCTCAACCTCTGGGGCATTTCGGTCTTTATATTTTTAGCCATTTTTCTATCATTTAGAAAAAGAATACCAGCTCCAACATCCCACAAGCACAGTATTTACTCTGGGACTTTGAATTGCAAATAGCCTCTTCAGCTGTGAGTTTTTTTGATAGATAACCTCTGATGTTTCAGGACTTGGAAGCCTGCAATTCCTGCACTTGAGAGCTTGGTAGGGCTCTGTCTCCTTCCACTACACATAAAATCGCTAATTAGCTGATTATCCTAACACCTTAGTTAACACCCTTATCTGAGAATGCCTTCTGCTGACCCTGGCATGATACAAGGACAATACCTTGTTTGTGACTTCTCCCTGCCAAATCTGATCCAATACCTTGTTTGTGGCTTCTTCCTCAGTCTTTCTTCCAGATTAAGCGAATATGATAGGCAAAGGCAAGATGCAAAGAGGTGGGTGGAGTGAATAATTAGCAAGTGTATCTCTTTATTAGAGCAAGTAGCTTTAGTCAATGCCAAATTCTTTTCTCCTTCCAATGTACTTCAGTTCTGCAATTCTTTTCTAGCCTGCCTCTAATCTCCTCTCACACGTGTGTATGCATATATCAATGTAGAAATAAATATTGAACAGTTAACAGGAAAGTGTTCTCAGTTTTTTCTTTTGGCACCTTCTAACCCACAACTTCTGTTTATTAGAAATGCCTAAGGCATTAGAACAACATCAAAGAGGCAAAAACTTGTCACTTACTATATAAATACTTATCTAGGGGGAAATATGAACTAGTAGAGTCCATATGCAGACTCTTTAAGGTATTGTTTTATCCAGTTAATATGTAAGCACTTTAATAACATTTTTAAAAAATTTTTCATTATAGATGGACACAATAACTTTATTTTATTTATTTATTTTTACGTGATGCTGAGGATAGAACCCAGTGTCTCATACATGCTAGGCAAGCACTCTACCACTGAGCCAGAACTCCAGCCCTAATAACATATTTTTATTGAACATGATAAAATCTATTTTGAAGAGAAAAATTATTATTCTTAATGTTTCTACAATAATTAAAGTTCAAGTCAACCATCTAGATTGTTAGAGTCAGTATTTGATAAGTAATGATCACTTTATTTTTGAATAATCTTGCTTTTGATAAACAATCTCCAGGTACTAATTGTTACTTTCACTATTTTATAAAGACAGTTTGAGTGTGGGGTCAAACTAACCTTTCATTAAATCAAAGCAGTGAACCAGATGCTTAGAATAAAATGATAATTAATCCATGGCCTTGTAGAGAACAAAGGCTCATTTGAAGAAGGCATTTATATGCTGGAGTCATTTCTTTTGTTCTTGTTTTGTTTTGTATCTCATGGTAATTGAATTCATTAGAGATTTGAGGAACATGTTAGATAACATTTATTATGTGACAGCATATCAGCACTTCAGAAAATCTTCCTTTATGTACCTAGAGGATCAATTTACTTTTGCACTAAAATAAAACATACTTACAATTAAATGCTATCAAAAGATGAACAATAAATTCTACATTGCTTTTGTGGATTTGGTTTTTACAGATGATCATTAATAGATCTTTCCTTAGAAAGTCATTAGAGGAAACAGATTCAAGCAAGTCTGGTTATATGCGATTAGGTCAAAATGTAAAAACACCATTCCTCTCCGATTTATATTAACAAAGCTAGGTTATAGTCCTTATTAATTACTTTTGCATAATTCTTCCATATTATAAAGGAAAATGAGTTCTCATGATACATTGTAAAGTTTTTTACAAAGATGCTTGTTCTGCGATATACCTTTATTCCTGCTGCACAAGAAAAGCAGAACACTTTCACATAGTTTGAAAAACACAGTTCCTCTTACATACCGCAGAAAAAAATCTCAAAATTATAACTTTTTGTAAAATTATTGATATTTTCTGATCTGAAATGGAATTTCACACAGAAAATTCTAACAGAAGAAAATAATCTAAGTCCATTAATTTAACAAATATTTACTTTGTGCTTCCCCTAAGATAGCCACTGTGCTACTTAATATAAATGTAGCAATAAATATTCTATGATGAAAATTAAAAATCTCAGTGGGAAATTTTTTAACTGTAAAAGCATTTATAGAATGCACAAAATAAGCAGCACACAGGGTAAACTGAGAAATAAAGAAAAATAAGTAGATTGAAGAAAAATAATTATTTTAAAAATATTAAACTATTTAAAATGCTACCAATAGGTCAAGGAAAAAGAATTATTTTTTATATTTGTAATAAGATAGTTTGGAAAATATTTACTGAAATAAATTTTCCTGTAATGAGTGGTTTATGTGAAGAATAAAAGTTAAGCGAAGAAAAGACAGTGCTGAAGGCTATTAAGGTAGGTAGTTGGAAGAGGAGAATGAGGTGGTGGTTGACAAAGAGCCAACAGATTCAGGGGCTTGGTGGAATAACTTGTTAACTTGATGTTTATGCAGAAATAGGCATTAGAAAAGAGGGCAAGAATAAAAGGGCAGAAGGAAAAAAAAAATTAAAATACCACTACTTCCATCTGGAAAGGAGGCTTAAAAAACTGGTTGGATGAAGATAATGAAGATACATCATAAATACGAATTTCATCTTCATATATATAGTTATATGTTTTATAAATATAAAGTTTAAAGTGACATTTGCAACACTTTGTAAAGATTGCTATTTCAAAATATTAATTTGGTCAGAAGTATTCATAAAAATTCTTTTGAAATTAATCATAATTGAAGTGATTTTATCACCTACTTTCAAAACAATTATCATTGTTATGGTAGTGCCTATAATATGGCTAATTTCTGCCACACCTCAGTGGTTCTTTACAGTGAACAGCTGACCAAAATGTTTAGATTTCTTCTGGAATCCTGAAAAATGAAAATGCAAAATCTCCTTCTAACTGAAGTAATTTCTTATTTCTATTAAACTCAAGAAATCTATCCACTTTTTTTAGGTTAGGAGTTAGAAGGATTCCTTTTTCTCTTGTGAAAAATCCTTTAATTGTAATTGGTCATGTGACCCCTGGTCTGGCCACCAGATTGACAGGTGACCATGTCCTGCTCTAACTAGGCATAAGAAAGACTGTTGATGTTTTGGATTAAGATAACTTGGAATCACAGCCTTTGCTTCCTATAGTAAAAATACTTTAATAGCATATAATCACATCATTTCTTCTTTTAAGCAGTTTATTTCTTTTTTATTAGTTATTTTTAGTTATATATGACAGTAGAATGCATTTTTACATAATTATAAAAGCATGGAACATATCTGGTTCTGATTCAGTCCCCAATACTCCTCCTTCCCCTCCCCTTCTCCCATATTCTGCTCCTTTCCTTCTATTGATCTTTCTGCTATTTTTACCCATTGTTTTTTTTAAGTTAATTTCTTATGGATGTACACAATGGTGAAATTATGTAAGATTCATTCCACTGTCTTACCTTTTCCCATTCCCCTTCCCTTTGTTCCCCTTTGTCTACTCCACTGAACCACTATTTCTTAATTACAACTCTCCATACCTGTTGAAGAATCTAACTTTGTAAATGTGGAGACTATGTAGTGAGTATGAGAATAGATTATCACATTTTCAGTAGCTTCTCATCATTATTCTCAAATTTCCTTTCTACATCACCTACTTTAGGGTTTACAAAGAGTTACAAAATTCAGAACGTGGATTAACATTTATAATTTTACTAAGGAACATTGGCAGTCTAACACTTGGATTTGTAATGCTCTTCTTTCTCACAAAGAGCCTGTTTTAAAGGCTAGCATCAATCTACAAAACATAACAGCAGGATTATACAAAAACACACATGCAGAACATTTTCATCATAACAGATGAGTGGCTCTCAGCGCAGACAAGAACCCATAGGGTATTCATGCCATGACTCACTTGTCTTTTGAAAATCCTCTCTGCTTTTCACATGCAATTTCAGATCTCACTGCTTCCCAGCATGAGTTGAGATGGAGCCTGTTACTCCCCCTGAACATATTATGCTCTTTTTCTGCTCTAAGACTTTTTTTCATGCTATTGCCACAAATTGATGAGTCTACATTTTGCTTCCTACTTCTTTTTTATCTTTCTCCTTTTTCTTTTAGTTATAGTTGAGACACCACTTCCACAGGGTGTCTTGATCCTCTGGACCAATATTTCCCATTGTTCCTTAAGAATTTTCTTCACTAAATAGATAGATGGTTTTATTTAGGAGCATGTATTAATATCATGCAAGAAGAAAAAGAAAAAAAAAGAAAAGAAAAGAAATCTTGGCCTTTAATTTGTGCCCTCAGTTTGAGATAGAATGTAAACTCTATTTCTCATTTTCAACACAAGTAGTAGGGATGAGAAACATTCATTCAAGTCCTTACAACCTTTCACCTTCATTTTAATACCATCAAAGGAATTGCAGTTCTATGTCTCAGATTGCCAGTTGTTAGTCTTGCCCTTAGTAGGAAAAGTTTTTGTATTAAAGTGTGGTGCTGTTTTGTAAGTGGGCTCATTTCCATAAGTAAAGAGCGTGAGAAATTCTCCTTTCACTGAACAACATAGGCCAAAGTTATGGTTTGAATGTGAGGTGTCTTTCAAAAGCTCATGAGTGAGACAATGCAAGGGTTAGAGGAGAAATGATTGAGTTAGGAGCACCTAAATCCAATTGGTGAATACCCTGGCGGGATTAACTGACTGATAGTTAAAGGCAGGTAGGTAGGGTGTTGCCAGAAGAGGTGGGTCATTGGGGCATTTGTATCTGGTAAGTAGAGTCTCTGTTTCTGCTCTCTGATCATCATCTGAGCATCTTCCCTCCACTGCACTCTTCCACCATGATGTTCTGCCTCACCTTGATCAAAGGATAGCAAAGGATGGAAACAGCTGTCTATGGCCTAGGACCTCTGAAATGGTGAGCCCCAAATAAAATTTTCCTCCTCTAAAATTGTTCTGGTCAAATCTTTTAGTCACAGCAATAAAAAAAAAAAAAAAAAAAAGCTGACTAAAACAGGCATATACAACATTCTTGTTTTCTGGTTACAGAAGCAGAGGCTTTTTATCTGCCATGATGTAAGCAGTCTCTGAACTGTGTCTGGTCCCCCATGCCTGATCTGTCAGTCTGAGCTCCTGATCTATGTTTCTTCTTGTTTTGGCGAATTAGAGTGTGCTTTTTAGCAAGCACGGTAGGGTGCGATGGAGGAATGAACAGCTCAAATAAGTTGCCAGATCTATGATCATATTCTACAACAAAACCAAGGAAAACTCGAGGTTTAATGAATGATAGTGGGTCAACTAAATAATTTCTTTCCATATTGTTCTTTATGCACAGGTAATCTTTTCAGGAAATTTTGAAAAAGAAGAGATAGAAACGGTAGGGTACAAGCACAGTCCTATTCCAAGGGGAATAATATCCTAGCTTTTTAAAAATCCAAGTTTAAATAGAAAAATGAAAATGTCTTAGTTTCTTTGATTTATTTTGAAACAACAAAATAATTTTAACTATGAAGACAGCCACTATGGATAAGAACAAATTATTTATATATACATACACACACACACACACACACACACACACACATACACACATGCCACACGCATACATACATACAAATATATATTGCCAGGCTTGGGGGTGCACGCCTGTAATCCCAGTGGCTGGAGGTGCAAAAGGAAGAGGACCACGAGTTCAAAGTCAGCCTCAGCAAAAGCAAGGCGCTAAGCAACTCAGTGAGATCCTGTCTCTAAGTAAAATACAAAATAGGTCTGGGGATGTGGCTTGGTGGTTGAGTGCCTCTGAGTTCAATCTTCGTACCAAAAAAATATATATATATAGTATATATATATATTATATATATATTATATATATATAATATATATATTATATATATGAAAAAAGTAAAAGTACAAGTAAAAATTTTAACTACTGATTTTCTGCTTTCATTGCCTTTATCTTCCTGATTCCTCTTCCTTTTCATCCTATTTAATAAGAAAATAGAGATGCATGTGGTTTAAAATTCAAATAATGAAAGTTTGTGATGAAAAACAATTTCTCATTTTATATAATGTCTTTTGCTCTGTTAGCATTCTGATGTAAACATTCAAATTATTTAGATAGTGTATTTAATTTTGGCAGTCAATAAGGCCATAAGGCCATAGCTCAAAAATATTATTATTTCAACAATTCTAAACTTAACTATTGGTGCTTTGTAAGGAAAAATACTTATCTTCTAATATCACTCAAATAGTAATCTATATCAAAGCCTGCTTTGCTTATTATATTGTTGTATTTGGTGTGAGAATGGAAGTTTGATACCAATCTGCTTTTATGTTTGTTTGTTTGTTTGTTTCCTGGCTTGTGACCATTTTTATTGATATTTTTACTATTTCTTCTTTAGCTTGGTAGTAATAGTTCTTGAGGATGATTCTTTTTTCTTTTTTTTAATTTATATTTTTTAGTTGTAGATGAACACAATACCTTTATTTATTTTATGTGGTGCTGAGGATCGAACCCAGTTCCTCACACACGAGAGGCAAGCGCTCAACCGCTGAGCCACAATCCCAGCCCCGATTCTTTTTTTTCTTTCTTTTCAAATTATTTACCTTATTCAATATTTAGTCAGTTTTCAATCTGTCTAATTTTGTTTTGTTTTTTCTCCTGGTGATGGAAAATATTATGTTTTTATTATTTCACATGATCCATTTTTATCTGACCTTTCTTTCTCAAAATTGATTCAGGGAGAAGTTCAATCTCTGTCACGTCTAGCTTTTTCCACATTTTTTTCCTCCTGAAATTTCCTTAATAACTTTGACTTTATCTTCTAATCTTTACTTATAAATTTTATTTTTATTCATCGTATTTGTCACAGCTGATCTTTCTTTTTTGTTCTGATAGTTTTTCATCTTCTAAAAGTTTTAATTGACAGCATCTTCTAACATTCTCTAAGAATGATAATCAGAATTTTTTTCAATGTTCTTGCTATAATTAATTTATCTTATTTAATTATCTTGATGTTTCTCTTTAATAACTCTTCATTGTTTGCATAAATCCTTAACTAAAAATTTATATTAAAAAATAAATGAAGGAGTAGGATATGGATTGTTTGAGGTAAGGAGTCTGGGCTCCCTCTGCTGCTGCATTTTTCTATGTTTCTATATGTTTCCTCTAAAAGGGAAGGTTAGGAAGGATATCTGGGTATAGAGATATTATTTACAGACTGTGATACTAAACTTTAGGGAATATGAGCAGAGTCATTATGCTGTGAAGACAGAACTCCTAGGTTATCTGGGGCAATACCTGATGTAGGAGCATTAGTTGCCCTATGTCAAGAGAAAAACGAGGCTCCCAGTCACATTTTGAATATGAGGTCTTTGTATTTGTACAGGAGAGTGACAAAAAAAGATGCATAGAGGTTACATGTGTCTAGCACAGATATTATGAACAAGTATTCCTGTTTCTCAACATTCTTACTCTAGGTCTCGGATCTCTCTCTCTTATTTTTATTATAAGACACTCATATACATCCCCTGAAAAGTTGGCTACTCCTCTATCATTGTCATGAATACCTTGAATTTGTGTAAAATCCAGTTCTGAGATCTATGAAATTCATCTCACCTACTCTTGATCTTTTCCACTTCTTGTTTGTACTAATAGTCTTTTGCTTTTATGTAAATATATATTGTCATTCCAATGGAATTTGGTATAGACAGGAAACAAATATGCAGGCTAAGTTTGCTATTTTAAACTGGAATCTTGGACCATTTTGATATTCCTACTGTAGTTGCAATGACGAAAAAAAATAATTGTTTAGTAGCATTTTAGTTTTTCTTTTCATTGAGCAATTTTAATATGCACATTTGTATATAATATTGCTTTGTATATAAACTATATATATGTAACTATACTTTCAAAATAATATGTAGACTCACATAAATACATATATAACCCAATTCATTATTGTTATTCATTTATTAAGAATATATAGATGAATTTATATTGATTTTACTATTCACAATGTAATTGAGGTAATTGCATGTATTTTGTTGTTAATCATGTCTTTTTTATGGTAATCTGACATTAGCTTTAGGGATCCATGTTAACATCCCATAAATGATTTTAAATTATCATGAGCTAGTTGTTTATGAAAATTTTGACTTGACTGTAATTGCAGAGTTATCCTAGCAGAGAAACAACAAAATGGTGCATATTAAAAAATTATTGCTTTCAGCTATTATTTAAAATAATAATTTAGAAATGAGTGATTATTATTCTAATTCCCTGATCCATTTAGAGTAAAAATTGTATTTTTATATATAGACATTTAAAATAAACTGTTTTGTAAATCTGAGCCCATTTAAAATTTAATTGGATGACCATTTTAATTATTAAAGTAATTTATGGTTTCCCTCTTTCCTACCTACTGTCCTCTGAAAATATGAACATATGTATTTATTTTAGGTGTATATTTCAAATAAGGGCATTTCATTTGTATTTTAATGTCATATGTAACTTTCAAAAACCCCACATATGTATAAAATTATGTCTAAGTATTACAAAATTAGGAAGACCGCTCTAAACTTATACAAACATAAAAAGTATTATCAAAACTGATGAGCATCTTAATAAAAATATATGGAATTTTAAAATATGCTTAGATTCTATCAAGTAAATAATTAGTACTATAAATGCAAGCCTTATAAAAATAGAAAGAACTTAAACGCAGAACAAATATGTCCTACAATTCAAAAATGAAAAAGCAGCCAACTCAAGAAACCCAAGCAACATACTTTAATAAATAACTCATAAAAAGTGATATTGAAATATACAATATACATATAATAAGATACCCAATTTTATTAATTTCATTAATGATCAGCAAATGAAAATTGAAACAAAATGAGATATAACTGCACACTTACCAGAAGGAGTAGGTGAAAAATAAAGAAATTACAGTGTTGGTCGTAGAGTAGAGCAACTGGAACTCCCATATAAGTTGATGGTGTTATAAATCAGAACACTGTTTTGCCATTTTCTACTACTATTGAATCTTTTCATATTTTACGATCAACTAATCCCACTCCCTGGTACATAATCAAATGAAATGTGACTATGTTATAAGATAGGCATTAGTATGTTAGTAGCAGGATTATCTATTAATAGTCCCAAATTAGAAACTACCCACAGGTTCAATAATCATAGAATGGATAAATAAGTGTAATATGGTAATATAACACAGCATATCAATGTAATTGAACAATATACAACTATAAAAACAAAATGGATGATATCAAGGATATAAGATTAACGAAAATAAGGGAGAAGCAATGGCAATCACATATATATAATCTCAAGATAAATAAATAAGAACAGCCAAATGAACCTATACTGTTAAAAATCAAGAGAGTAGTTAAACTTGGGAAAGGTTATGATGATTGGAAAGAAGAATGTGGGAGCTTTCCAGATACTAAATGATTGTATTTCTTTATTTTATTCTTGATTACATTGATGTTTGATTTTTGAAAATATATTGAGCTGAACACTTTTGAAGAAATATCAAAAACAGAAAAGGTGCCCAACTTTTCAACATTAAGCTTCTACTCTCACCTATAATCTGGAATATAAGGATACTCTTTCTTGATGTTTGCATTTCCAAAAAATATCTCCCAGATCCTTAGTAAAGACATCCTTGGCCATAAATTTGACAACAGTCCTATCCAGTTTTTGAAAGGATAAATAGACATTTCAAAGGAAGGAGATAATGTTATAATTTTTTTGTAACAAATATTCTAAGAAAAAGAAGTGGCAGAAGTCTATTTTCAACATAGAATGAAGCTTTATTTTTTTTTACTTATCTTTACATCAATTACAAAAAGCTTTGTTTGTATATTAAATTTCAACACAAAGCTTTAAAATTATAAAAGTAGAATAATCAGTGTTAGACAATGTTGAGTCTGCTGAAGTTTAAAGATTATGAATGAAATGGTAGCTGGGAGCAACTTGCAATAAACACTTCCAAATAGAACATTTAGATGAATTAAGAATTGAAGATATTACTAGGCACAGGGGTGATGGCCTGTAATTCCATTGACAATGGAGGCTAAAACAGGAAGATTATAAGTTCAAGGCCAACCTCAGCAACTTAGTGAACCCCTCAACAGCTTGGTGAAATCCTGTCTTGAAATAAAAAGTATAAAGAAGAAAAAGAGGCTTGAGATCTAGCTCAGTAGTAGAATGCTCCTGAGTTTAATCCCCAGTACTAAAAAAGAAGTAAAGATATTTATCTTTTTTCTTTTATTTGTACATATCTCATGAGAAACAAAGTGACATTTTGATGCCTATAAACATTGGAAAAAGATCAACTCAGGCTCAATAACATATTCAGCATCTTAAACTTCAAAACAAAATAATAAATAAGGAAAGGATATAAATATGATGATTCACAAATATTTCCTCCTAATCCACACGTTCCCTTCATTTTGTTTCTTCTTTCACTATGAAGGTCTTCAGTTTCATGTAGTGACCTTGTTTTATTTTTACATGTGTGGCCTGTACTTTTGATGTCATATCCAAAAAGAAAAAACTCAAAGTAATTTTTTATTTTTATTGTGTTTTCTCATAGGAGTTTTTCATGGCTTCAGATTTTACATTTAAGTTTGTCTTCCATTTTGAGTTAATTTTTGATTATAATGTCCAATTTCATTATTTTACAAGGGAATAACCATTTTCTCCAGCACTATTCATTGAAGAGCATTTTCATTTCCATGGTGTATTTGTACAACCTTGTCACAGATCATTCAACTGTGTAAGTATGTGTTTAGTTCTGTCCTCTCTATTCTGTTCCATTGATTTATTTGTCTGTTTTTATGATAGTTCCATACAGGTTTTTTTTTAATATCTTTATTTTGTTTATTTATTTTTATGTGGTGCTGAGGATCGAACCCAGTGCCTACGCATGTGAGGCAAGCACTCTACCACTGAGCCACAATCTCAGCCTCATACCGTTTTGATTATTACAGATCTTTAATATAGTTTCAGATTAGGGAATATGACAACTCTAGTTTTGTTCTTTCTCATAATTGGTTTGACTTTTAGAGCATTAGTAGTTTCATAAAAGTTTTAGAATTAGTTTTTCTATATCTGTGAATATACCATTGGAATTTAGATAGAGATTTCATTTGCTCTCTAGATTACTTATGGTTGTATCATCACTTAACATTAATTATTGATATCCATGTCCATGCTATGTCCTTCTACTGATTTAATGTCTTTTATCAATATCTTATAGTTTCCATTGTAAACGATGTCTTATATTTTTCAAATATTTCACTTCCTTGGTAAATATCTTGCTAGGTATTTTATTATTTTTTGGTGTGATTGTAAATGGGGTTGTTTTATTTTAAATTATTTTTCAGACAGTTTACTGTTAGTGTGTGGAAGAGCAATTGATTTTCCTATGTTTTTATATCCTGAAGCTAGCAATTCAGTTATTAGTTCCAATAGTCTTTTGGTGAAGACTTTAGGATTTATAAATGAAAGATAATGTCATTTGCAAACAAAGGAAATTTCACTTCCTTTACATTTGGTTGTCTTTTATTTCTTTTTCTTGCCTAATTGCAATTGTTTTGATTTCTAGTTCTATGCTGAATAGAAGTGGTGAGAATGAGCACCTTTATCCTATTCTTGATTTTAGAGGAAAATTATTCAGCCTTTAACTGTTTATTATGAGTCAACAGTGGGTTTATCATACATAATATTGCTTGGGTTGCACAATCCTTCTGTACAGAATTTGTTAAGAGTTTTAATATCATATATATACATACATATGTATATATATGGAATTCATAAACTAAATAGCAATAAATAATTAAATGATTAACCCAACTTTAAAATGGGTAAAGAACCATAATACATATTTTTCCCCAAAGAAGATACACAGATGGCTCATGGCTATAGTTGATCAACATCACTAATCATCAGAAGTCAAACAAAATCCACAATGTGGTTTTATCTCACACCTTTCAAGATGACTATTATCAAAATGATAGAAGATACAAGTGTTGGCTAGGGTAGAAGATAACAAGTGTTGGCTACACTACACCCTTTCTAGTGTAGGTACAAAATGTACAAAATGGAAAATAGAGTGAAGTTCCTCAAGTAATTAAAAATAGAATCACTATAGGAATCATCACTCTCATTTATATATATATATGTATAGAGTTGAAATAAAACTAATAACTCAAAGAGAATATCTGAAAGTATATTCATCATTATTCACAATAGCCAAGATATAGTACCTCCTAATGATTCATTGATAGATTAACTGATAAGTAAATTGTTGTACATATGTATTATTCAGAATATGAAAGAAAGGAAATTCTGCTGTAGGCCACATGGAGAAGTCTGGAGGGAAAGAATTATTAATCCAAGGAATTATTAATTCAAGGGAAAGAAACAAGAAATAAAAGGACAAATGCTGTCTGATTTTTCTAATATGTGAAATTTAAAAATGTTAAGTGTATAAAAACAGCAAGTAAGATGACAGTTTCCAGAACAGCATGGTAGGGGATGGAGGACAGAGCGTAAGTCAAAGTGTATAAACTTTCAATCATAAAATGACCAAGTTCTGGGTATGTAATGCAAAGTATAGGTGTGAGGTACTACATATGCTAATTAATCTGATTGTAATAATTATTGCATGTCTACCTATATAAAATCATCACATTGCACACTGTGAGTATATTCAATCTTTAATTTTCAATTAAATATTTTTAAAAACCCCAAAATTACTAAAGGTGAATGAAGAATTACCTTAGTGTAAAAGCAGGAGCACTAGAGTGAATGGAGTACCCTCCCTTCTTGGTGTGATAAACCCAATGAGTATATAACGTATTGAGTGCCTAGTATCGAGCGCCTAGTATCGAGCAACCAAAACCAACAAACCAACCAAAACTATCATTAACTTTCTGGCAAAATTCACATGGAAATCAAACAAAAACAACACTGTTTTAGGCTGAAAGCATTCTTCTAATTCCCAGTCTTGCACAAGTTAACCTGTCACATAGAGCAATTGTTGATGTAAAAGAGACTCTACTGTTCTACTGGCAAATTCATTGCAAAGCTAATAAAGTTTACGTTTCAGAGTCTGTATTGCAGACACATCTGTCAAGGAACCACAGCAATGTGATCTCAGGAGACATCTGTTTTCAAAAATCTACAAAATTAGATTTTTCTCATCTTTTATTTTAAAGAGGTCTCACAAAAATTGTATAATCTTAAGGCAACTCACAAAACCGCTCTAGCCTTGTATTGTCGCATTGCCTTCTTTTCCTCAGTGGTTACAGGAAGAGCCCAAGTGCTCATACAGAGCATCTTTTAATGAGTGGTGAGAAAGGAAGCAGGAAGAGCCCAAGTGATCATACAGAGTATCTTTTAATGAGTGGTGAGAAAGGAAGCTTAGTTTCCTTTTGTTTTAATCTCTTTATTGAAATAAAGGATTGCAAAAAAAGAATGTGTGATTTTTAAAAAACAGTGATTAAAATGTTAGTAATAAGTATTTTCTCAAAGTTTATTACAGGATGTGTGAAAATCAAACAAAAAAAATATATTGTTTAAATACTATGGGTAGAAAAGCACTGATTAGAAATGAGAAGTGGAAGTGGAAGGTTTACTGATTTTTGCCTTAGTGGCTAAACCCCTTATAATGCGTGTCATTAAAAAATGATTTAAATATCTGGTAAGAAGTCACAAGGGAAAAAAAATTCCAAAGGTGGTTTTGGGCCCTCATTAAAAATGCAGTGAAATTGTAACTTCACATTACAATAGTAATTGACTATGGTTAAAGGCACCAGATGAGATGCATTTACCTTTAAATTAATTCTGCAGTTTAAGATATGTATATTTAATGCACTTGTTTATCAGCTAATTGATAATTCTTCAGTTAAATTAATGTGAAAACCCACAGTATAAGATATAGCAAACATTTTTCATTCATTTAGTGATATTTTATTGCTACTTCTTGCAATAATACTTCAGATGACCATCTTCCTCATTACAGCAAAATCTAATATTCTTAGAAAGTGGTTGAGAGTAAGACAATTACTAGAGGGCATGTTCATTTATTGAGTCATTTAAATTTACAATAGTTCATAAGAGCAGTAATAATTCTCTTTGAAACAAAATAATTATTTTCACATTTTTAAAGTAAATTGACTATAGTTATTTTATAATGGGCTGGGAATGTAGGAAATAGAAATTCATAACAAATACTAAACACAGTTATATTTCTAAGTGGCTTACTCCAAACTCTATTAACAGATTAGAAACATTTCATGATTGTTTAATGGAGGATAGATTTCTATTAATCAAATCCTGCTTTATACCAATTCCCATCATTAAAAGAGAGACCTATTTTGTCAAAAGTAAAAATTGCCACTGGGAAGTTTAAATGATTAAAATTAAGGTTGAAAAAATTTAAATATATATTAGAGACAAAATGGTAATTATACAGACATTTTAAAATCTTAATAGCGAAAGCATTTACAAAATAAATCTCCGGGTAAGTATATGCTACAAGATTTGAATTATTTACAGCAGGATTACTTCTTTTCACTGATTTGAAAATTGTAGAGCATGTAATCCCCAACACTATCGACTTGGTTAAGTTTTTCACTAGCCTCAAATTGTCTTATTACTTCTACCTTTGTAACTTGAGTGATAATATTGCTCTTTTTCTCTCCTCCTCTGTCATTTGACCTTACTGGCCTCTTTTGAAACATCCTCACCTAGTAATGTCTATAGAGTCTGTCACAGTATTATTGGAGAGAAAAATCCTCAAATACACTCCAAAACATTTCAATTATTTGACAATGGAGAGATAGTTGATGGACTGAGTTTAACTAAATCTCATACAAGAAGAGTGGTGTGGACTGTAATTGATTACAGCAATAAAGAAAGTGTCAAACATCATGAAAAACCACTATAAATATAAAGGAAAAATTACATAAGATAAACACTTGATTAATTTTCTAATTGTTTAAGAATAGATTTTTTTAAAAAAAATCTCTTTTAAGTTCCATATGCAAATGAAATCAAAGGGGTTCTGGGTTACAGTTTTTATTTTCTACCTCTTCCAAAGTTTATGACATCTGCAAGACACTGTGTTAATTTTTTTTCTGCACATATTTCCAAGGGATAATAACAGAGAAGGGTGTTTAGGGGCAAAAAATTGGGCTATTTAGTAAATATATACAGCATGAAAAGTGAGACCCAACCAAAAATCCAATGTTAATTCTATTATTGGGATATAAAGGACACTCCAAGCAAAATCTGAGCAGGTTATTCATCAGATGAAGGGATAAAATAAATTATGGCACACATACACAACTGAATACTATCCAACCTTCAAAATGTTTGGGATCTCTAACTCAGAACTTGGAATGGAAGTTCCATTCACTTGAATGGAACTTGAGGTTTTTATGTTAAATGAAATAAGCCAGGTATAGAAAGGCACATACTATATGCTCTCACTTTTATGTGGAATCTATGAAAATTGATTTAATAGAAGTTCAAAGTTGAATAGTGGTTACCAGAGGCTGAGCAGGTCAGGGATAGAGGAGGACTAAGAAAGATGGGTGAATGTGTAAAATATCACACACTTAAATATGATATATTTCTATATCACAAAAGAATGAATACAGTTAACATTAATGCATTATGTATTTCAAAATAGAAGAGAGGATTTGGAATGTTGTCACCACATAAAAACATGTAAGGCATATATTGATGTTTAAAGTGTCAAGAAGAGTCAAGAACTATTAACTTGTTCTATTTCTAGCAAGTTATATAATAAAATTAATTAAAAGCCTGTGATATTAACATGTGAATAGAAAAATAAACTGATGATACAGTGAGTAAAAAATTAGAAACAGGATTACCCACATATGGACAACAAATTTGCAAATTTATAAATTTATAAAAATCTCTTTACAATACCAAGACTAATGAATGAACTTATAAAGGAAAATAACTTCATTATATGTGTAGTGAGAGACGTCTTAAAATGAAAGAAAAGAGACACTCTAAAGAAAATGATTTATAAATATGAATCATCCAAACTAAGAATTAATATTCTGAAAAAGAACACATAGAGAATGTTAAGTTAGCCAAAGAAAGGCCAAGATATGATTTCCAGCAATTAACAGGGACTCATTTCCAAACCATACACATAATATCAGTACACAAGAGACATACAACCAAAAGATAAACAATTTAAATACATATTGTATAAAAATGAAAATCCAAATAGCACATAAACATGAAAAGGTGTCATCACTTCTTAGTTATCAAGAAAAAGAAAAAGGAAATCCCAGTCATATACCATTAGGTCCCTACAATTATAAAACAAATTGAGCATGCCTAATTCAAAAATCTGAAATAAAAAAATGCTCCCAAATCTGAAACTGTTTAAGTATGTATGTTTAAACAATTAGCAACTAACTGCAGAACATTTTTAATTTTTGATATTTGGATTAGGAGTGCTCAATTAGCAAATACTATGAAATGTTCTAAAACAAACAACCAAGCAACAACAAAACCTGCTGAGATCCAAAACACTTCTGGTCTCAAGCACTTCAGATCAGGGATATTCAAATTGTACTAGAAAATCTCATTGGCTAGTTACTTGAGCAAAGCAAGTTCCCATGTACCACTGTAGAAGAATGTTTATTGATATAATCACTTTTGGAAAAGGTTTTGACATTTTCTGGTTACAGATTTTATTCTTGGCCAAACTTAAATCAGGCTTCTCAGAATCCTCTACTAGACCTCCACTCTGGCCTGCTTTTAGTAAGAATCCTACAAAGTTAGTTTAGTAAGAATGCTACTACCTTTGATGTCTTAATGCTCTTGACATCTGAACAAGTTCCTCATCCCTCACTCTTGATACCTGAGTCCCTAGGACACTTTTAGCAAGCATCTTCTTTGGTAAGAGTAGCAGGAACACCCCTGTTCTTGAGGTCATTTTCCATCCACTAGCCCTCCCTCTACTATTTCCTCTAAACCTCTCCTTGTCCCTTTTATATTTCTGGTTGAGTTCAATCTCTCTTCCCTATTTCAAGAGTTGATTCCTATAATTATAGCCTAGAATAGTCTTCCTTACTGTTTCAACATGTGTCAGAATAGTTTTTATTTGACATTGGTCAGGTAAAGGATTTGCATCCCTATGACCTGGCAATTCCTTTCTAATTTATACACTACAAGAATGTGTGCATTTTTGGACTAAGATATTATGTTTCAAAAAAACTCAAACTTTTTTTTGTGATTGCCCCACATGGAAAACTACCCAAATATTCATTAAACAGAAAATAAATTAATATGATCTGGTTTATTCAAATAATAATAATAAATAAACAGCAATTGTAAGTATCAATATGGATGAATCTTGAAGAACAATACTGATCAAGAGAAGATACACAGAAAAACAGAAATACTGTAAAAAAAAATTCAATAAAATTAAACACATGAACCTAAACTACACGTGGACAAGTTTGTGTACTGTAATGGTACTTTGCTGTATCAACTGGCATAGGCTATAGTCCTAACTTATCTAATCAAGAACCAATCTCACTGTTTGGGTGAAGGCAGTATTAATGCTTTTTCTACATTGTTTCAAAATGTTTGAATGGCTTTTGTCTTTTATTCTGTTTATGCTCTATATTACATTTATTGATCTGCATATTTTGAACCATCCTTGAATGTATCCCTAGGATGAATCCCTCTTGATCATGGTGAATGATTTTTTAAAATTTGCTGCTGGATTCAGTTTGCTACTTTTTTTTTCTTTTCTCATTCTTATATTACAATTATACAAAATTGTGGGACTTATTTTGACATTTTCATTAATGCACATTATTTGATCCATTTCAGTTCCCAATATTACCCCTTTCCCTTCCCTCAACCTCTCCCTGATCTTCTTCCTCTATAGTTTCTATTATAATTGAACAATTTTTTATTATAAGTTCTTTAAGAATATTGACCTACATATTTCTTTATTTTGTTGTGCCTTTGTCTGGTTTTGGTATCAGGGTAGTGCTGGCCTTGTAAAATGAGTTTGTATGAGTTCCCTCCTTTCAACTATTTGGAATAGTTTGAGAAGAATTTTCCTTAGTTCTTCTTTTAAAGCTTGGTAGAATTTAGTAGTAAAGCCACCTGATCCTGAGTTTTTCTTTGGTGGGAAACTTTTAATTACTGATTCAATCTCATTGTTCAGTATTGATTTGTTCAAGTTTTTTATCTTCATGATTCAATTTTGGTATGTTATATATGGGCAGAAATTTATTTGCTGGCATATAAGTTGTTTATCATAGTTCCTAATTACCTTTGGTATGTCTATGGCATTAATTGCTATGATTCTTTTGTCACTAGTTTATTTATTTGAATCTTTTCTCTTTTTTCCTTGATTAGCCTAGCAAATATTTTTTCCAAACTTTTTATCTTTTCAGAAATCAACTGTGTTTCATTGATATCCTGTATTGCTTTTTAATGTCAATTTCATTTATTTATTCTCTGCTATTTGTTATTTATACTCTTGTGATAATTTGAGGTTTGGTTTCTTCTTGTTCTTCTAGTTAATTGTGTCATATAATTATATTACTTACTTGTAATGTTCTTCTTGTTTTAATGTGGGAAATTATTTCTATAAATTTCCATTTTTATATTTTTGTTATACTCCATAGGTTTTTGGTTTGCATTTCCATTTCCATTTTTTTCAAAAATTTTTAAATTTTCCTTTGTTTTCTTTGATATTCCACTGGTTGCTCATAAGTATATTGCTTGGTTTCCAAGTTTGTGTACAATTCCTGAAATTCATCTTCTTTAGATTTCTTGTTTTATTCCATTGTGGAGAAAGACACATGATATGATTTAAACATTTTAAAATTGGTTAAAACTTGTTTTATGACTTAATACATGATCTGTCTTAAAGAATATTTTATGTGCTGATGAGAACAAGGTGTATTCTATGGCTATTGGGTGAAATGTTCTCTAAATGCTGTTAGGTCCTTTTGGTCTATAGCATAATTTAACTGTGCTGTTTTTATTCTTGAATTATCTTTCCACTAATGGTAAAAGGTTGTTGAAGTGCCTTACTAGTATCTTATTGGAGCCTATCTCCTCTTTATATAAAATTGTTTCATAAATTTGGGTGCTCTGGCATTGAGTGCACATATATTTACTCTTCTTATATCCTCTTGTTGACTTGATCCTTTATTATTGTCTATTTATATTTATATTTATATTTATATATATATATATGTATATTTTAAACTTAAGGCCTATTTTATCTAATATAGCTACACTTGCTTGATTTTGTATCCCATTCACATGGAATTTGTGCTAATTAGGTCTTGTCACTGTGACCAAAATACTTTACAAAAACAACATAGCAGTGGAAAAGTTTATTCTCAGCTTACATTTTCAGTGGTTGAATCCATGGTGAGTCAACTTCATTAGTCTGTGTTCAAGATGAGGCATAGCATTATGTTAGAAGTGTGTGACTGAGGGAAACTGCTCCACTGCTGCCTACCAAGAAGCGGAGAGAACAGGGATAAGTGCCACAGGGAAGATGAACCCTTCATGGGCATGTGCCCAATGGCCCACCTCCTATAGCCACTCCCTATCTCCCCACAGTTACTACCCAGTTAGTTCATTGAGACTAGGATGATTAGGTTACAACTTTCATGATGTAATCATTTCACCTCTGAACTTTTCTGCATTAACAGAAAAGCTTTTGGGGACACCTCATACCAAATAACACAATTATTTTCCAATCCTTTCACTTTCTGTGTGCAACTTTAAGAGTAAAGTGAGATATTTTTATTATTATTATTAAATAAGCATAATAAGATCATTTGGTCTTGTTTTATTATTTTTTGTTTTTTAATTGATTCAAACAATCTAAATTTTTTAATTAGGGAATTGAGTCTATTTACAATCAGGGTTATTATTGATAAAGATTTCTTCTGATATTTTGCCTCTTGTTTTCTGAACACTCCAGTTACTCAGGCAGTGAAGTATAATTTGCAGAACAGCATGAAATCTATAGAGATTTCATGAGAATGTAATGTGCAGAAGCCCATAAGGTACAGTGGCTTGCACAGCCGTAGTGACAGAGAACCTGTGCATCTTTGTTAGTAACTGTTACTTTATGAATTATATAAAGGAGGAATCATTTCCAGGGCCAGAAGAGTATACCAGCCATGGAAGCAAGGAGGGAGTACAATTAGATTTGGTCTTAAAATAGTGTAATGTAGTAGTGGTCAAGGTGGAAATCCGTACAATGTGCATTTGGGTTCCTCTTATGGAGCAAGGCAGCAGTGAGAACTCCCTGACAACTTTCCCAACTGGGTTTGGGTTCTATGAGGTCTACGGGATTTGTCAACAACAAAAATTTGCAGTCCGTGGTGTCACTATGGCATGTTGCGGGGATCCTGTTCATCTTTTCCCCATTGTGGAAGGAAGTTCTCAGAATAGACTGGTCTGACCTGGGTCTCTGGAGAAATTGATGAGTGGTAATTTGTTCCCTTATTTACCAGGCCATTTGTACCCTCCATGTTCTACAATTTCTCAGTTTCATCTACACTACACTCCAGTGCTATCCTCCAAATGCTCTAGATGAAAAGCAGATGCTTATTGTTTTTCATTGTTCTTTGGCAAGAAGAACATATTCAACAGTTCTAATTGGCCATCTTGCCAGAGTTTAGGTTCTCCACCCAGACAGCCTTTTTTTTGAGATTTTCCAAATACCAGTCTGGTGGTTCCCAATTACATCTCTGTTTTCTTCCTTCTGGTTGAAATGTGCACCATCAAATTCACTACTTTCACTTTTATTGTTCCATGTGCTTCAAAGATGAATGCTGTTTAATGTTAGCATTTATACTGTCATATATTTCGCCCTGGGGGTGGTTAGAATATCTTGAAAATAGGAAACATACTGATTTTCTTGAAATCATAAAACTTTAAAAACACTTTAAAATAGCTCTAAAGTGACATGACTTTTTTTCAAATAACCTATTTTCAACAATGAATAATAAAAAGTACAATATAAAATATATATTTGGAAGTTGCTGTTAACATAGAAGAGGTGACTAATCTCACAAATATGCAAAACTATTACAAGAATAATGCCAGCTGGAAAAGTTTCAAGAATTCCCTCACTATATACTAAATAATGTTTATGTAAATGCCTTATACTAACTAATGTATTTAGTAATATTTATATTCAGATTCCAAGCATTCATAAATCATTAAAATTTCAGGTGTATATCTCACATCTATCACTAGATTCTTAGTGTCATACTGTCAAATTCAAAAAGGCAGTCCTTGAATTAAATACTCTAGTTCAAGCTTTAACGTAGGAATGAAAGTTGATCTAACCTGACAGTTCTCTAGAAATAATCATTCTGACATGTCAAAGATGGTACATGCCTGGATCTCTACATTATTCAAAAATGATAGAATCTAGGAATAGGAAAAGAAATGACAGAAAGTCCTACACTTAAGAATTAAATATTTCTAAAGTGGAAAACCAAATAATTCATATGGGGTTAGCTTGGGCATGCATGAGAGATGAGAATACAACAGTAATCTATTCAACTTTTCTTCTCAAGTTCTTCCAACATTTACAAAACTTCTCAGATTTGAAAAATTACTCAAAAAGATGTGTAAAGCAAACTTGGCATTCAACTTCAGTAGTCAGTGATACCTTCTAAAGTGAAGTTTTAGTATTAAACAAATATCCAGTGGTACAAATATATTAGGAAACATTATTCACCTTCCACCTAAAGTTTTAAAGCAATTGTCCCCCTCCATTTTTTTACAATCTTCTCTTTAAAATATGACCCAAGATATTTTTAGTAAGTACTGATTATGCTTTAGTTGTCTTTCTTGAATAGTTATTTATGTTAGAGAACTACTGAATGTTTCCTGCATTTCTTCCCATCTGTAAAAATATCAATGGCTAAATCTGATTTGATACTATCAAATATCAAACCAAAAGGTTTCATTTCTTTCCACAAATGGAACTAGTGATTTTTTATATTACACAATCTGAATTAAGACCTAGTCTGCACGGATAACTTCTAGAGTTGACGTGGTAGTTCAGATACCTTTGCCCAACAAAGCCTTAGATCTCTGTGGTGAGCCCACCATAATGGCACTGCCTGTGAATAACAAACTAGCTGAGCTGAGTCAGCTGGGTCATCTATTGCTCCCTGCTCACAGAGGAAAAGCCTGAAGTGATAGATAGGTCCATTAACTCTGCCTGACTAATGCTCACTTGGGGAACACCAAATTGGGAACTTTGTCTTTTTTTAAAAATCTTTCAGAGACAAACAGCAGGATGCAGTTGGTTTACTCTCTACTTGTAATAAGGAAAATACTTGGGAAAATGAATGATAATTGCAAAAAGCAGTAAAAATAATATCTCACATCATGGGATAGCATTTGATTTTTAATTAACACATTTCAGTTTATTCTGTCAAAATATTTTCTCTGTATTATTTACAAATATTTGAGAAAACTTTGATGTTTAGTTTCTCAATTTAAACATTAAAGTTTAAATAGAATGAACGATTCTCATTATATTAACATATACTTATCTTACATATAGGTCCCATTGTGTATGAAACAATTTATATGTATATGAGAATTTTTCTTATCTATAAATCAGAGGTTAAGAACAAATTTAACACAATCACAATTTATTCCTAATTTTACTAAACATCCAATGATGTTATCATTTGTTTCTAAATTCAAAATGACAAATTAAAACTTGAGCATTAGATAAATAAATTTCTCAGATTCTTTATAGCAGTCTCTAATGAACTTGCATCAATCAACATTTTGGATAACATTTAAAATAGCTATTTATTCCTAATATATTCTTTCTCTGTCTTATATTCCCAGCTACCATATTTTAGGAAAAAATGTACTATATATTAACAGGTTTGAAGACATGTTTAATTTATTGAGAATTCAAAGATCAAATACTTGATCATTTCTAATATTAAGTGAGAAAGGAAGAAATATAAACTAAAATTTTAAAAATAATATTCATCTGTTTAACAACTATTATCGAGTGAGTACCTAGTCCATATCAAGCACTATGCTTGGCCATTTCAAGTGATAGAAAGAAATGAGAGATTTACCCCTAATGGACACAAGACATAAATTAAATGATCACACAGAAAAATATGAAATGTCAAATTCACTAGGAACCATGAAAGAAATAGATATACTGCTAATGAGACTTAGTAATATGGGTCAGGAAAAATTGAGGACAAAGAAATTAAGCTGATACATGTGGGGTGATTGGAATTTATTCAATGAAGTGGAGTGCAGTATATTCCAGCCAAAAGAAGTAGTGTTTGGTATGAGAAGACATAACACACTGGACAGAAAGTGGCCAGCATGACTGAAACACTAAGAAATTGGGAGAGAGTAGTACAAGAGATTTTGGAGAGACCAGGGTAAGATAGCTCAACAAGGTAGAATATAGCAGTTTACAAATGCTAGACTTTTTCCTCAATCATAGTAAGTAGGAGGCTTCTAACCAGGCCCTAGATGGTATTTTTATAGGTCTTAAAACATATCATGTGTCTGAATTGTGGAAATAAGATAAAAGTGTATGAAAGAACAATAACAGGCTATGAAATGTGCCACATGGAAAAATATGAGATTAAAATGTAGTATATCAGTGAGATGGAGAGAAGTGAATGGAATTAAGAAATATCTATTATCAAAAAACCATGGGACTGGGGGATAGAATAGAATAGATAGGGACAGAGAGGAAGGGAGAAACCAAAGTTAAGTTTCTTGCAAATTTCTTACTTGTAAACTTGGATGGACAAGGGTTCTAGTAGTTTGTGTTTTTACATATCAACTAAAAAGTAAATTTAATCAAAAAATAAAATCTAGACGTGCAGTGGTGCACAACTGTAATCCCAGTGGCTCAGAGGTTGAGATGGGAAGATCATGAGTTTAAAGCAAGCTTCAGCAATGGTGAAGCCCTAAGCAACTCAGTGAGATCCTCTCTCTAAATAAAATACAAAATAGGGCTGGGGATGTGGCTCAGTGGTTGAGTTCAATTGCTGCTTCAATTGCCACTGAGTTCAATTGCTGATATTCAAAAATAAATAAATAAAAAGCTATGAACTTAATTATTATTTAAGTAAAATTTTGCATAATTTAAGTAGTGTAACCAAAAGTAATTTTTTGTGATTAGTCAAACTAAATCTAATCTCTATCATGTCAAAAAATAAACTTTATTAGAAAATATTATCATACATGTTGTAAAATAAAATATACCATCAACATAGTAAGATAAAATGCCATACATGTAATAAGATAAATAAATATAAAAATAGAAGACCGTGTTTCTTGCAAAATCTTTCTTCTTCTTGAATCTTACAAGATGGTGAAATGTTGTAACATACTAAATGCTTTTCAGAGGTCAAATAATGAAAAAACAAAAGTACATACACTGAGTACATGACCGTATTGATTCTCACAAATTTATCTATAAAAAAGCATATTTAAATAGTCAAATAGGAGGCAAAGTTAAATGTCCAACGTATAAAAAGAATTAAACAATTGCCTACAATTCATGAGAAGAATAAGAGGATGGATTCCTGATGTAGGTACAGATTGGCCTTGTGAAGTTTGAAAGAACAGGTCTCTAGCTTTAGGGAAAATAGCAGGTATATATTGACTGTCAGGAAATCTATAGAAATCATATTTGATATCTAACTTCTCTGTGACCAATGTTTCTGGACATCATTGAGAAGGAGGTAGAAGTTATTTGATGGGGAACAGGAAATTAATAGATTTCAGTTAGACAAAGAATAGCATGTAGTGTTAAATTTATCAGAGAAATGTAATAAATACAATACTGAGAGTTTGAATAAAATGCTATAGAAGCATAGAAGCACAATAAATTTGGCTAAAATTTAGTGAAAACTTAGTATAAATAATTTATGAACTGGGTCTAGAAAGACAAAAAGGATATTATCAGATGGGGAAGGGAGAAAGAGAGTCACAGTAAAGGAAGCACTACAAAGGAAGGCATAGAAGTGCATTCAAGAGTTAAGTGTGGATAGATTCAGCCATGTGCCACGATTATCCCATCACGCTTTTAACTGAGGCAGGCAGCTAGACTGTGGCTGTGTATGAGATGCCCTGACAGTGGTCACCCTTTTCCTCTCAACAAACACCAAAAATTACCTGAAACAAACAGAAAGGGAAATACAGTTACCTAACTTGTCTGGCCGTTTGAGTAACTTACTCTTATTCCAAAAGAGATATAAAGTCAATTACTATTATAAAATACCAAGTAAACTAATCAACTAATCAAATGATAATAAATTAGTTCAGACTTAGAATATAATGCATGTATTATTTTGCATTAATTTTTGTTATTCTCGCTTTATTGTCATGTATATCATATGTGATGACTTCTGAAGAGTTAAAAAATCCAATCTATTTTAGCATTGTAGTTAATGGTATTCATAAATTGAAATTAATAACTAAAAAGAATACTACTAATAATAAACTAATATTCCCATATTTAGGATGCAATGAAAGGATTAATGTCTGTGGTGTAATTCATTCTTTTGTTATTAAGCCTAATGTTTTTATGTCAATTTTCATTACTATGTTTATTATTCTTAGGGCTCTTAATGTATCAACTCTGTTTGTGGATATGTTTATGATAATTTGAACAAATTATTTTGAATAATATTATGCAATGCTATCATTACTCAAAGCATTAGTGTTTTGTTATATTGTGCCCTTACAGATATGTATCATGTTGACACTACATGTGTTCAAACACTAAATTGCATAATGACAAAATTTGAAATGATATTAACATTCTATCAAACTTTTTATATAAAACTAATAATAAAACAAAGCCTATTATATAAGCATATATATCATTTAAATTTCCAAGATCATATATGTCTGATAGTTATTTAAGATATGATTTTCATCTTCATTTAATTTTCAAAGGAACTTGATTTTGCTGCTGAGTTTTAATACATGAATATATATCTTTTAAGTACATTTTTCATACAGTATAAATAACTATCTAAAATGTAACAGATATATTTTGACACAGCTTTTGTCTCTCCCCTTTGTCCAGTAAATAAAGGATAACTTTCTCAAAATAGATACTTCATGAATATTTATGATTATATGTGTAATTTGTCAATGATTTTTAATTATCTTAAGACACATTTCATATTGTTTATTTTAAATCATTTTAGGATCTCCTCTTCACAGTACTGCATTTTAGACAGGTTATTTTCAAGATATTTTTCATGAGGACCAAAAACATCTTTCAATTTTTTGAATAATATGCAAATATTATTATAACAAATTATGTGGAGCATTTGGCTGTACATAAGAGATACATAATTAAAATTGGCTTATGTCATAGGAACATTTATTATTTCCTTGATTTATAAAGTTTGTGGTCTATTTGTTCATTCTGTGACTCAGAAACTATTGATTTCCCAGGAGATCCCCGTCCTTCCGCTAGAAATCATGGGCATGCAGGTGATGTCCTTACCCATATTTGCTAGACGGCTTCTGCAACTTTTAGCATCTTATCCACTCTTATTTCTCTTAAAGGTAGCAATGTCAAGTTAAAATAAAATGCATTTTACTCTCTGTAGTTTTATTGTTACTATCAGGAAAAATATCATTTCCCAAGATGCCCATAGCTGTCTCCTTCTCCCTCATCCCATTTACCAGAATTGGGTCACAGAGTGTGGTGATGCTTGTGCGCATCCACTTGGCTGAATTAGAGATTTGACCCTGCTTTATTTCTGGGTGTATCTGTGTTGGTGATTCTGAATAAGGTTAGCATTTGAGTTTCTGAGCTCAGTAAATTAAGATACCCATCCCAATCTGGGTGAGCATCATCTAGTACATTCAGGGGGAGAGTACAGCAAAAAGCAGAGGAAGGAAGAAAATTCAATTTTTTGTATTTCTGATGTCATGAGCTGGTACGTTGGTTTCCTCCTGCCCTCCAACTGAGATGGCACCATATGCTACCCTGGTTCTATGCTACCTGGTTTCAGACTTGAACTTACTCTACTGCTTTTTTTCATGTGTCTCCAGCTTGCTGATGGCAAACTATGGGACTTCTCAGTCTCCATGAAAAGGCACATCTGTACTGTTTTTTAATTGGTTCTCTCTATCCCTCTCTCTTTCTTTCATTTTTAATCAGATTGTAAAGTAAATTCACGGAACCCCAGACTCAGTTTAGAAAACTTATCTTCAACATTTTTGCTCCCAGAACTTGTGTCTGAGGAGTTTAACACTACATTGTCTCAGGAAACTATAAATGTCTTGCCAGAGCCAGTGTCCATATAAGGCAATGCTAATTTTCCTCAGGACACAGTCCTATGGCTCCTCCTTGCTACAACCATAACTAAAAGTAAAGTCCTTGTAGGCTCTTACACATGAAATAAAGTGTGACCCATGAAGAGGAAAGCTATACACCAAAAGAGTCACTTGGGTTTTAAAATTCATACAGACAAAAATCTGAGGACCACGTGTGCGAATGGATTCTCAGAATATAGGAAAATGGTAGAAAGCAAATACAATTGTACCAGGAAGACTTTATTAATACATGTTTACTAACCAGAAGTTTTGCATTTAATATTGCAACTCTGGGAGTTTTTAGAAAGGTCTCACAGTCTGTGTGGTTCGTTGGCTAAAACATATACCAAAAGATTGTTCACAGTGAGTTGGAAATTATGGAGATGTCTTGATTTAAAGGCGAGAGAGATTCAAATGTTTAAATGGATTTTCATTTAAGACTTATTCATCCACATTGAGTGAGCCTCAGCAACCATGAATAGCTCTGTGATTGCTGTAGATCTCTGTAGGCCAGACCTCACAGTGGGAGATACAGTTATGGAATTGAGAAACCTAATGCAATGAGAGTAATTGAATTCTAGAGTGTCAGGGGCCAAGTGATAGCACTCAGCTGCCAAAGACAAGGTGGGGCAGGGTTACTGTAATAGCTAGGGGGGTCACTGCAATAATCTGAATAATCTGACTCCTGCAGGCATGTTTTTGGCTAGTGTACAGTGGCATGGTATATTTAAAAGTGAAATAGAAATTTACTGAATTCTTATTTGATATTTATAAGCAGAGAAGTCTTAGTTAAGTGAGCAAAAATCCAGCTTAAATCAAATAAACAGTAAATTATATTCTTTATTCGATTCCCAGACATGCCACTTTTCAAACCAATTTTCAGACTTATACCCTTGAAAAATGGGGAGGCTGGGTTTGCTTAAAACATACCTTGGAACATTACAGAAAATTTGAATTGTTACAGATTTTACCAAAGGAATATGTAGCTTCTTAAGAGCATACAAGGACTTTACTTCTAGTTGTGGGGGTAGCAGGGAGGAGCCATAGGACTGTGTCCTGAGGAAAATTAGCATTGCCTTATATAGACACTGGCTCTGGCAAGATAGTTATAGTTTCCTGACACAATGTAGTGTTAATCTCCTCAGACAGAAATTCTGGGAGGAAAAATGTTGAATAAGAATATCTTTCAGGAACTATCAAAAGTTGGCTTTGAACTTACACAAAGTAAAGCACACCTAAAATATCACCAGAGAAGGGGATTGCAGAGTCAGGTGATCAGTGGAGTTTTAGCGATATGCATGTCACAGTGGGCCCAATGTGCCTTTGAATTCATCCTGCTATTATTTCCCCAGTTCTGGAATGCATAATTGAAATAGATAATCTTAGCAGCTGTCAAAATGCCCACATTGGTTCTCTGACCAGGTCATTGAGGATTATTAAAGTGGAAAACGCCAATGAAAGCCACTAGAACTACCTATATCTGGAAAAACAGTGAACCCAAATGAATGTTGCATGCCTGGATGGATTACAAAGATTAGTGCCACCATTAAGAACTTGAAGAATACAGGGGTGATGATGCCTGCCACATACTCATTTAACTAGCTTCCTTGTCCTGTGCAGAAGACAGATGGATCATGGAGAATGACAGTGGGTTATTACTAGTTTATAATGGTAGTGACTTAGATTGAAGCTGCTGTACCAGATGTAGTTTCATTATTTGAGTGAATTAGCTAATCTCCTGGGACCATGGTGCTATCTGCCATGCTGTGATGTCTCCAGAACATTCTCACTACCACGTTGTTACCATGTTCTTAAATATCCCAAACTAGTAGCTGAGCTAAGATACTTTTTTAAATAAAATAAACAGTCTCAATATTATGATTTAGAACTTAAACGTTCCCTAAAGGTCCATATACAAAAATATTCGTTGCCTTGTGATATGGTGAAACCTTTACAAGCCAAAGCCTACTAGGAGGAAGTTAGTTCATAGAAGGTGTGCCCTTCACGGGGATATAGGACCCTTGACCCTTTCCCCACATTCATTTACATGGAACACATCAGGGAGAAGCTCTGCATCACTGTGTGCTCTCTTCCATGATTTTCTGCATTGCCACAGGTCCCAAAACAAGAGTCCGCTGACCATGAAATTATGAGGCAAAATAAATATTTCGTCCTCATAGGTCTGTTGTCTCATTTTGTCACAGCAATCAGAAGTTGATTAATATACTAAGGTATTTGTTCATATTTGAACTAATGGCATTATTTTGCAATCCACTTTTTTATTGGCTGTGTACATGAACCAGTTTCTGCATTTTTATCCTTCTACTGCTATTTCTCCTTTATAATGTCGGTTTCCATATGGATATACATGGTGTAGGTCTTGAGTTTTCTCTATTGTACAATTTTCTTTTTGTTTACTTGCATCTATCAATATTAATTTTTATTCATCTGGTTTTGAAGTTTGTCTTAATAACTGAGATAAAATTATTTTTTAAAAATATTATTTAGGAACTAACCAGGAAGGGTGGCACACTCCTGTAATTCCAATGGCTCAGGAGGCTAAGGCAGGAGAATTGCGAGTTCAATGCCAGCCTCAGCAAAAGCGAAGTTTAAAGCAACTCAGAGAGACCATGTCTCTAAAATAAAATAAAAAATAGGGCTGGGGAGGGATGTGGCTCAGTGGTCAAGTGCCCTTGAGTTCAATCTCCAGTACTTCCCCCCCAAAATTATTTAGTAACTAAATATAAAATGTGTCTATTGAGTCCTTAAAAGATCTGGGTGGAATTTTGATTGAAATCAATTAAATTTTATATATTAGAAAGGTTGACAGTTGTATACTCAAGCCAACTAATTTTACTGCTAGAAAAATTTGTTTATTCAGAACTTCTTTTAAATTTATTTTTTTCTTCAATAGTCTAGAAAGTATTTTAATACCCAGTAAAGTCAGAAGTTTTTGCTTATTTGCTTTGCTTCTGTATTTATTTTGCTATTGCATTTTACATAATATAAATAGATAGTAATTGCTATAGTAATTGCTGGAATACAGGTATTTTATTGATTATTTTAAGTTATTTTGGATCCAAAAACCTCACTCACTCCTTTTATAAGTTTTGATAGCTTCTCTAAGAGATGTGATTTTTCTATATAGATGAACCTAGTATTTGCAAACAATAATCATGTTTTCTTTTTCTCCGAATCATCCTTTGTTCTTCCCTTTATTTTATTGAGTAGCCACATTTTTCATGGAGGATTGAGTTAAAATCTCTCACTACCATTTTTTACTTATCTATTTCTCCCTGCAATTTTGTAAGTTGTTTTTGTTTGTTTGTGTGCTTGTTTTGTTTATTCTTTTATTTTTTTAAGGTTTTATTTTGTAAATTTCTGAGGAGGTTTTTTTTTTTTTTTTTTGTATTAAGGATTGACCCAAGGGTGCTTAACCACTGAGATATGTTCCCGCCCTTTCTATACTTTATTTTGAGACCGGGTCTTGCTAAATTGCTCAGAGACTTACTAAGTTGCTGTTGCTGGCCTTGAACTTTCGATCCTCTGGTCTCAGCTTCCTGAGTAACTGAGAATACAGGCATCTGGCATGATGCAGAGATAGGAAATACATTTCAATTATGATACTTTTAATCATTTTTTAATCCATTTCTTTAAATGCTTTCTTAGATCTTATTTCTTTTTCATTGTATTTTTAGAGTTAAATAATTTGTTCTCTGGCTCCCTAAAATCACTTCAGCATAATGCTCATGCTTTGTTAACCAGGTTTTGTACTATATCTCAAACAGTGTCTAACACTGACAATGAATATTTTTAAAGGACATTCAATGAAGAATACCCAGTGAACTAAATACTAAACTAAAAACATTCATGTACATTTAGCAATTCTGCATGTCAGGCCTAGCTACTCCATAACCTTATTCTGCTCATTCCAGATCCACTGACACTCATGCATGGATGAACAGAGACATTTACAGAACCTTTATGTGTTCTGTTTTAAGGTAAGTTATAGGGGGGAAGCATATGGAATTAGTGCCCTTGAGAGCATAAAATTCAATAATAGTAGCCAGTTATTTTAGAAATATCGAATGAGGTATGTAGAAATTTAAAGTAACACTAATTTTTATAGATTAATAATTAGATTTCTGAAGCTACATCTCAAAATGTTGCTTATTAGTTCTCATTAATCAACTTGATTTTCTTCCATTCTGTTTTCTTGGGGATTTTATCTGTTTTTCCTTTCTTTCTCTTTCTCTGTCCTTTATTTTTATTTTTATTTTTCTCTCTCTCCTCCAGAATTATTTCATACTTTTTTTCAAATTTGGAGATTTTAAAATTCAAAACCAATATTATTATGTGCCAGATATTAGGAAGTTATGAAATTCCATTTGTAGTATCCACAAACATAAAAATATTAAAGCTTTTTTTCATGTTACAATTGAAATATTAATTTTAGAAGCGATATAAATGCAATTTTTAATCATTTCTTTCTAAGGTATTGGTTCCCCTATAGCAGATTTTTCCTTGTCATTTTAAAAAATGCCTGACATTCTCTAATATCACAAAAAACGTTCCGTCACTTAAAGTCACTAGTTCCTATTCATAATTTTTTTTCAATATCTCATTTCTCAAAGATGTCTTTTTTCATTTATACTTCTGTCACTTTCTGTACCTACTGTTTTCTACAAAACAACTGATTTTCTGTTTCAGCATTCTCTCTGTGGTCATCTTTGATTTTTACCAACTGTGATTGTCTCCTTATAGTTTAATTCAATAAGTTTCTTCACTCACTCACCCAATATTAGCTAAACATATTATATATAATGCACTTTGTACTAAATGCTCTAATTTTTAACCTATAAACTTCTAGGGTTTTTTTCATAACTACTCTTTCAGCATATTTATTTTGTTCCATACTTGATTCATTTGAGATTTGTATCTATTTGCTTTTTATTTGTTTGATTACAAAAAAATATCTTTCATTTTTCTATGAATTTACTTTTTTATTATGTTTTTAATTTCAGAAAAATATGCACAGCTTCTTTTGTCCTCAGTAATTCATATGCCACTATCATTTAAGTAGGTCTTATTTTCATGTATGTATGCAAAAATAACTTTTATGTTACATTGTTAATCAAAGGAGCTAGCTTTGGATAACAATGTAAGGCTAGGTCAAAGCTGAGTAATATTTAAATTCTCAAAGAATGGATTTGGTTCACAAAAATCTAAATATACTTTTATGAATACTGTGATAGAGTATTAAATTGGAATATGTCCAAGATAATTATCTTACATTATAGCATTAAACATATATTGCCATCTTGCAAACGTTGCAAGTGATAAGTAAAATATGTGAGATACAAGAGGCTTATTGTGTTTAAAGTTTAACAGGGTTAAACTGATCATCTGTACATTTTGCCGGTGTTATTAAACATTATCAGTGTATTGAGACTCAGTCAGTATAATACATACAAATACAGATGCACAAATACACACAGCACATATCTTTATAAGGTTAATAACACTTTTTTTGACACATGTACAGTGTTAAGTTGTTTGTTAGATTTAAATATGCAATCTACTAGCAGCATAAATTTTTTTCTTTTACATACTATTATACTTTACTAATCAGCACCTCGGATTCAAGAAGAGTACCACACATCCTTTAACATATCATTTTTAATTGCTTTTTAACCGAATTATTGGAAACTAAATTCACAAAGATTAGAACCCAAGAACTTTTTCTTTGTTCATTTGTTTGGTAGGATAAAAACATATGGAGTAGGAGTGGAAAATATAGCACTGAGTTCAACAATGAGAAAAAATTAATTCAAATGTCTCCCTATTTCAGAGTAGAGCTTACAATGCTCTTATTAGAGATTTAAATGTATTTGTGGTGTTTTTATTATACAATCACTCTGTGTATATTAATAGTATAAGAACACAATTCCTATGAACCTATAGAATAACATAATAACTAAAAGAGCATAGCAATTTATACAGATGATGATGGATATTTTATATATCCTGTATGACTTGTTTCATCTATCTGAGGCAAACTTTTTTTTTTTACACTAAAGAATCACTCTTGTCATTACTCGCATTGCTAGCACGAAATGTGGTATTTCCATATTCCTGGCTATCTCCAACCTATTATTAAAATAAAGCACTCGATTGAGTTATTGAATCTGAAATCAGGTTCTGTTTTACATTCATTCATCAATATAAGGAACACTTGTCTGTAAAGTCCACTTTTGCTGTTTCCTTCTTGCATTATGTTGCTGTTGCTGAGGTGGCATGGTGTCATGAACAAGCCCTGTCATCTGAAAAGTTTGAGAGGTTGGAGGAAACTGAAGGAAGATGTATGATAGATGCATCATGTCTATTGTAATGCATTCTTGAATTTTCTTGAGATAATCTTAAATTGTCAACAGTTAGGACATTCATAAACCCTTTAAACTCATTTTATTTATCTTGAAGTAGACAGTTACATGGGAAGTGACATTTATATGTGGAGAATATTAAATAAGAAAATTTTGAAAAATCTCTGGAAAGATATTTTAGTCTACTTGCATGGCTATAGAATTCATTTGTAGTATTTGTAGTGTCCAAATACGCTAGGTGGGCTTTGTGCCAGTCCATATGCAGTTATAGAAGACTCTGCACAAATTTATATTTAGTCTTCTCATAGTAAGAAACATTTATTCCAGTTAGTATACCTGGAGAGAGAGGGTTCATTTTTTAAATTTGAGCAAGACTACATATGTGGTAACAATGACTTTCTTGTATATTTTGTGATGTTAGTAACAATCTTATATACATCTTATATACCTTTTTGCTAAATTATTTATTTATTACCTTGGACATTTGTGCACTCTAAAAAAAAAAAAAAACTCTGACAGCTGTGTTTAAGGTTTTAAATATTTTCCATGTGTCACTTGTCAAGTATTGAAGAAAATAATCAAAATATGTCTGTGGCAGTATTATTTAGATTATTAGCCAGACCTAAACAAGATCAAAGTGACAGGTATAACTAAGGTAGGTACTCAGCCAATTAAGTCAGAGTTTTTTATTTTAGCTAAATTGATCATTGATGGAGAAGAAAAGCAAATCATTACTGAGAGTTTATTCATTCCTCTGTCCTCCAACTACAGTTTTCCTGTTTAGACAATACTTATACTTCTCCTAGTTGGGCAACACATTCACTCTTGCTGCCAAAAAGACGGAACATCTGAAATCTGTTTTTAAGCAGTGTCAGTTTTTCAAAGTAATAGGCACAACAAGAAGAAAAGAAACATCTGCTATCTGCAGATTTTTTTTTCTTTTTTCTCGACATCAATCTAGCAAGTCTTTGGCAAGCAGCTTCTTGCACTCTAAGTCACAGAAATGTCAAAGGAGAGTGGAAATGAGAGTGGATACCTCTGTTGAAATGTCACTTTGAAAGTAAATAAAATCAATTGCAAAAAGGACCATCAGAAACAAGAAAACTTAGTGGTCAAGAGATGAGTTGCACTGTATTTATAGGCAGTGGAAGAGGTATTTAGAGGAAAAATACTTTTTTTCTCCCAAATTAAGCTTCATAATTATTTATTTTGAAATGGTAAATCACAGCAGACATAAATACAAATTTAAACTTCACTTCAGTGGCTCTTAGTCTTGAAATTAATTGATTAATTAATACTACTTTCCATGGAAGCTAAATCAATATTTAAATGAAAATATTCATTATATTTGAATAATGTTAAAGTATTTCTAGTTATAAAATTGCCTTTAAAAATAATAATAATTAACATTAATGCCTTTCACCATGCATTATGGCATACAACCTCCACATTCAGAATATCTGGATTTAAAAAATCTCACACTGGTCAAGTTCCTAACCTATAAATTCTGATAATAAGGATACCTAGCTATATTTTGTAAGTATTAAAAACAGGCAAATCACTTAAAATTATACCTGAAACACAATTAGTCATTAATGTTTATTATCATCATTAAAGTATTCCTAATAATGCAGTACTATCCATCCATGTTATCATAAACCTATGCATAAAAAACAATTCTATCTTCTACTTTTATCTCTTTGTTGATATGACCCTGAGTTTTAAGTCCTAAGTAAATAACAATGTTGTATGTCTATGCTTTTTATGGGACTATCAGTAAGCCAATTAAAAAAATGGAAAAGATTTTAAGAGTACACCCCCCAAAGAAAGGAGTTTAAAACTGTTATTTAACCCTCAAAGAACTAATAATAACAAAACTATAATCATTGGAATTGAAAGAAGAAATGAGCAGATAATCATTATCAGATAAAATTGTTTTGCTGAGTCGACATTGATTTATTATCTAGAGATACTATAAAAAACTCTTCAGAGGTCTAAAGCAAATCAATAGTGTTTACTTATGCCTTTTCTAGGTTCATCTGAAGTGCATATCCTCATTTAACTCCCATTCCTATTAATACAGAGTTTTGAATATGGAGGTGAAATTCAGGGAACAGGATTATCCCAGTTTTGTTTGGGAGTCTAGGAACAAATTTAAATTTTAACTTTATTAAAAAGTTTGCCTTACTGTTGTTTAGGTACTTTTTAACTATGTGTTTTCTGCACCTTCTGCTCTTTTGGTTTCTTTTTCAGAATTCCTAAAGATTGTTATTGATGCAGAGCAGATGAAGATGAGTCTGTTTATCCATTTCTTGATTGTGATACTCGTCTCCTCCATCTTCAATATTCAAGTGGTCCTGAAGCTTGTGTGAGCTAGATTTAAGTATCAGAAGAACTATATTTTCTCCTAATTCTTGAGGTCACTGTTCCTTTATTAGCATGCTATTAAAATGAAGTTCTTAAGGAACTTAAATACTTCAGTTGACATTCCTAAATCTGTGGCATATCAACCTTGAGACAATGCTGTGCTCAAATTTAAAACTTTCAATAATTTTGTATTTTTTTCATTATGTATTAATTTCATGATCATGTATTTTTGTGGCTGAAGACCTTCCAGAATTAATTTCTTGCTGAGCAAATTTTGTGGACATATTTGAGAGTCGGTTATCTTAAATTTGGCCAGATAAAAAACTGTGTGTAATGTTTTACTGGCCAGGGTTTCTACTGCAGTATGTTACCTAGTAGAAGGTGACATGGTAAATAACTGCTCCCAGTTTCTCTGGAGATTGAACTGTGAAAATGCATTACTTCAGCTAAGCATTATGTGTACTTACCACCTTTCTCCAAGGTGAGGCAAGAAGAAATACAGGGATATATCTCAAATGGAAAAGATTTTTGAGTCCCTACAAAATACCAATGATTTTCAAACATTTTCACAGGATATGCATTTAACACACCATGTTTGGAAGTCAATCTTGAAAAACTGATTGTTTTCACTATGTAGTTCCTCAGGAAGATAAGTGTTAAGACAAATTGCCATTGGTGGCATTATAATCTCCAATCTTCAATGCTTAATGATTTTTTTAGTTTCTCCAAATCAGAGTGTTTTAGTTTATATTTCTCTTTGTCTTTTGCTTTTCTTCTTTTCTCTCTCTCTTTTTCTTTTTTTGGTGTGTATGTGTACATGTGTGTGTGTGTGTGTGTGTATGTGTGTGGGTGTGTTTCTGGTTCAGTGGGTTTCTTGAGGCAGGTCTTTCTATGCTGCCCCAGGTTGGTCTTGAACTCATGGGTTCTACAGGTCCTACCTCCTTAGCCGCCCAAGTAGTTGGAACTACAGGCACATGCCACCACTCCTGGCTGTCTCTATCTCTACATATATGTTTATTTGCATCTATGTATACAGTTTATATCCTTATAGAGGATAAGCTGGCAATAAAAGAGTTTCCCAACAAAGTCAACTTCCATGGTCACTTTGAAACAATCCTCCATAAAAGTTCCCTTTACTGAGTTATAAATCAGATTTATGTGTTTATACCTGGAAATAGAACTGTCATTCTTTGGGAAACTTACTCTTTCTGCATAAATTTAAGAGTACTTAAACATTAGATTTATGTATATAGGTGTTTATAAATTAGATTTTAATAATTCATATAATATCTCTGTTGAGATATGTTGAGGAGACTCCTTTAGAGTAGGATGATTTTAGCTCCATTACATTTTGCTGAAAGAAATAATGTTATATATTAGAAATGCAAAAAGAAATTATCTAGCAACATGCTACTGTTGTCAGGCAGTTTGATGATGAAAAAGAGATGGTAAAACTCCAAGTAGCTCTAAAGAGCAAAAAAATTCTGACTGTTGGCTGAAAAATTTTCTATTATTTTTCTGATTGTTTTAGGTGACATTGAGACCATTTAATTTTATTTGTCCTATAGTCATTCTTCTTTGCTGTCTTAATATGAAGCCATGTCTTGGATCATTATTAAATTTATAATAGTAATTGAAATTACTGGTTTTCATCATGGTATGTCATATAATAATTATAATTTTCTTCTATATCATTTCATATTTAAATACTGCTATTCCCCAGGCACACTAGATTACTGACCAAACTGTAAAATTGCCATGTGGATTTTTTTCCTCTTTATTTGCACAAATTCCATGACCTAAATTGTTCTTAACCATTTCTCCACTTTCAAAATCATCCTTCAAAGCTCAGTTCAAATATAAGTGTTTGTATAGAAAGAACTTTTCTTAATGTTCTTGATCAAATGTATTTTCTCTTTCCTCCACAGTGTTTGATTGTAAATTAAATATAGCATTTACTCACTTTTTATGGTCTTTTAAAAATACATAAAGAATATTATTAATATCTTTAATAATATTCTTTATGTATTTTTAAAAGACCAGATATTGATAAGGACATTAAGAAAAGTTCTTTCTCTACAACTAAGGCTGTATTACTTTGAAGCATATGAATAATCAAGGGTCAGAAAACCACAGCTTATTGGTCAATTCTAGCCTGTTGCTGTTTTTACACAGCCAATGTGTTAATAATTTTGAATTTATTAAACCATTTAAAATATAAAGATATTTCACTTAGTCTATATCTGGCCCTTATAACTTAAAATATTCACTATTTGTCCATTAATGGAAAATGCTTGACATTCTATAGCTTTAATGTTTATATTAGAAGGGAAAAATAATGAACTGAACCAAGCAAACTTCCTAAGAAATTAATAAAAGACCAGTAAAACAGACTGAAAGAATTAGAGGAAAAGCTTCAAGATAAGAGTAGAAAGTAATAAAATGGAAATCAAACATATGGTTGCTATCATCAAAGCCAAAGTCATTTCTTTGAACGTCTAATAAAACTGACAAGCTTCTGGTGAGACTGATCAAGAAAAAAAATGAGTAGGCACATATAAGCAATGCTAAGAATGAAATGAGAGATATGACCACAGATTCTCCAGACCATAAAAAGTTATTAAGGGATGAAATGAGCAAAAGGGATATAACCAGATGCTTCAGAATGTTAAAAGTTAATAATACAATACCATGAAAATTATGTTAGTGTTTTAAGACATTCAGGATGTTGGGTATAAAAATGCTATAAAATATGAGCAAATAAACTCCAGCAATGTGTATGAAAAATAATATAACATAACCAAGTTGAGTTTATTCTAGGAAGCAAGTTGGTTGGATAAACATTAGAAAATCACTGAACAGAATCCACCACCATGACAGAAGAAAGAATTGGTTATTATTTCAATGTTAAATAAAAAATTACATAGTATTCTTTGTAATTTCATTATTTTTGAATATTTTAATAAAACTAGAATTAAAAGGAAATTTTCCTATCCTTTAAAAATAAAGTCTTATTAAAACTATGCACAAAAAATCCCAAAAGAAACCTATAGCAGATATTATATACTGATTTTAATGGTACTTGGAAAAAAGCCAAAAACTTCCACTATTAGAACACAAAATAACATCTATTAGAACTACAAGAACATGTATTCAACATTGTTATGGGATTTTTAGCTACTCAAATAAGGCAGTAAATAGAAGAGAAAAGGAAAAGCATAAGAAAAGAATAAACAAAATAGTCTTTGTTTGCCAATAATACAATGGCATACATTGAGAATCCAAGGTATTTTATAAGTAATTATTAGAAATAAAAATTAATATTTCTATGTATGATCAATAAAAAGTTGGATATGGAAATATAGCATGTTAGTAAGGGTAAGTAATAGTAGATTCAGTAAGTAATAAACAACCCTTCAAAACTCACTATCTTAACATAATAATGATTAATTTCTCACAAGAATAATTATAACAAGTGTTCTATGGATAATTTTGCAAATTATATTCATGGATCCTGTCTCTTTTTTTTGTTCATTATGCATAATAATGTTCTAGAACTTCCTCAAAATTCTCTACCTAATTTCTGCATTCATTTTCATCCAATGAGTGAAGAGGAGGAGTAATGATTGCTTTGAATGTTTAAAGACAAGCCTGGAAGTGACATATGTCACATGAAAGGCATTTTGGAATTTTAATCTTTGTACGAGCCCAGAATGATGAAATGGATTCCTAATCATCCAGAAGGTCCTTCTCCCATAGTAAGTGTGTGTGTGTGTGTGTGTGTGTGTGTGTATGTGTGTGTGTGTTTGCATATGTGTATGTGCATGTGCAAGGGTGCCAGTATTTTTCTCTTTATTCTACATATAGAAATCATCAAACTTGTTCTTATAAAAATAGACATCAAATCCTATTAAAATCAATACATTTGTTTCATTTCTTTAGAACCAAATCACAGCATGACTTTTAATGATGAAAAGGCTCTACTAAATAAGAAATAAGAAAAGTAAAAGAAAAAAGTTAGAAAGTGTAAAGCGAAATTTGTATTTGAAGATTATATGCATTGAAAACTCAAGAGAATAATTAAAAGCTATAAAAGACAAAATGTATTCAGTAATATGGCTAATTTCAATGGCAATATATACTATATATAGATTCCATATATATATATAAAATAACAATTAGAATAAGTAAAAATAACTGTGTTATTATAATTGAAAATGTTGCAAGATGCAATATAGCAATTCTCCACATCACGTACAACCACAAGAGTGAGATTCTAATTAGAATAAGATGTCCTCCATGCTTGTACAAATATGTCAACATATAGTCTACTGTCATATATAACGAAAAAGAATAAACCAAATTTTAAAAATCCTACCATTAGCAAAGTACATGAATATCAGAAAAATTTGAATAAGTTGTTATTCAAATATATTTATTGAGAACTTACAACATATGCATGATGTTCTTCTAAAAAATGAATCGAGTGGAAAAAACTACTCTCCAAAAGCTCATAGTAAAGAGGATAATTAAAACACATAAATTTAGAATGCAATGAGTGCTATAAAGAAGTCATGCACAGTCTTTTAGTAGACTCACAAACAGATGGCTTAACTCTGCCTGAGAAGTGGTCATAGAAGTTTCTGAAAGAGGTGACATTCTGAGGATGCACTGAAGAATCCTTTTAAATTGCCTAGTGTACGAAGAAGAAGAACAATCTAGCAAAGTTTCTAAGTCTTAGAGAATATGAAAAGTTCAGCAAATAGCATGAAGCCTCGTGTAATTGAAACAGAAGCATCTGGTATGGGTAGTAGAGTGGTAAATTCTTATAGTAAAGAACCTTGTTATACATGTCCCAAAATGTCCATTGTGTTATGAGCAGGGAAAACAGTAGAATGAGAAATCTGGAGCTGAGGAGAAGGGTCTTGATGTAATCATACTATTGTTTTGGAAATATTATTTCAGAAGGTACATGCAGGGCAATATGAAAAATAGGCTGAAGCAAGGAAAAGAATAGAGGTGGGAGTTGTTTCCGTGCTACTGAGATGATCCATGATGAAGGCTGGAGGACAGAGTTACATGCAATCAGGTGGAGGGTTATAAATGCATAAGCCTGCCTCTTAGGATCTTTTAGTTCTACCAATTAACCAATCTTAACATTCTAGTTCTACCAATTAACCAATCTTAACACTTCATATATATCTCCCAGAAGTGTTTATCCTTTTATTTTATTTATTTATTTTTTTGGTACTGGAGATTGAACCCAGGGGCACTCGACCACTGAGCCACATCCCCAGCCCTATTTTGTGTTTTATGTAGAGACAGGGTCTCGCTGAGCTGCTTAGCGCCTCACCATTGCTGAGGCTGGCTTTTGAACTCATGATTCTCCTGTATCAGCCTCCCAAAGTGCTGGGATTACAGGCATGTGCCACCACACCCTGCTCCCTTTTTTAAACTCTAGGAAAGCCATAGAATTAACAGTACCTGCCTTAACTTCCTGTTATATTTTTTGATCTTTTGTTCTATTCTGACTTTTACTAAAGTGTCATTATAGCTAGTTCCAAAATATTTGTACAGTTACTCCTTTTCTTCATCTTTGGTAATTAGCAGTCTATTTTTTCCTTTCCAAGCTTGACCTTCAAAATAACCTAAAAAGTATGTATTTAGGCTGTGGACACTAGTAAACGCCTGCATTACCAGCTGTTCTGGAGCTTAAGGTAGGAGGATTGTGAGTTCAAAGCCAGCCTCAGCAATTTAGCAAGGCCCTAAGCAATTAGCAAGATTCTGTCTCAAAATTAAAACAAAAAAAAAAAGGGGGCTGGGAATGCCACTCAGTAGTTAAGCACTCCTGGGCTCAATCCCTAATACAGCATGGACACACACACGTACACACACACACACACACACACACACACACATATACACATACACAGTATGTTTTCATTTTTTTGGATCTCATTTTACACTTGTATGGCATGGGAATTATTTCCAATTCAAAAGCATATATAAATAATTAAGCTACACAAAGCAGACATATATTGATCATAGTTTGACTTATGGTGTTATAATGAACACTTACTATTTGAGTAAGTAGAATTTTGTACTTTCTTCAGAAATTAAGTAAAATTAATAAATGAGATTGAGCCTCCTTTAGGCAAGCCTCCTTTGCACAATATGAACACATTTAAAACAAAAAAATAGTATCACA
>CM053404.1:92097107-92130508 GCA_028644305.1 Xerus rutilus | reverse complement strand
TTGGTACCAGGGATTGAACTCAGGGGCACTCGACCACTGAGCCACATCCCCAGCCCTATTTTGTGTTTTATTTAGAGACAGGGTCTCACTGAGTTGCTTAGCACCTCGCTGTTGCTGAGGCTGGCTTTGAACTCGCGATTCTCCTGTCTCAGCCTCCCTGAGTGCTGGGATTACAGGCTTGAGCCACCGCGCCCGGCAGTATCACATATTTAAGGAAATAAATATTATAAAGGTCAAAATAAACCAAAACCAGGAATTAAAAACAGCATAATTTTATTTTGTTGGAAATAGATTTCTTTAGTTATATTTTTAATTGTTAAGGTTTAAAAGTAGTCCCACACAGAAAGTTCTATTTGAGATTTTAAAAACTTATTTGTATAATCGGAATAACTATTTATTGGCAATAAGATAGTAGAAATCAATTAAACAAGAAATGCTTAGCTCTGAAGCCAAACATACAAAAGTATAGGTAAATTAGTAACTTCTTTTTAATACAAGTATGAAATATGTGTGTCTACATATTTTTTCTTTTTATAAACCTCATTGTTTTGCTTATATTTCTTTAAATTTTTCTTATAAGTGAATTTTAATTCATGAAGAATACCTGTGTATTCATGTGTAGAATAGATCAGAAGAAATCTGGATCCAAAGAACTGAGATATGTAAATTTTAAAATAATATTCAAATTGTACTTTTATATTTCCTTAATATTTAAAATTATATCTTTTTAATAAAAAGAATAAATGATACTGAAACTATCTATACCTTGTAGTAGAATATGTAATAACGAGGAAAACCAAATTGTTGTAGAATGTTAGTTAAGGACAGATTTTAATACAAAGTAAATTTATTCTTATGGGTATAATTAAAAGCCTATCCATAAAAGGCAAAAAAAAATAAGAAAGAAAAAAATTTGAGTAATCAAGAGTACTTAAAAGCCATGTAAAATGCACATTTCTGTATAAATTACTTGGCATCCAATTTTTGTTAAATATTTAATGTTTCTTGAGTGGCGTCCTGTTATACATCTGTCTTCTTGCTTTCTTCATAGAATAAGTGAGCAGATGGGGACAGTGAGACAATATAAAGATAATTCTTCTTCCTGAATGTGAATTCACTAAATATTTAGGATCTTGGCAGCAGCAGTCATATGCCATATACAGAATGGCAGTCCTATAATCTTACCATCCATGGACCACAGCTGTTTTATATATTGATATATTTTTCCCAATTTCTTTATACACACACATTGCAAACTTGAAGTGTACATGTGAGTGTATGTATGTACGTGTATACACACATAATCTTATGTATTCGCATATATGTGTGTATTCAGGTTTTATTAATATTGTGTCACAAATATCTTCCATATACAATATTGCATAGTATCAATATCATAACATAATTAACTATGAATTGTTGGGCACTTCATTTATTTTTGGCTATTTTATGATAGGATGAATATAAATATTTGTATCATACAGAATGACATTGTTTGTACCATACCTAATGGCTTTCTTAATATAAATAGCTAATTGTCAATTAGGCTGTGAAAACAAAATATTAAGTGTCTTGATCCTTATTTGGTGTGTGTGTGTATATGTATACAAAAGTAGAAAAATCTGCATCTCAGAAACAATCATTTTGTTGAAGAATTTATTGTTGAAGACTAAAATTAGTTGGTTGATAATACATGCATTAATTATTATAGATAACTAATAATATTTATTAGCTATATCAGTAAATGAGGCAAACAACACATAATCCTCCAAAAAGAAATGCTCTCTATCACTTAGCTAGCCAAATAAATAAGAAATGGAACTGGCTTATCCAGAACAATTGCTACTTAATGTCCACTGGTAAGAAAGCATTTATTTCAATAATGATTATTAGACATATTTTTGATAAAATATCACAGAACACAGTAACATGTTGCTACTTACTACCTTTTATAATTTCTTACTTTAGAAACATCTCTATAAAATGGTGCCCTGGGAAATAAATTTTACTATCTCTTCACATTTTGAAGTAGTCATCAATGGTTCATATGACTACTCTAGGGTTCAAGTTCTCTTATCTGAAAATAGAATGCAAATCATTTCACAGATATAATGTCTGGCATCAACACTACTTTTAAAGAAATCTGATGATTCATTAAAACACTTCATAGTCACTATACTCCGAGTCTCTATTAGGTACTTAAGTGCCACCAAAGCTTTATCAACAAGTACTCACATCTCATTCACAGGAAGCACTCACACCGTGAAGGGTATGTGCTCACGTAGTAAATGGCAAACGTACAGTTTTCAATAATTGTAATGTGCACACTTAAAATAGATCCCCATTGCTAGATTTAGTTAAGCACTACCAATTTTGAATAAGTACTTAAACAACTATATACATAGTTTACCTGGAAAACTAACATAAATTCTAGATTGCTTTTCACTGAGAGCTCAAATAGGAAACATGCAATAAAAAATATAAAATAGTATATACAATAATTATTTAAGAACTGGAAATAATGCTATTTATCATGAGTATTAGTAGATGTACACGAGATGGTTTTGACTGATAAGTTGAATACTTGAACTAAGGAAAGATTTTAGGAAAAACACCTACAGTGGCAAAAAGGCACAGCTAGAAGTTAATATAAAACATTAGATAAAATTAATTGGATTAAATCTAGTATGATAGTAAAGATTGATCAAATTTTGACAAAATTTTAAAATACCATTTCAAGCCCACTTTGTACTTTTCATGAATATCATACACATGAACTGTTAGTTCATCTATAGAGCTCTTTCAGCCCCTGAAGTAGATAGTTATGTTGAAGATATAGTGAACTAAAAAGAACTACTTAAATGATGAATCAATATGTTTCTATAGTTATAAATGCAGTTCCAATGCTCTTTCCAAATATCAATGTCTACTAAGGAATTAATAGTAGTTGAAATTGTGGGGTTTTTCTTCCTTTTTCTCTATAAAGAAGAGATTCAGTGAGTTTCATCCTTCTACCATTGAATAGTAGAGGGTTCACATGTTACTAATGTGTTCTGCACAAGCTACTGGTGTCTGCAGCATGTTATTCATATGTGGAAAAGAAAAATTGAAATTGACTTATAAGTCACAGGGAACTGATATACAAAGATTTTCTTTAAAAATATCTTGATTTCATAAAAATTGATAGTACTGAATTTCCCAAAGTATGAGGATGATATTGTTAGGCTCTGAGCTGTTTAATATTTCTACATTAGTAACTATGACCTGAAAAAGAATAACTACTTACTGCAAAATGCTGAATGTATATTTGGGTATGCATTAACATTGTTTTTATAATGCTAATCACTAAAATGCTAATCTATACTTGAAATATTTCTCACTGTCACATGAATGACAAAAACGTAATTTTTAAGATTTGAAGTTGAATTAATAAATTAATTGGCAAATTTAAGATTTTAAGGGGAAAAATAGACTGAACATTTTTTGAGTAATTTTTAGACATATATTCTCATTCTCAATTTCAGTCCTCTTTCCAGAAACAAGGCTATAGATATTTGGTCTATAGAGATCTAAATTTAAAGATATTAACAGTCAATCCAAGTACTATTACACATCACGAAGTACAAAATTCAGAAGACAAAAGTCGAGCAAAATACTAGATAATTTTAGAAAAATAAAACTTTTATTTTAAAAAATAATAGTATGGCATATTATTTTTCTTACGTAAGTGGTTATGGAGTTGTTTTCTGTAACTTGAGTGCATTGCTCTTGTTCTTTTGGTTTATTGTGGAACCAACACAAGAACTTAGGTTTCTAATACATGTTAAGGACTCTCAAACATTGTTTTCATCTAAGGTATTTGCAACAAATATCAATGAAGCATTCCTGTTTGTAGCATTCTTCATCTACATAAGTTATTCCCAACAAAGTTGAATGTGGATTGTTATACAATTTCATACCTTTCCCACCTCCCTTTCACATTGTCCCTCATAGTTGAAAATTAACCTCAATTTGAATTGGTTGGATCCTGTACCTCTATATATTTAACCCCATAAATAGAGTCCCAGGACAAGTATGATGCTTCACAGCAGAGCTTGTTGAAAAGTTAGAAAGAATATAATCTCTCATTCAAATCCACTTAATTGTTAAGGCTAAGTGTCAGAATTCCACAGGCCAATTAGCTATGACTACTATACCAGTATCTAATGAGATAAATAATACCAGAATGTCCCTACGGAAATACAGTGGCTGAGTAGTTGTAAGGGACATTGTGCATATTGTGGTAGATATTCAATTTTCCTGGGCCCTTTCCAAAACCAACAAATGGCTGCAACATGTGGTAATATATTGTAAATGACATAGGAGAATATTTAAATTTGTCTCAATGTTGAAAAGAAGAATATATTTCTGAGACTACAGATTTTCATGGGAATATTTTGAAGCATTTAAAAAGTGAATTAAACTAATCACTATTGAGAGATAGGAATATTTTTTCAAAATGCAGTAGTTGCTTAATTATGCAAGTAAAATTATATTTTTAAAAAGGTTGATGAAAGGCTCATTGGTTTGAAATATGTGATTTGTTGTCCATTGATTATTTAAATTGCCAAATATGATAGTGTCAAAAATTATTTTGAGAACCACAATTAAAAGCTGTCAAATACTAAATGAATTCCTCATCTCTGTATATGTGATATCATTCTTATTTTAGCATGTCATAGATTCTTATTAATTATAAAATTATTATTTAATTATGCACTTTTTCTCTGAATTTAGCCTATAAGAAAGTATGATTTTGTTGCATTGACAATAATAAGAGAAGTAACATGGTGAATTGCATGCCCTAGATCCTTCATGATAGGATGTCCAACCTCCTTCCCTTCCCTAACTACTTCTCCATGTGGTGTTTGCCATGATTTAAATACATCAGACTCTTTCTCATCTTCTTTCTTTTGCCCATACTGAATTTTCTACTGAGATAACTTACTTCCTAATTTTTCCTTTCCATTTCCCAGTTGGAAAATCACATCATCATCTTTTAAGGCATGAATAAAATGAAAATGTATGTATCTTTTGTCAGAAGTCAAGTTCAATGTCTTCTCTGTTGCCACATGCAGATATTAGTATGTATTGACAATTATGGCACTTACTTTATTAAAATTTAATAACATTGTCTGTGCCTGTTTCTCTCAGTGGCCCAGGCATTTCTCCAGAATATAGACAATATGGTATTTACTCTTCTGTTCCATTAGTGCTGTGCTTAATATGAAGCATGTTCTCAACAATGTTTTTTGAATGAAGAAATAAATTTTTCATTGATTAGGCATTAGGATAAATTCTTTCATGGAAAATCTTCCTTTTATTATTATTTTATTGCATGCCCTTTAGCAACCACAACAGCAACAAAAACAACAGACATTTATTGAGGACTTATCTAGTGTTTGGGCACTGGGCTAATAGCTTTACATTTATTATTTATCTCATTTAATGCTCACAGCAGTCCTCTGAGGTAGGTACAATTATTATCCCCATTTTAAGATAAGGAAACTGAACAAAGAGAGATTACACATTTGGCAAATTGTGGTGTCAAGATAAAAACTCAAGTCTGACTCCAGCACCTGCCCTCTTTGAACACATACAAAGATAACCTCTTACATTATTGATGTGATGTATAATAAAATGCTTTAGTCAGTGGCATACATAACAAAACATTTGAAAACAATCTCATCTTAACTGTAAAAATAAATTATTCCTCACCTGAAAATGACCACTGTTCTGTCCTCCCACTTCATGTTACATGTATTAATGCATTATATTTGTATGCTATCTATACAAATCTATAATTTTCTGATATTCTATTTATATAACCTCAGTTCACCACTGTGTATTCCAAATTTATCAAACATCCTTCTCCTAAATATTTTTAAGTAATATATTCCTCTTAGCTTTTAAATTCTTCCCACTCATTTTGCAAGATCATGGAATATAAAAATAGAGTTGTAAATTAAATTCTTGAATAAAAGCAGTGTGTTTTAGTTAGCTTTTTGTCACTGTGATCAAAACACACAACAAGAACAACTTAGTGGAGGAAATATTTATTTGGAGTTTATGATTTCAGAGGTGTCATTGTATTCACGGTCAACTCCATTGTTCTGAGCCCAAGGTGAGGCAGCACACCATGGGGGAAGGGGCCAGTAGTTGAGGAAAGCTGCTCAACTCAAGGTGGGCTCAAGAAGCAGAAAGAGAGAGTGAAGAGCAAAGGGGCCAGAGGGAAGGTGCAGCTTTCCAAGGTACACCCTTCAGTGACCTGCTTCCTCCAGCCATGCTCCACCTGCCTACAGTTACTACCCATTCAGTCCATTCAAACTAGGATTAACTGATTAGGTTATAGCTTTCCTAATCTAATCTTCTAACCCCTGAATGTTCCTGCATTAACTGTAACTTTTGGGGTATACCTCATATCTAAACCATAAAACAGGAGCTATTATTCTTCTATATTTTAAAATAATGTTCTGGTAAATCATCCTAAACTTCATTAAAAATGTAACAATCATTTATTTTGTTTTGCACACACACACACCTCACATCCAAAATAATTTACCATGTTCTAAAACTTTAGTTTATTTTCATTAACCGAATATGGAATCCAGTTATACCAATACTATGGCACCAATGTATTAAAATTTATAGAAGAGTTATAAAATGAGTTAAAATAAATCATTTATAGAAATTAAAACACTGTTTATCAAGAATGGATATTGATTAAAATGAGAAAAAAGGAAACATTTTAGGGTGAAGAACAGGCAGGTTCTTTATCTTGATTAGTTACTTAATCATCTAAAAAATTTTATCTTAATTTGTATTTTTTAAATTACATTGTATTTTATTTCCCTTAAATGAATAGACTTTCCTTATACAATGTGTGAACATTAAATCACTAATTATAAACCAACTAATCTGAATTAATTTGAAATTTTAGAGTCAAAATTGAATTAATCTTAGTTAATTATCTTAAATGAATACCAAAACAAATTTCCATATTATGGAAGGTATAAGCTAGGGATTCCCTATGGTCAGGAATAAATAGTTTTCTTGGGATTTTTAAATTATTTATGTATGTCAAAGTTATATAGAAAACAATATCTTTATTACTTCAGATAACAAACTTCAAAGTTGCTATAATATTTACATGCCTATTCATAATGCTAGTCTTGTCACTATGCTCTGGGGAGGATGGGCACATCCTTGCAAGAAACATATGATCTAGAATATTCCTGGTTGGAAAGAATCTCAAAGTCATCAGTTCTCCTACTTCCTAGTTTGTGAAATCTTATCTTTTCATCCAGATAATGCAAAATGCATTTATTAGATCGTTGGTTCTTTCATAGACACAGACAATCGTGATGTGCTAAGCATCATGCTAGGTATGGTGGCTATCCAAACAAATCCCACATGGCTCTAGCTCTCAAGGAGTTCAAGTGGTATTAGAGAAAAACACTAATCCTAGAATAACTCCAATATTTTTGAAAAACTAAGGTCATTGTACTTATCAGAAATGTTTCAACCATCATCCTTTGAATAATAGCAAATAATTTTTACAATATTATTTTGTCTCTCACTTATAAGGAAGTTATTCCTGGTATTAATGAATGTACAATTTTGTAGGGAAGTAAAAATAAGCAATAAAATTTCTTGTAACTTGACAAATTCTCTAATAGGGCTATGTGCTACCTTGACTGTCTTAGATAAAAACTTATTTTAATGTAGCATTTACTATGAAAGGTTACTGGCAAGATTGTATTTCAGCTGTTTGGCCTTCATTGACTTTTTTATAGGCTATTTTTCAAATATTAAAAAATTTCACAAAATGTCTTTGGCTTTACCCTGTTTTGGAACAATCAATTCTCTCCCATCTCATAAAAGCTGAATATATTTATTTGAAATTATACTGAGATAAAATGGAATATTAACTTGTAATTCAGAATGTGACATGCCTGATCTCATGCTAATACTATCTCAAATTATTTTCAAGTGTTTTTAGACTGTTAAAATAGAATCCATCCATTCTGGCATGAATCCTGGTGTGTCAAGGGGATACCAAGCAGTAATGTACTGGCCAGAATACATTCTTCCATGTGGCTCTAACAAATCATATTTTTCTACAATTTTCAGTGGAAACTAATAAGAAGGAAATAACTTCCTTTTTGAAATTTCTTATCTTGAATGCCATATATTCTTATCGTTTATTAAAATATTGTTACAGAATTTGTAGACATTTTGTTGTATTTTGATATAATTTGATTTGGCATTTGAATCTTTGCTCTTTTTCTTGTTTATTGCTCTTAAGATTTATTTATTTTCTTAATCTGATATTTTCATAGAACAAATATTATTTATTACTTTGGACAAGAGTCTAAAATTCAAGATTCTTTACTAAATTGCTCAGTTTACTTAGATTCTACATAAATGGAATGGAAATAGATATACTAAAGAACATGTCATCGTATGAAGGAAATTGATGACATTCTGTAGTGGATTCTCTGATGCACCTCCCTTTTAGGTCTAAAGAGTTTATTCCTCCCATGAGATGGGAATGTTACTAACAGACAGCTCTCAGTCCTTTTCAGAGCAATCTTTCAGAATACCTGAGGAGCATCATGAGAAAAGCCCCTTCTCAGGACAGCTAGTATCCAGTGATTGTCCCTGTGCAGAGACAGCAGTCCAACACCATGCTCATACTTGAAGTAATTCAAACAGTTAATGGCAGCTTCAAAGCAATCTTTAGATCATAAAAATCCTCAGTGAAACTGTATCATAGCCTATCCCTACCCTCTGTCTAATTCCACTACCTTCTTTTTCATTACTGCTATGTCAATCCCTAGAATAGAACCTAAAATTTGTACTTCTCAAAGTCTGTGTACAGGGGAACACAACCTGAGACAAACTCTGACCAATAAACTCTAAGAAAAGATCAATTTGCTTGCATCTTACCTAGAATAGTCTAGTTTTGGTTATGAACTAATAAATTAAGGAGAAAACGAACTTGATTATCTGCCAAAAATTTAATATCATGAATATCTACTTATGTATGTGATTTTCTTATTCCTTACATATTCTTCTTAAGCAATGCATAAGAGATTTACTGAGAAAGCTTTGCCTAAAATGATGATATTAAAGTGACAATGATTCAAGAGAATAGTAGCCTTTTAGAGATCAGGAGGATTGGAGGGGCCATAGTAAGATCACTGAATATCCATAAAAGGATCCTGTTTGCATTGGGCAGAGATACCATGTGGTCAATGCTTCTTCCTTCTTTTTCCCTGTAAAAATATGACATTTTCTCTTATGTATCTCTTTCAGGTTTGGTTAACAAAATGGAAAGGGAAAGTGAGAACTGGAGTAGGATCACACATCAAAAAAAATAAAAGGGAGGTAAATTTAGATTATTTTGTTTAGTTTTCGTGTTCTGAAAGTGAAGGGTTTCATGGCTAGCAACATACTGGATGGGGAAAACTGAATATATTTCTTCTAAGATCAAGAATAAATCATGGATATCCAATCTTAGAAAATTTATAGAGTGTCTAGACAAGACAAAGAAATAAAAGGCACACAAATGAGAGAGAAGGAAGTTAAATTATCCCTGTTTGCAAATGATGTTATTTCACACATAGAAAAACCTACAGCCGGGCACAGTGGCTCATGCCTGTAAGCCCAGCACTTTGGGAGGCTGAGACAGGAGAATTGCGAGTTCAAAGCCAACCTCAGCAATGGCGAGGCACTTCTCAATTCAGTGAGACACTGTCTCTACATAAAACACAAAATAGGGCTGTGGCTGTGGCTCAGTGATCGAGTACCCCTGAGTTAAATCCCTGGTACCAAAAAGGAAAAAGAAAAAGGAAAACCTAGGCTATTAAAAGACTATTAGCACTAATAAACAAATTCAATACAGTAGCAGAACACAAAGTCAACATACAAACATTGGTATATAATTCTTCTATACACTAATACTTAATGTACTGAGAAAGAAATCATAAAAGTAATGCCATTCACAACAGCCACACACTCAAAGATAACATACTTAGGGGCCATGAGTCCTAGGGCACACCTGTAATCCCAGTGACTAGTGAGGCTGAAGGATGAGGATCACAAGTTTGAGGCCAGCCCCTGTGACTTAGCAAGACTCTCAGCAACTTTCTCAAAATAAAAACTGAAAAGGAATAGGATGTTGTTCATTGGTAAAGCACCCCTGGGTTGAATCCCCAGTACCAAAACCAAAGCATAACAAAATACACAGAAATAAACTTAATTAAGAAAGTTAAAGACCTCGACAATGATTATTATAAAATGCTAAACAAAGACATTGAAGACATTGAAGTGTGAAAAGACCTACCAGGTTCATGGACTGAAAGAATTAATAAAGTTAAAATATCCATAATATTCAAAGCAATTTACATATTTAATGCAATCCCCATCCAAATATGAAAGGCATTCTTCACAGAATTATGAAAAAAAAAAACACTAAAATTCATCTGGAAGTACAAAAGACCCTAAATAGTCAACACATTGTTAAGCAAAAAGTAGCAAACATTAAGGTATCACAATACATGAATTCAAGACACAATACAGAGCAGAAATAACAAAATCAACATGGCATTGGCCCCCCCCCAAAAAAAAATAAGACATGAGGAAGAACATAGGTCAAATGAAACAGAAATAAACACACACATCTATAATCAGCTCATTCTTGACAAAGATGCCAAAAACATAAAATGGAGAAAGGACTGCCCTTTTAACAAATGATGCTAGGGAAACTGGATAGTCACATGCAAAATACTGAAGCTTTACATTACTTCTCTCATCCTATACAAAAATCAAGTTTGAATAATCAAAGGCCATCATATAAGATCTGAAATTCTGCAAATATTAGAGGAAATTTGTGGAAAACACTTCAAGATATTGAAACACATGACGATTTTCTGGATAGAACTCAAAGAACAAGAAACAAAAGCAAAACTAAGCAAATGGGGTTACATACAAGTAAAATGCCACAAGAGAGTGACTGGACAACCTGAAGAGTGTGAGAAAATCTTTGCCCGCTATTTATCTGACAGAGGGTTAGAATCCAAAACATATAAATAACTCAAAAAGCTTAACAAAAAATAGTGATTAGAAATTAGCATATGATATGGAATAGGTGTAAGTGTCCATCAACAGAGAGCGAGTAAAGAAATTGTGTGTGTGCGTAATGGAATATTCAAATCAACCATAAAGAAAGGTGAAATCCTATCATTTTCAGTAAAATGAGTGGAACTGGAAGACACGATGTTCAGTCAGTCACAGAAAGAAAAGTATCAATAACACCTATTCTGTCTCATATGTGGAACTTAGAAAATAAAATGACCTGAACACAAAAGACTGATTACTAGGAACTGGGAAGGTAGAAAGATGAGGAGAAGGGCAAGGTAGAAGAAGTGTGGATGGACATGATCAATGCATAATGTATGCATGTAATGTCATAAATTTATACAATTAATATATGTAAAAAAATAAAGTTGATATGTTTGATAACATACATAGTCTAATAAAATCAGTTTTTTAAAAAAATTGTTACATATCATCACAGTTTTTATACACTAAACTTATGTATTTAAAAACTACCATCATTTATTATATTCTGCAATTTAGTGAGGGTAGATATGAATAAATAAATAATTGTATGGCAATATAAAAAATTAAGTATAGATTTGCCTCCAATAGTTGTAAATAAAATCTACAATAAAACTTTTACTCAAGTATATATTAAATTTTAGCTTAACATCCTTCCTCTTATTTTTTGTAATTTTGAAATGTAGCCTTGACTTCATAGAATACAAATTTCCAATTAAAATTCTTGAGTTTGAAAACTGATAATAGAACTCTCTACCTTAAACATATACAATGATAATGTATTTATTTCATAATTTAGGTATTAAATAGTTTTACCAATGAAACAAAACTATTGCTAATTAGAAGTATTAATAATCATCATCATTTTATGATTGCAACAAGCCATAGTAAACCAAAATATAAAGTTAATTAAACCCTTCTGATACAGAGTGGGGGTACTAGAGAAGTACATTAATGAGAACTACTGTGTAGCTTGTCATGTTCTATTGCTTTGGCATTTTACATATTACTCCAGCCATTACATTCTAAATGAATCTAAATAACATTGTATTAGATAAATTTATTCCTTAAATAATCAATTATATAGATATCAATTGTGTATTTGAGAATTGAACCTGTACTTCCCTCAAGAGTTTCATAGCCTTTTACAACTCAGGCCATATTTACATTGTCTGCATGGATCTGCTGCAAATCATGAGACTCACACTACTTCAGAATATAGCCCTATTCTATAAGAATATATTCTATAAATCATTTAGGCCTCAAAGGGCAAGACACAATTTATCTTCCCAGTGACAACTGTGGGCTTTGCCATATGTCAGCCTGTTTTGCTAATGGCTGTATCTTCCTCTGTATCTGACTTCAGTTTCTCAGATTCCAGAAGTACTTCTTGTGTTTAGTTCCATGATGAAGGGCACCAGCTTCTTTGGTGAAGCACCCACCCTTCTAAGGTTAGGGGCAATGAGAACTCACTACTTTGCTTGTGGTTCCAGTTTGCTCTTATTCCCCTGCAATTTACATCCCTCTTCCCTTCCAAATGCCAGTTATAAACTCCAGCATCAGATTCCAAGACACTGACTTTACAGAGACTGTCCCACCAGATTACATAAATTGTATAAAGCCAAATTCCTTAAAAAAAAAAAATTCTCTCTCTCTCTCTGCAAACACACATACACACATACACACATACTTATGTAGAGTCTGCTTTTCCGACTAAAACTTCACTAATCCAAATATCCTGAATAAAAAGTCAAGAAAAAGTGGTGTTTTGACCTTAGGGAATAGAAAAAAATTACAAACTCAAATCTTCATAGGTCCTTTCATCCTGAAACTAATCAAATATTTGCCCAAGCTGTACTGATGATCCTGAGGGTGTGCTCATTATACATAACTTAAAAGACATTTGCTTTTCTAAAGCAGAGATTTTCAATCATTCTTTCATTGTGCTATTGCAAATATTTATTGGTAAATTTGAAGATACGCCACAACATATGTATATTTATGTTATGAATGATTCACATAGAAACATATTCATCTGCATATTAATATTATAGAGCTCATTTTTGTACTTTTGGATAAAATTGGACTTAAAAGACCCGAATTTTCTGTGTGTGCCAACTTTTTGTCTTATGCACCAAGTAGCATTTACATGCATTATTTTTGATGGGGCAATTTTTCACTATACAGACTGTTCCATAAATTAAGACCAAGGCTTTCCATTAAATCCTAGCTGTTCTTCCACCGTGTCATTGAAACATCCCGAACCACTCCCAATGTCTACTTTCCCCCTAGGTTAATAGCACTTGGCCTGATTCAGATGCTAACACCAATGAAAGAAAGAAAGAAAAAGAGAGACAGAGGGAGGAAGGGATGGAAGGAGGGAGGAAGAGAGAAAGAAAGAAGTGAAAAAAAAGTAAAAGATCCAGAGAAGAGCAAGATTGGGTGTGGCAATCTGACCACACATTTGGCTTATAATTATTTGCCAAATATAGATTAAATCGGTTGACAGGGATTTTATACTTGATAAAATTGTCATTCTCTTTAATGTACACAATTCTCTGAAAATCAGGCACTTAAAAGCATTCATTAACATATTGTAAATCTTTAAAAAAATGAAAAGAGGATTAAAAGCAAAGAACACAAAATGTTGATTTTAAATTTCAAAATATAGATAAAATTCCTAGTAAACAAGGAAAATGTTTATTTTCCAATCCATTGTTATAGCATTATGTGAAAACATCAACTTCATTTCCAGTGTTAAAAGAAAGCTAATTCTTTTCATAAGTTAACCTTTGCCTGAGGGTAGCTTTGTAAAGTTGCAGCATAAATGACTTTTATAGCAATCCATATTCAGATCCAGCAGCATAATGTGATCAAATTTTGTGCAAAAAAATACAAAACATTATAGCTGGTCTTAAAAGCTGTATTTGTAAAATTAACCAGTGATTTATTGTTATCATGAACAAAATCTAAGTAATTATTACAACTGATTTCCTATGTAGATGGGGCAATATATGCAGTTATTCTGTAATAATAATCAGTTTTTAAAACTACTATCTATGCTAGTTTAAAGGTAATTTTATTTTATAAAACAAGTTCCCAATTACACAATTCACTCAAACTACTCTTGTATATATTTCTTATTGCAAATTAGATTTTACTAGTTTGTAGAGGAGGAAAATGACATGATGACAAAGATTTTTAAACTTGTGGCTAAGTCATTTCCAAGATATATTTTTGCTTCCAGGGTTTAGCACCAATTTCCATAATTGATGTTTCATCTATAATATCACAATTTTTTCTTACAATATAGATAATTAGCTTGTCCTCACTTTCAGCTGATTATTTCTATCCTCAGAGGAGCCTCATGGTATAATGGACAAAATGTCAAGAATAATTAGGAATGATAGTGGCAACTCTGCTACCAAATGCTGTGCACCTAGGACTGATTTTTTATGCCTTGACTTTGAAAAAGATATTTAGCCAATTTAAATGTATCTCCTAGGCTTTAATTTTTTATGCAATAATACCAACGTATTGAAAAGTCAAATGATATGCTTATATATTCATATATATGGTCAACAAAACTTATTTATTTTCACACTTAAGGAAGAAAATAAGTTGAATGTCAAACACCCTATAGCCTTGGTAGATTACATATGAAATCTATGTGTATCTTCCATATATTTCAAAAGCTAATCAAACTATTTTTATGCTGCATTGAGTGAGCATAAATAATAGTTTCCTTTTGCTTTGTCTTAGATTTGACACGTTTATCTTTAACAATACCAATATGTGTATTTTAACTTCTTAGATAACCTAATGTATTTCTAATCCAGCATATTCATCAATAGTGATTCCTCAAGGTGATTTAGTGGAGAAGAGGAAAACAATGTACAGACTCAAGTTATCATTGTCACTCTAATTCACAAAGTTTCACTTCTGTCAAATTACATTAAAACTGTTTATTTTATACTGTCATACACTATTGACCATGAAAAAATCAGCTGCTGTTTTGATTTTAGGCTGCAAAAATAATTCTAAAAATACAAAAGCATGTTATAATTTCACATATATCAAATCTCCATATAATGTCATCAGTTCCATTAGTACTTCTCTAGAGTTTTTAAAGTGTTAACTTTATTGTGTTGCTATTACAGTATCCTCTTTGGTACACTTACTGCCTCTGTGAGGAGATGCAAAGATTTATGTCTAATATTATATTAAAGCTGTGAACTTCAGAAGATAAGTGCTTATCCAAGGTCATACAATTGGTAAACAAATACTCTCTGTATTTCTTGGTCTTTTCTGTATTTCTATTATATTATCCAAATCCTTCTCTTACTCTCTTTACGTCTTATTATTTGTACAAGAAACCCAGATGAATAAACTTTTCAAAATTTCTCACTAGTTCAAATTGTAAAAAGTATCTCTTAAAATATAAATATTTAATTTTGCAGAATAAACATTTAATTTTTACCTTATGTTATAAAAAATAAAGTTGATAATCCTAGACTTAGAAAGATCTGGTTAAACATTATAAAGTAGAAGCTTAGAGAAAGCATTTAATTCTTTTGTTTAACCTTCACTTCTAAAGTCCTGTATCACCCTATCTATCAATCAAAGTCAAGTAGTGTTGAACTTATAAAGGCAATATCCACTTGCACATCCAGAAAAAATGGAGTAAGAATGCAACAGGAAAACAATATGTAAAAAAGTAATGCTTTACTAGTTTTCTGGATCCCTGAAAGATTTGTCATGAAAAAAAGAAAAACAAGCAGTCACATGAAAGAGACTGCTCTTCTAGGATGTTTACCATTGCAATCATGCTGTCCAGAAACTCATAAGCAATGCATCTATAAAAGTGTAACATCCCTGAAAATAAAACAATTTTCTTCACCACCTAAGTCCATGCTAATCATGTAAAAAGGGGAGCAACCTTGAGGGGAAGATAATCTAATACCTCCTTTGGTGAGGACCCTCATTCATTCCAATCAGGCAATTTTATACAGTGTAAATAGAAGGCTGTTATTGGCTTATGTCTAATGCCACAAAACAGGCTGACAAGATTACTAAAATCCTAAGAATTCAGAAATATTCCAGACCAGGAGATTAAGATGTATTCCTACCCTCTCTCTCTGGGGAAAAAAAAATCATATCACCATCCAGGTCATGTGAGAAAATTTCAGGGGATGGAGACTTGCCTCTCCTGGAAATAAGTGCTTCCTTGATTTTGACAACTCAAGTCATGAGTAAACCTGAAAATTATTTCTGTAATGCTATTGATGCCAGTTACCTATAGTAGATTTTTCTGATGATCAACAGTTCTAAATTAGAAAAATTTAAAATGCATGCTTTTCAGCCTGTTTTTAAATTTTAAAAAATAATTTTCATATCTTTAAGTAATTTTTAAACTTATTTAGGTTTATAATTTTCCACAGAAACTAGCTGGATGCTACAGTTGGAAAGTTAATAATTTACAAAGACTGCTTTGTAGTCTAATGGCTGCACTTGACTTTTGCTACAGCTTAAGGGCTTGCAACTTTGATGTTCCTGTCTTAAATTAAGAGAAGAAAAAGAGTCAGGTGTCTTCTCTTGTTCAGTTATTTTTCTGAGGGATTCTTTTAACTGAGTTCCATGAAGCCATAATGTCTCTTAACAAGAATATTGATTGCAAAATAAAGCCTTGTTCCATTACTTTCATAGAGGAAGCCCAGATAGAGGTGTTTTAAAAGTTTGAGCAGCATTACTTCTTTGTTGAATACAAATGTTCTGTTTAATCTCTGGAGCACATAAAAAGAAAGTTTTTAAAGGGATCTGCCACATAAGCAAATCTTTTCCTTCACCATTCAAAATAAATGAGGGAACTCCTGGGAACTAATTTTCTTTGACTCTGTGTTTATGTTTTAATTTTGAGAAATTCTCTAAACATCTAGATTTGACTTACTAGTTTTATAACAACTATGTACAATAAACACTATTGCTGCTACCTTGAGACAGGTAATGGCCCTAAAAGTAACCAGTAGTGCCAGTTATCCAGCCCCAATGTCCAGCATATCTGGCAAACTAAAGCTCAAGTTGAACCCCTGCATTCTGAGTATGCTCAGCAAAAACTCAGAGAATCTCCTTATCTGACAGACATTAACTTTTGTTATTCATCATCAATGTACTTGGTTAGTCTCAAATTGCAAAAAATTCTATTATAATTCAGCAACTCTGCAATTTTATGTTATAATGCAGAATAAAGCTTGAAAGGTGGGTACTTCAATGGATTGTCAAATAATAACTAAAATATTTCACTGAAGAATTTAAATAATGAAAAGTTTCTATGAAAAACTAATATATAGAAAGTCAATTTCTGTTTTCAAAGTGAATTTAAACTAGAACTAATTAAAATGATTTTAACTTATTAAATGAGGATTTTTATTTTGCAGATTACATAAGGACTGAACCACACATAAAACAAGAAAAAGTAGCAGTGGAGTTTTTTTCTGAGAGCAGAGAGGACGAAGACCCGAATTTATGTGACTTACTGACTACTAAATAATAACTAAGTTTATGAGATTGATAAAAAGCTTGCAAGACAGACCCATATAATTTCTAATTAATCCAAGAAATAGTTTTTATCTCTTTGCCGGTGTCTGCTAGAAATTTCAGATATAAAAGAGATGGTTCCTTTACCTTGGCTCAATTACTTTTTTATTGATAATATACAAGGCTGTAAAGAAAGAAGATTTATAAGTAGGTGTAAGTAACAGCTTAAATAAACCATACTGAAGATAACATATATATGTCATGGACTTTCAGAAAACACATTGTGTATTAAGTCATACCTTACCAACTTCCTCCATAGCTCGTTTTACAAATTGTATCCCTGTTCTTTGCAAAAGTATCTCAAGAAAATCTTTCTATTGCCTGACAGTATGTTATTAATATTCTGTTCAATTACTGTTTCTTTCTTCATCTAGTTTCTGAGTGGCATGATTTTTAAACCTATCTACAATGCATTGTCTATACCTGTGTAGGTTTTGTCCTGTCATAATTATTTCATCTTACCAAGTTCTTATTATGATGTCAGTAATCCTACACGTCTGGCTTCATTTCTTGACCCTCTTATTGTCCATTTCTACAGGGGCTCAGAAGTCACCTAGGAATGTGCTTTAGAATCTTTACTGCTTGATGAACATTGAAAAGAAAATAAATAGAATATGTTCAGTAATGAGAAAATCACCAATATGAATAAGTCAAAATAGTTGGAGCAAAGAGACTTTAAAAAGTAACATCTTTATTAATAAGTTTTGTTTCCCCAGAATCATAGTTTCATGGTTTTCTAGGGAATCAACGTGATCAAAATCTGAAAATAACATTGACTCATCATTCTTGCCACTGGCCTAATAAGAAAATATTTTAAGTAATACATATTAATAAATATGTTCAAAATTACTTTGTTGTATTTTCCTATTTTCATACAAATAAAATTAAAGTCACTGAATTGAAGTTGTGTGAAATTGTACAAATTTGTTTCTAATGATCATAGGAGTCTTGGATTTTCATTGTCTGGCTTGACATTTAAAAGTGCATATTGAACTTCAAGGAAAAGGCAGAACAATTTACCCTAAGATTATATTTTTGTAAGCAAAGTGACTTTTGAAAATTACACAATTTAAGCACAGTAGTTTTATATTACATTGCTTGTATAATAAAATAATCCTTTAGCATAGCACATGGCTAAGTGGTCTCAGTTTTCTTGTCTATAAACTCAGGTACCTGGCTTAAATTATATCAATGTTTCTTCTAATATTTATGTTTAGAGTAATTATAAATTTGAGTATCCATATAATTGTGTAAATTTTCTAACCTTTTAATTATCTTGTAAAACTTTTATAGATTGCTAGAAAGTCCATTAAAGCCAATTTTAAAAATATATTTTAAATACATTATGTTTAGACAGAATTTCAAATTTAAATATTTATAGATAGGTATACATGTATACACACAGAGATGTGTGTGTGTCAGAAAACAATGTAAATATCCATTTAAATTGATTCACTTAAAGTACAAAATGAAAGCAGTAATCTCCTAAAAGCATACAGCTTTAAGGACTAAACACGAACTGACTTTCAAGTGAATAAAAGGAGAAAGGAGTTTTTAAACAGGGGTAATCTATACATTTTGTGTTGCTGTAGTGAGAAGTAAATGCTTATTCTGATACATTTAAGCAAGCAGTATTAATGATTAATGACTTTTTTGATCCTGTAACTAGACCTAAAATTCTTGAATAAGTAATGAGGTACTCAATGCTGCACAGGATATCCATCTGCTAAGAATTTTTGTGTGCATGTAAACTATGCCTACTGACAACCTTACACAAAAATATGAGGGAGGAACTTTGGGATTAAATTAATAATACCTAGTAAAATATACAAGTTTATTTCCTGTTTCTAATGTGAAAAAAACTTATTAAGCAAGCAATTATGATTTAATATTGCAATTTAACTCTTGCAGTTCTATTCTTAGACTCTCATTAAGCAGAATGAAAGAAGTTTTAAAACCCTGAAGTAGGGCAGTCCAGTAATACTAGGTGGTTACATCAGGGTCCCATCCTCAAAGGCAGACACTAACTGGGACTTTCTTTCCAGTAGAAGGCAGAAGAAAGCATCCTTTGAGTCCAGCTCTATGAGCCAGCCACAGTCACCTGGTACCAGAGTCAGCATAGTATAGGTATTTGATACTACAGAATGAAAATTCTGAATAATATTACTTATAGCTCCAAGTCTCGCACAAATCAGTACTCATCAGTGTGAAATTTCTTAACAGGCAGAATAGGGGTATTTTAGGGGATCTAAAATATTTAGATATAATTATATTATAATTATTAATAATATAAGTTATTTTCACAACTCAATGTGTGCTGTGAAAATTAAAAAAAAAAAAAAAAGAATAGGCAGAATTTCTACCAAAAGAATTTCTCTTTCTCCTAAGGAGATATATTTTTCCCCTTGGGGCAGGTTTTCCCTCCTTGAGTAAAATCCTGACCAGGATAACATTGATTTCCCTTCCCAGGGTCCCATCACTGGCCTAACAGCTTTATTCACTTCTTCATAGACTTCTAGAGCAATGGATTCATTTTCCTTTTCCAGGCACAAAAATGAAAACTGGAACAATAGTGTATTTTCCACTGGCACCCGCAAATAAAGTTGTTGCTTTTGGGGTGAAAAAATATTTATGCATTTAATGTATAGAATAGATCTAGCCCTAGGAAAAGATTGAGCAATCTGGCATACAAAAAGCTATGCCTTAATATTTTTCCCCCAATTTCATTCAAGTGGTTGGAGCAATTACACATCACTTCTACCACCCATAGGGTGCTACTTCTTAAAGAGATTAAGTCAGGATTTAAAATAAGTGTTGATCATTCCCCACTGTCAACTGTTCCTGAGGCTCTTGTGGGGCTATTAGTATACAAGTTTTCCAGCAAGGTCTGTAGCTCTGTCACTTGTTATCTGAGCCTTGACTTTAGGTGACCATTTATTTTTCAGAGGAATGATTGGTCCTAGAGACCTTCACTTCCTATGTCAATTCTATTGCCAATGTCCTTCCTCCTTGCAGAAGGCACACTGATTTTCTTTTTTTTAAATGGGAGGGCAGCCCTTCTTATTCTATCCTTTAGTATCTCTGAGGGATCCCTTTGCAGGGAGCTTCCAATAAAACATGCATTGACTTTAGTTTCTGCTCATCGTGGAAACTAAATACCTAAAGAGCAATATAAACTATCTGTGAAGGGTTTATATGAATTGTCCCCTCCACCTGTTGAAGCTATCTCTTCATGTCTGCAATATTCTGTTCAATAAAGGTTGTACTGACTATATGGTGATTTTCAGGGGGCTCTCTCTACAGAAATTATCACAACCAAGAGACAGGTGCCTGCAAATCAAGAGACTCTGGGAGGTCTTTGCCTCTGCTCAGCCTGGTGGGCAGAATTCAGAACTTCACTCAGAAGTGTCTACTAGTGGGTAGGAGGGAGAATAAGGTTGTCCAGGTTGTTTGAGGTCGGGAAAAAGCAAACACTTTGCCTCTTCCCTGCTGTGACCCTTGATTATAAGTAAGGCCCTAGGGCCTCTGGGTCCCAAGGATCTGTGGGTCCCTGTGCCGAGGCTAGAGTTGGACTTCCACAGATGTGGCTCCTCCTTGTCCCCATAGGGGTGTGGCACCTGCTGCTCCATGTGCAGCTGAAGCAGGGTCCTAATACCATTTCTCTTGTACTTTCTGCCTGTCTCTCACCTTGGAGTCACAAAGTCTGACAGAAAATGTTGCCATTTTTCTACTTTAGCCATTGGTTCTTGAGCTGCAGCAAGTTTTTTTTATTATTTTTTATCTTGCGCAATTGCTCATCCTGACAGCTCTCCCTGTGCATTTATCCAAGTGAGGTATTGCACTGCCCCAACAATGGATGTTTCCTTCACCAAATGGAGTTCCCTGTTGGGTCTTAAAAGGGAAAACCGTTCCAATTGTCAGGTCATAATCTCTCAGTGCTGGCAGCAGGGGCCCACTGCCACCACGTTCTACTAGACCAGTAGGTCCTCTGCTGGCAGAGGAAATTTTGCCAGAGACAGAGGCAGGTTGCAAGACCAGCCAAAGGCCAAATTCTTGAAGATTGTACCTGTTCCACTCACCAAACATTTCTTCTGTTTACTGGAAGTCCAGACAGATTCCTGTGGTTCTTTGCCTAGCATGGCCAGCATCCCCTACCTTCAGAGAGCCTCAGCTCTGGGAGGGATGATCTGCAGCCACCTAGGGCTGCGAGCTTGAGGCAGGTTGTAAGGAGTGCCAGTCAGTTGGCACTGGACTGAATGGATTTAAATCTTAATCAACTTTTTCTTACTATGTTTTGCTATCTCTGCACACTGGGGTCTGTGCTTTTCTTTGTGCCAACAACTTAGTTTCTGACTGTTCCAACCTCTTATCATTAACTGCATAAATTCCTGCACATATAGTATCTTTTTCATTTATCTAACCTCTGACAGACCGACTCCAGCTCTAAGATTATATTGTAATCCTGAATACCATATAGTGGCCTCCTATCCTCAACTTTCAAACAGACATCAGCCAAACTATGTTACAGAAACATACCATCCTTTTCTTAGTCATAGGTTTATAGCTTTATGTGGCCATTCAGACAAGATCTTTCCCAAGAGACTACCTGGAGGAACTGGTACAATGTTTCCCATGTCTCAAAAGAAAAGTACGACATTTAACAAAAACACATAAACAGAGAAAATACCCAAATTCAAGGCCAGTAGATTAGAAACCTTAGAAAAGACAGACCAGAAAGGAAGAAAAGTCTTCTTGTTTCCTTATTCCCATTTCACCATGATTCCTACACCAGCAGTGCCATCGGTGTCCCACGAAGAGGGACCAGATGTGTGGAATCAAGGGTATTGCTATGAATCTCAGGGTACTTACCTGAGTATCAAGTTGTCACCACTTTAGTACATTCAGTATCCTGTTTCTCAAAGTAGAACAGGTGGTGGAGCATGTCTTTACATTCAGGGAGAAAAGTGAGAGTTCCCTGAAACAAAAGGAGCCTTGGTAGCTGCTGGGACAGTCCCTAAGACCCTTTCTTATGGTGACAGCTCTTCTGGTCTCACCTGAGATTAAGTTACCCCATCTTGCAATTTTCCAGCAGTGGTCTCCCAACAGTTCATGCTCAGAATGCCCAGCCTGCCCAAGAAGTCTGAAGCTGAGACTGCTCAGTTATCCATTCTGGGTCACCACATTGAAACCAAAAATTCAGTCCTTGTTGTTGATACTGATCCAATAGCAAGAACAAGGTTTTGAGAAAAAGAGAAAAGAAGTTGTACTGCTTTGCTAGCAAAGGAAAAAGGCAACAAACTCATGTCACAGAGGCTGCAATTCTAAATAATAAGGTGAACAGATAGCTTAAATGAGGGAATACAATGGCTATTTTCCAAGAATCATTGTGAGTATATCTAATTAATATTTAAATTATATCCTTGAAAGTGCTGTTGTTTCAGGTTGCAGGTCCAAAGTTTCTTTTTTCTTGTGGGCAGTGAACATAAGGACAGATAGTTTGGCTTAAGACAGAAAGAATACTAATCTTGCTTCTCCATGGTTGGGAAGGGAAAGATAGAAAGAGGAAGAAAATGATGATGGCAGTTTTAAAATAAGCCACCAGCAAGATTTATGCTCAAAGCATGTGTAGACCCCTGCACATGAAAATGGACTCCTGTTATAGGGGAATTTGGGTACAGTGTTAATGTATTGATAAACAAGATGAATATAGACCATGTCTCTAAACATGAGGAGGATAAAGCAATGATCTATAGTATTTTATACAAAAATTAGTTTTCATGGTTGAAAAGAATTCAATTATGAATTACATTAATTTATACTGAATTGTGTTATTAAATCAATTGATTTAGGTGATATGTATATGTATGTATGTATATATATATATACACATCTATGTTATCACCCTGATGGTAACTGTCACCCAAGAAGTTCTCTTAAGCCCTTTGCAAACAATCTTTCTCTAAATCTTCTACCACACAAATATGGTGCTGACCCAAATCACAATAGATTCATTGTGCCTGTTATAAAATGACTTATAATACAATCATATGCTTGAGTTGTAATCCTCAAACCTAGGAGTTTAAGTGCTTACACAAAACTCATAAGAAAAATATATTTGAAAATTTCAAACTGGGTCCTATATTGAAGCATGCTATGATAAATAATATAAGCAAATTTGCTCTAGGCCTAGACATATTACTCATTTTTACCCTACACAAAAATATTTTTGCTTTTTTATTCAATATCTTGCTTTTATAATAGAATAATATAGCATTTCTCTATTACTCTTTCATATATTATATTTTTATGAATTTTACATACATGGTATTTTCAGAGATCAGAACATTAATGTACAACTTTCTATCATTTTTACTGGAAATATTTTCCCCTGAACATCTCTCTTTTTTTTAATCTTAAGAACTTCACAGATTTGTATATCACTAGGTTTCTCTTCTTGTGTTCCCTGATTCATGTACAGTTCTGGCCTACTCATGACAAAGGCATAGGCTTTTTAGTACCTGTTTTTATAATAAACTCATTTCTAATGCTTCTTTGATCTTAATTTTGTTAAATTTTTGTATGTTAATTTTTGAATTCATGAAAATGTCTAAGCATTTAATAGCTAGTTTAGAATACCATAATTTTTTTCCCTCAAATTTCACCTTTTTTTTTGAAAATGGGATGTATTTTGATATATACATTTTGGATTGGAATAGTCAAATTTAGCAAACTAAGCTGTCAGACAAGGAATTATTACAAATAAAGTGAATTTGAAACATACTGGATATTTATGATCCTTTGTTAGTTCCTTGTACCACTAGAATCAAAGTCTAAATCCTCTCAGCTGTTACAGCAACTCATTCTTAGTCCATTATTCTAATTAATCTAAGCTTATTATCAGTGATTTCATCGTTTGGCAAATAGAAAGACGAAGAAGATAACATAATTTGTGAATTAACTTTCTGAGGTTAATTAGGGAAAAAACAGGACCCTAAATATTTCTAACATCGTAAAAATCTTTGATCTACAACAATGCCATGGACATCCCCAAACATACATTTGAAATGAAAACTTTAAAAGCATTAAAATATACTTATAATAGAAATTATTACAGAGGCTACACAGTTTCTTTTTTTCATTTGTAACAAATTGCTAAGTTATACCATACACATATGGCTTTTTATTTACACAGTATTATTAAAATATAAAAACTGAAGCTCCTTTTCTTTATCAAGAAAAAAGATACTAATGTGTCTTGTCACAAGGGAGAAATGAGCTCCTAAGAGCCATAGTGTAAATATTTTATAGATCATCTTAAACATGAAGAGTATAACTGACAAAATCCTATGTTAGGTACTATTTCAGAGTGTAGGTTTTGCTTCATAGTATGAATATCAATGTTTATGTTTAAATGAAAGATGTGGAAGACCACACAACAACTAGTTAATATTGTGCATTACTAAATTTTGCTTTTGGTCTCAATTTTCAAATTTCTAAGCAGAAATTTAAAACTTCCAAAATTCAATTGGACTTGTGTTTAAAAGTAAAAAACAAGACTATTTTGTATTTTCTGAAGATTATTTCCAACCCTCTAAGTAGAAAGTTTTGTAAAACTAACTTAAATAAATCAAGTAAATCCACTCTTATGCAGGTTCATTAACCCCAAAGTTATGATTTCTAACAGCCATTTCCCAAGGTTAGCTTTAAGGAAGGTAAAAATAAGGACAGGTTCATGAAATGGCAAATATTTGACAAGGTTGTTTGCCATGCCCGTTCAGTTCTATGAAATATTGGCAGTCTTCTAGCCAGCTTCCCAGGCATTTTATTTCACCTAGCTACAAAACTTGGTTTTGATATGAAATAGATACTGAAATCTGATTCTTATACCAGTTGTACCAACCTACCTCACACAAATCATTTCAGTTTCCCTAATTTATTTGTTTTTGAAATGGGAATAACTATAGCGGTGTTTGTGAAATTAGGGTTTACAGAGTTCGTAAATAAGAATCACCAGTGTGTTGCTAAAAATGCAGATTCCTGAATTCTACATTAGAATATTGGTTGTAGAGGCCAGGAGATTGTATTTGTTATAAATTTGTTAGAAATATATATGTAACAAGCATGAGAACATAATAAAAAAATTCTGACCAGAATTCAAGGCTCTTTTTTCCTTTGACAATTGACAAAATGACTTCACTCTTCTGAGACATTTATATTGATTTGTGTAGGAGACAAGAAAAAGCTGAGGAGTCACAGTGCCTCTGGGAGAACTTCCATCTCTCTGATATCTACATCGTTCTAACAAGCGTCTCCAGAAGGAAAGGAATTTTTACATGGAGAAACAAAATTCCCACCTCTCTCAGTCCCCAAATTCATAGCCTGGTCAATATGGTCATCAATACTGATCTCATACGCCCTCTACTTATATTTATGCCAGTGAAAAGAGTCCCATAACTTCCAGATGATACCTTATCCTTAATACTTTTAAGCACCATCAGCCCTATGGTGAATAAAGTATCATCCCTTCCCTTTTCTATACTTCAATTTATTTTTCTGGATAGTATTTACCAGTATTTGATGAAGAATATGTATTTCACTTCTTAACTTTTGTCTTTATTACCTTCCATAGAATTTGTCTTTTAAGAGAGTGGTAACAGTTTGTCAATAAAAATTTCATAAATGACAAAACTAAATTTCCATAATATTTATATATAATATTACCCTTAATTCTTTTGTGAAGTTACAATTACTTTATGATTAATTCTATAACTTCTCTGTGACAGCAAGTTCATTTATCCTAAGTATTGAAGGGGTACATTCTGGTTTTATAGATGCAGAGGAAATGACATCTTTGTACAGTTCCCTGATATTGGAATACCCTCCAGCCTTCATTGATATTCTCTTCAGTGAAATGTTGCTGATGTTTTAGATATCATTGATTAAATTTCAACAGCTATTCTAAAAATGATTTAAAAATGATAATCTAAAAATAAGTATCATATTGTTAATGATTTATTTTAATTTTAAAATCTGGAACCAGTGTTGATATCTATTGATTCTTCTTCAAAACTTCTCATATTTATACTTACACCTTCACTTTTTCCATTAGTGCCATTTCTTTGTTATCTCTTGACAGGTCTGTTACAGATGATGCTTATTTGATGACCATCTAGTCCATCTTCAACACTGACTCACCTATTGCCATATGCACATTCTCAAATAAATATCTAATTACCTACTTAAAATACTTCTGTGTTTCCAGATCACCTGTTGGATAATGTCCTTAATCATTTCCCCATGAACTCTCTATTATCTGGCTCTTAACTATTATAACAAATGATTGCTCACAGTTTTCTAACTTTTATCTTCCTTCATCAGACAAAAAAAATATTGTTTTCCAAATATACAGCGCTATGTTCCTCTGGCTTGTCAAATGTTCTTCCCTCATTTTGAAGTTCACTTCCACTCACTTAATGACCTGGTATGTAATTATTCAACTCTGACACAGATTTTCTGTGTATGGAAATTTTTACAACGTCTTACTTTTCTTGTGTATTGTCTTCTTGTGTAACTACTAAATGTTTTATAAAATCTTGCCATTGGTACTCTGTACACTCTTCTGAAATTATTTATTTATATGACACAAGTCATTTCTGAATTTTCCACTTTCAACTTCAAAAGAAAAGTTTAGAAAACATTATTACCAATCACTTGGCTTCCCACAATTTACACCATAGAGTATTGGACCGTGTATAAGCACTAAGTTTAAGGTAAATTTCTAAGTAGAATAGTCAGAAAACATGGACAAACTTAGTGATCATATGATCATATTTTATCTTTCAAGAATTTGAAATGGAAAATGCAGGTAAAATAAGACAGTTTTCAACAGAGAAAAAATGTAGAAAGATTTGTAGAAGGAAACCCTTAGAAAGTTCATGACAGATAAGGAAGGGCCAGGTTCTCAAACAATTCTGGCATGCTGAGGTTACAAGAAGCAAAAGATATGTGCGAACAAAAGCTACACGGCAAATAAAATATCTATTCACGGTGAAGACAAAGGAAGACAAAGTGAGTTTGCATTCAAATGGGGAAATAAAAGAAATTTAGAGGGTACATGAGTCACATTCAAACAAAGCACCTAATCCCTACACTGTCCATCCTTCTTTAGCTAAGGTTTTCAGTCCTATCTTAGATCTCCAAAAGAACTTAAATTTTTGAATTTTCTCATTGCCCTTCTACACTGTGCTTACCATCTGCTTTTTGCCTAATTATGCAATTTTTTTTGGTTGCACATTCATTGTTAATGAAGAATCAATTCTTCATTACATGAAGTAACTTGAGTGAATCTGTTCCTTTTAACCATAAAAATGTAACTAGAATGTCTTCTTCCACTGAAATGTAAATTTTGCCCAAGAGAGGATATGTTCTCTTTTTTCTCAACAAATCTTTAATTCATAGTAAGCATTTTGGCTTCCTTTATTTCTAGATGCTATTATCATGCCCCAGTCTGTCCTCAAAATCATACTGCTTACCCTACAAGTTCCCAGTTCAATGCAATCAGGATAATTACATTTTAAAATCTCTTACAGTAATTACTATGAGGGAGTGGGGAAAGGGCAGCTGGCCAAGCTAAATTCTATCTGAAAAAGATCAGAAGAGCAAACTGGCCCACTCACATAAAACAGGAATTCAGGAAGCATTTTATCTGCAATGACCACAGTGGAGAACACCAGGATGGTATAAGAAACTGGTCATTGAGTTCATAGAACACTCAAAGTCTAGAACATCTATTATGTCTAAAGATAAGTACATACGTATAAAGGGATTTCAATTCATAATCCACCCTTTTCTCTCCCATTGTCCCCAGGCTCTCCCCTTCTCCTTCCTCTACTAAATTTCCTTTTACTCTTGAAGAGGACTTGAAAGAGCTGGGAGAAAACACATAAAAATTAAATTTCTGGCAGAACATGCTAAAGCTGTAATAAAGAATGAACCAATGGGTGATTCATTAATGAATCTATGAGTGATCTATTAAAATGTTCATCATGGCCCATAATCTTGGTTTTATCACTATTTTTCATGCTTAAAAATAATATGTGAAATGAGACTATTAAGATTTAAACCAAATTATTTGGTGGTCACAGCAGAAACACTAAGGCCAATTAAGATTAACAAATTTAGGACACACCAGAACTCCAGCTTCACTGTTCCTCTTTCTATACTGAGAAGAGATCCCTACACAACTTTGATAGGTAACATTTGCACACTTACATATCAAGAAAACTTTTATGCATTTAATTTTATGCCCTCTTAAACCAACTTTGCTAGAACAGTGAGCTTGGACATTTCCAATTGTAAACTTAGAATAATTGTTAAATAATACATTTTAAACATGTAGCATTTTATAATAGCATAGGGATAAATTGTTAGCTATATAATATACATATTTTAGAACTCAATTTTCTAATAAGATTAAAAACTAGTAGTTCTTATTCCAATAAAATTTGTTCCATATTTCCCCCATTAAAATAATGTGACATGGTGCAAATAATTTAAGTAAAGAAAAAAATAGAAGCTCTGAATTCAGAGAATAAAAGCCAAAATATTGTAGTTTATGAAGGTAAAATTACTAGTATATCATTTTTAATGATTCATGGATAACTACATCCATTCAGAATATTTTTATTATATGAAGATTATTAATTAGTATATGAATTTCCTGATTGTTTTTTTTCCCTTCATTTGGGAAAATTAGTAAAATTCCATTTTAGCTGTACTCATACTTAATGATTTAGAAACATAGCTTGAGCTCTTCAGAACTATTCTTTTAGCACTCATAATGACATTTGACTGGATGGACTTTCAGAAACTTCTGCATAAGGTTATATATGCTTATTGCAATCATTGAAATGATGTGCTTTCTCCTAGTTCTCTGAACATCCCAGACAATAAAGTGAATAGAATCTAGGCATAGAAATCAATGTAAAGGAGTACAGATCTAACAATTTTAGCTTTATAGGGAAGTTTTTCATATTACTTGATATTCACAAAAGTGAAAATATTTTATTATATGTTAAATGAGGGCATTTTATATGCAAACTACTGGAGATCAGTGAAAGGAAGTTCTAATTTATAATAGACAAAAATTTAGTTATGAATTATCTACTTCCTTCTTTGATCTGTTGGCTCCAACTTATTGCATTCATATTGAAATTGAGAACACTTGCAGAACACAGAATTATCTAGAGATGTAGATTTTGTTATTTTGTGTGATAATATTCAATCATATTAACTGTATAAATTATGGGTTTCAATGTGACATCTCCATATATGGAGATACAGACTTTCCAAATTTGTAGTATTACATGCATTCTCTAATTTACCTATTATAGAACTTATTAGGACATAAAACTCCCTACATCCAATACCCAGATGGTTCCTTAGATTTTAGAGAGAAACCTTTCATACTAGGAATAACTATAAGTTCCTGCATAACTCTTTTCTTTGGAAACAATGTCTCTAATTTTAGGAGAAGGAAGGACAACCCTGTATTAATTCTAATTCATAAGGAAATTCTGCCTATTTTGGACACTACTATATGTTTAATGACTAGAAAATTGCCTATAACATAAGATATTGAAAAACCCAAAAAATACTTGCTGACTGAATGAGTGCATAAGTATTTTTTAAAAAGATAATTTTTTCCATATTTAATTTATTTATTTGTTCTATTTAGGTTTACATGATAACAGAGTGCAATTTGATTCATTACACAGATGGATGATAACATTTCATTTCTCTGGTTGTAAGTGATATAGAATCACAACATACATGCAGTCATACATAAAGCTAGGGCTATGATGACCATCATAGTCCACCACCTTTACTGTTCCCATGCCCTCTCCCCCATTACATTCCTGTGAACAGAGTTCCTTCAATATTCCCGTGTCCTTCCCCACATTATGGATCAGCATCCAATTATCAACAAGTACATTCAGCATTTGGTTTTCTGAGATTGGCTTACTTCATTTAGCATGATATTCTCCAACTCCATCTATTTACCTGTAAATGCCATAATTTTATTCTCTCTTATTGCTGTGTAATATTCCATTGTGTATACATACCACAGTTTCTTTTTCCATTCATCTATCGAAGGGCATCTGGGTTGGTTCCACAGTTTAGCTATTGTGAATCTAGCTGCTAAAAACATTGAAGTGGCTGCATCACTGTAGTATGCTGTTTTTAAGTCTTCTGGGTATAGAACGAGGATTGGGATAGCAGGCTCAAATGGTGGTTTCATTCCAAGTTTTCTAAGGAATCTCCATACTGCTTTCCAGATTGGTTGTACCAATTTGCAGTCCCACCAGCAATGTTTGAGCGTGCCTTTTTCCCCACAAGCTTGCCAACACTCATTGTTGTTTGTATTCTTGAGAATTGCCATTCTGGCATGAGATGAAATCTTAGGATAGCTTTGATTTGCATTTCTCTGATTGCTAGAGGTGCTGAAAATTTTTTTCATATGTCTGTTGATCAATTGTATGCCTTCTTCTGTGAAGATTCTGTTCAGCTCCTTGGTCCATTTATTGATTGGATTTTTTTTTTGGTGTTAAGTTTTTTGAGCTCTTTATATATCCTCGAGATGAGTGCTGTATCTGATGTGTGTGTGGCAAAGATTTGTTCCCAGAATGTCATCTCTCTGTTCACTTCATTGATTGTTTCTTTTGCTGAGAAGAAGCTTTTTGGTTTGAATCCATCCCATTTATTGATTCTTGCATTTACTTCTTGTGCTATAGGAGTCTTGTTAAGGAAGTAAGGTCCTAATCCAACATGATGAAGATTTGCACCTGTTTTTTCTTCTATTAGGCGTTGGGTCTCTGGTCTGATTCCCAGATCCTTGATCCACTTTGACTTGAATTTTGTGCATGGTGAGAGATAGGGGTTTAGTTTCATTTTGCTGCATATGGATTTCCAGTTTTCCCAGCACCATTTCTTGAAGAGGCTATCTTTTCTCCAGTGTATGTGTTTGGCTCCTTTGTCTAGTATAAGGTAACTGTATGTAAGTTGGTTTGTTTCTGTGTCTTCTATTCTATAACATTGGTCTACATGTGTGTTTTAGTGCCACTACCATGCCGTTTTTGTTACTATAGCTTTGTAGTATAATTTAAGGTCTGGTATTGTGATGCCTCCTGCTTCATTCTTCTTGCTAAGAATTGCTTTGGCTATTCTGGGTCTCTTATTCTTCCAAATGAATTTCATGATTGCCTTTTCTATATCTGTAAGGAATGTCATTGGGATTTTAATTGGAATTGCATTGCATCTATATAGCACTTTGGGTAGTATGGCCATTTTGACAATATTGATTCTGCCTATGCAGGAGCATGAGAGATTTTCCCATCTTCTAAGGCATTCTTTAATTTCTTTCTTCAGTGTCTTGTAATTTGCATTGTAGAGGTCTTTCACCTCTTTTGTTAAATTGATTCTCAAGTATTTTATTTTGTTTGAGGCTATTGTGAATGGAATAGTTTTTCTAATTTCTCTTTCAGAGGATTTATCACTGATGTATAGAAATGCAATTGACTTATGGGTGTTGATTTTATATCCCTCTATTTTGCTGAAATCATTTATTAATTCTAGAAGTTTTCTGGTAGAATTTTTTTGGATCCTCTAAGTATAGAATCATATTGTCTGCAAATAATGATAGTTTGAGCTCTTCTTTTCCTATTTGTATCCCTTTAATTTCTTTCATCTAACTGCTCTGGCTAGTGTTTCAAGAACTATGTTGAATAGCAGTGGTGAAAGAGGGCATCCCGTCTTGTTTCCATTTTCAGAGGGAATGCTTCCAACTTTTCTCCATTTAGGATGATGTTGGCCTTGGCTTTAGCATAGATAGCTTTTACAAAGTTGAGGTATGTTCCTACTATCCCAAGTTTTTCTAGTGTACTGAACATAAAAAAGAGTGCTGTATTTTGTCAAATGCTTTCTCTGCATCGATTGATAAAATGATATCACTCTTATATTTAAGTCTATTGATGTGATGTATTACGTTTATTGATTCTCATATGTTGAACCAACCTTGCATCCCTGGAATGAACCCCACTTGATCATGGTGCACTATTTTTTTGATATGTTTTTGTATGTGATTTGCCAGAATTTTATTGAGAATTTTTGCATCTATGTTCATCAGGGATATTGGTCTGAAGTTTTCTTTCCTTTATGAAGTTTTCTTTCCTTTCTCTGTCAGGTTTTGAAATCAGGGTGATACTTACCTCATAGAATGAGTTTGGAAGGGTTCCCTCCTTTTCTATTTCATGAAATAGTTTGAAGAGTATTGGTATTAATTCTTCTTTGAAGGTCCTGTAGAACTCAGCTGAGAATCCATCTGGACCTGAGCTTTTCGTGGTTGGCAGGCTCTTGATGACATCTTCTATTTCCTTGCTTGAAATTGATATGTTTAAGTTGTGTATGTCTTCTTGGCTCAGTTTGGGTAGGTCATATGCCTCTAAAAATTTGTTGGTGTCTTCAGGGTTTTCTATTTTACTGGAGTATAAATTTTCAAAATAATTTCTAATTATCCTCTGTATTTCAGTAGGGTCTGTTGTGATATTTCCTTTTTCATCACGAATTTTAGTAATTTGGGTTTT
>CM053404.1:91973373-92096607 GCA_028644305.1 Xerus rutilus | reverse complement strand
AAAACCCAAATTACTAAAATTCGTGATGAAAAAGGAAATATCACAACAGACCCTACTGAAATACAGAGGATAATTAGAAATTATTTTGAAAATTTATACTCCAGTAAAATAGAAAACCCTGAAGACACCAACAAATTTTTAGAGGCATATGACCTACCCAAACTGAGCCAAGAAGACATACACAACTTAAACATATCAAACATATTGATATGTTTCCCCAGTGTCCCCAGATGGGCCCTACTGCCACTAAAGTTGGTGGCGGAGGAAGTGGACTATCTCTAGAGGGCAGTGGGAGTGCCCTTGGCTGGGCTCCTGTGGCAGTCCCTGAGGGCTGTTTTGTCCCTCTCTTGCGCTCCTGCTGGTGAGCAGGAACTCTGGAGCAGAACTGGGGGTGGACTCAGGTCTCACTTATGCAGGGTCAAAAGCAAGAGAGTCTGTGTGCGACCCTTACCATGGGTGTGAGCTTCCCTAAGGCTGGAGGGTAACAGGCCCTGGTCTGCCTTTAGCTGGGCACCCCTAGCATTCCCTGAGTGTGATTTTAGGGCCTTCTGTCTCACCTGTCCACAGGAACTCTGGAACGGAACTGGGGCAGGCCCAGGCCTCACTTGGGTGGGGCCTCTTCGCTCTGGGGTCTCTTCGGAGACTTTTACCCTGAGTGTGGGCTCCCCTGTGGCTGGCAGCTAGCAGTCTCTGGTGTCCCTTTGGCTAGACACCCATGGAGTTTCCTAATGGTGGTTTTGGGCCCTCTGTGGCTCCTGCCGGTCCATAGGTACTCTGAGGCGGAACTCAAAAAGAGATAAATTTAAAAGAATCAGAAACTAAATAATCTTATGCCACAGACTATGATACTATATCCTAGAAATGTGAGTTTCTCAAAGTCACCAATTTAGTGAATAGTATACTTAAAACCAGAAGTTAGGATTCCAAGACCAGTAACAATTTCATACCATTATGTATTTACATTATATTTCTAACCAAATTTCTCTAGTAACTACTCTTTTTTTTGGTAATAAAATTACTTTTTCTGTAAGTCAAAAATAGTAATTAGCAATTTCATATGGCTCAATAGGTGTATCTAAATATTCTAGATTTATTATACAGATAAAACTATGTATGTACAGGTATTTCTGTGTACATAAATTCGCCTCTATGTAATTTATATATGTGTGTGTATGTGTGCATGTGTTGTGTTATCAGACATACATATGCACACATAATAGGAATAATTTTCCATCTGAATTATGAAAATATAGAGAACAAAGTGAAAGTATACTTCATTCTCAGTGCTTTCTAATTTGTTCTAGTTCATTAAAATATGTATTATTTACAAATTAGGCAATTCAAAAAGAGACCAAGTCATATGCATTACATTTATTACTGCCTTCAAGGAACTGTATCCCTTTAAGGTAAGGTTCTTTTTCCTCTTCTTTAGATCCTTTTACATTCCCAAGAAATTATATCTTTGGAAATTTCATATCCTATTATAATATTCACATTTCCAATTTGCTCTTCAAGTTGCCAACTTTGAAAATATAGATCTGTATGATGTTCATAAGTAGTTTCTTTAACATTGTTTGATTCCTACAGGAAATGTCTTAGATTAGTAGAAGAGAACATTAAGAAGTTATGTTAGTATTTTAGACATTTCATCACCATTAAAATGGCAAATTGGGTTATCTGTATTTTGGAAAAAAGGAGGGTTTTATAAATTAATATGAAAACTCATCTTCGTTTTCGTGTTACTTAAATCTTTTAGAAAAACTACCTTGCTCTTTTTTGTCTACTACCAGGGAAGTGCCAGTCAAGGAATCTAGACAAATCTAATTTGGCTTAAGAAGAATTCTCTGGCAAATAAATGACATGTGTTTGAAAGATCAAAAACAAGGTGATTTTTGAAGGACATCAACTTTAGTAGTAAATATAATCAAGGTATTAGGAGATGATAAGCAATCTTTAAGATAAATAACAACATACATGAATTATGTAGCTAAAATGTGGCCTAGAGGATGGAAAACAAACTTTTTCTTCAAATATTTAACCTATGACTTTCAGAAAATAGAAGTCTAATGAAATTTATATCTAAGCTTTTCAAAACAGAGAATAGTCAAATATCATAATATTAAATAACATAGCAGAATGACACAGATATAATACAAACCTACTTTTTGACTTACAATCTAAGTTTGCTTATATCAAGCAAGAAGCTCAAAACTTCCACAGATTAATAAATTATAATTTGGAGAACATATTCACTTATAAGTGGTAATTTCTTCAGGGCAGCAAACTGCATTATTTTGTAACTTAATTTTCCCTAATCACCACATTATTTCACAGGAATGTTCTGAAGTATGACTAATTAATGATTGCAAAGTACTTTGAAAATTCAATGTGGTAATATTAATACTGAGTAATAATGATAACAATAATCTCAGATCATTTGTCCCTTGTAAACAATTTAATGAATTAAATAAACATATAACTGGATCATTTCCTGGATCATTATTTGTCCTAAATTGTTGTAAATTTGTATTTATATGCTACAAATTTGAAGATAAGCAAAATTAAATTAATAATCCTCATTACTTATGTGAGTTTAATTCTAGAGATCATATGTTAGGAAACATGTTCACAAACATAAGGAAACTGTATTAACCAGCTTTCCAATACTATAACAAAAACCTGAGCAACTAAACTTATAAAGAGAAAATATTTATTTTGACCCACAATTTTGTAGGTTTACCCTGTTGCTTTGGCCTGTGGCAATTCACAATAGGATGGCAGGAATGTGTGGTGGAATGAATCTACCCACTTCATGGTCAGGAAACAAAAGAGACAAAAAGGAAGGGGCTGGGGTTTCACAGTCCCTTTTGGAGTCATACCCCAATGACCTAAAGAACTTTCTAAAGATTTCACCTCTTAAAGTTTTCACCACCTTTCAAAAATGCCACCCTGGGAATCAAGTCCTTAATAAATGCACTTTTGGAGTAGACTTAAATTCAAATTATAGCAGACACTAAACAGCAAAATGTGGTTTTTTTTACACTCAAGCTCTAAACATTTTAATAAAAAAAAGTTATATACATAGTTACACCCATACACCATGCCATTATTCATCTGCTTGATTTAAATGTATTATGTATTAGTAATACTATCACAATCAAACATATTCTTTCTCAGTGATCTGAGACCTCCTGAAAATTTTCCATCATAGTTACATATCCAGTATATGATAACATCTGATTATGAAATCATGTTAACTATTGAAGTGGATTGTATTCATGGTGTCTGGTTAATAAATAATATATAAATAATTATATCTTAATTATTTTATAACTAACAAAATATAGTGTAAGTAGAAAAATATTTTCCCTAATATGCCAGGAAACCAAGATTGCTACATTTCACCGCTCTTTCTCCTTTTCCCTAGGACAATTCATGTTTTTGTTTGGGTATGCATGAGTCTAGCACTGAACACTTGTATTTTAGGAACAAACTGCTAGCAGATGGAAGTGCTGAGAGCAGGAGCAGTTTGGCAGAAAGGTTCTGTCCTGTTGAATCAGCCAATATTTTCTGTACCCTTCCCATAATCATCAGTGCAATGGTGGAAGAATGATGGAACTATGTTTTGTATAAGTAGATTAGAACTGATTTTTCCCCACGTACAAGAAAATGGCAAAACTGTTGGCCTAAATCACATTCAAAGGTAGGGGGCATCAGCTAAAAGACAAAGGAAAAGGACAAAAATGAGGAGGTCAGAGAGAAACAGTGATAGAGACCAGATCAATCCATGTTATCAAGCTTTTCCTGTATATAAACTTCTCAGACACCTAAGTGAATACATTTCTTTTGTTTTGGGTGAAATGCATATTGAATGTATTCTATTACTTTCTTTTATTTCACAAGTTTACAACTATTCCTTTCCATGTTAACTGTACAATTATAATCTTGTCTGTTCTGCTACAGTATGAAGTCATGATTATATACAAAAGTTATACACAGATATGCACAAATTTCTACTACATATTAACTTCTCATCATTTGGCTGGATGCTTGACTTCTAGCTGGGTGTTTGGAGAGGCTGTCTTCAATTTTGAGAAGCTGCCTACAATTTCTAGAGGCAACATTACAAAGTATTTAAGTTGAATACTGTCTTTTAACTTTCCCCAATTATTAGTGATAATGCATCACATAGAAACTTTAAGTGAAAAGCAAGAAAAAGCAGACTTTTGTTATATTGTGAAAAATTCACAACATATATTTACCTTTAAAAATATGCTTCACAGGTTGATTACCAGTAATACTCACATTGCATTTGTGTATGTTATTATGTGCTATTATCAATTACATATGTCCTAATATTGTTCTTTTTATATATCCGATAGAGAACATTTTAGTTCAGAGAATTATTCTTGCTCTTGTTCTTCATCAAAGTTTTTATAGTATTCTTTCTTTTCAGTCAGTCCTACTTCTTCTGCAGTTTATTGACTTAACAAACTTTCATAGAATCATTTGAAACTCACAGCCTCATAAAGTTTTCCATTTCTCTCTGGGTCACTGCAGGTCATCCCTACAATTGAAGTGTACAGGACATGGAAAACAATAGAGTTTTATATGGGATAGATCAAAATATCTATTAACTAAACAGATAGATTGGATAGATGTCTGAGAATACATATTATACGTGTATGTCAATATAACCTTTATATCATTTTATTGTGTCCCTAATAAGGATATAACCCTCCTGTCTATCATTGTTTTAACTATGAAGAAAACACACCATTTCTAAGTTTGAGGTGCACAGTCACTTGATTCCAAAGATTACACTTTGGAAGGAGAAAAATAAAGAATAACCTCACAGTGAAGAAAACAGAAGAACTGCCTCAGCATATAACCAAGTTTAACATCAGTGCTTAAAAGTCACGTTGATGCACGCACCATTGATATAATGTGATGAGACAGTACTTACTTCTGCAGTCTGCCAACAAAAGATTCACATTTAGTCCAATCATAAGAAAGACTTCAGATAAATCCTAATTAAGGAATAGTGTGAAATTCTGATCAGTACTCCTTAAAACTCTCAAGGCCATAAATGTCAGGGATTTCTAAGAAATTATTTGAGCTAGAAAGAGACTAAGAATATATGGCAACTGCATGCAATGTAGTATCCTGGATAGGATCTTGGTATGAAAGAAAGAAGAGAGAGAGGCAGGGGGAGGGAGAGAGAGAAGGAGGGAGGGAGGGAGGGAGGAAGGAAGGAAGGGGGAGAGAGAGAAAAAGAGGGAGGGAGGGAGGGATGGAGGGAGGGAGGAAGGAAGGAAGGAAGGAAGGAAGGAAGGAAGGAAGGAAAGAAGAAAAAGGAATCTGAAAAGAAATAGATGATATTGAGTCAGTAATAATATATCAATGATGGCTCATTAGTTGTCACAAATTAATGCAACATGTACATACTATCAGAAACTGAGTATGAGGTTATATGGGAACTGTTCTATGTTCACACTTTTTGGTAAATCAAAAAGTATTTTTAAATAAAAAGATTATTTAAAAAACATATGGGTCTCTTGAACTGTCCTAGCTTACATAATGTCTACCTTAAATTCACTAATTAAGGCTTAAACCAAAAACATCCAGGTTAAAAGCCTGAGCCATTTTTGCTATGTCCAGATCATTAAACTCTTATATCATTAAGCTCTCAATGTAGGGAAACAAGCCAAAAAAAAAAAACAAAGGAGAAGAGAAACAAAGGAAAAATAGGAAAAGTGGTCCTGCTGCCAGGGGTTGGTTTGCCTCAACTTGGTGGACTTATCAGTAGCAGGAGAGCTGCACAAGAAGAGAGACCCAGGTACATACAGTTCTCAGAGTAAAAGGAAAGGCTCAGAGAATTCTTTCCCCAGTCTATTTCTGTTTATCTTCCCTTCTTTCCTTCTCCTGATTTCCACTTCTAAGTACCACAGATTCATAAGTACCCATCTACTTGATAACTGTTTTTCTTGTGGATAGATGGGAAATACTGAAAAACCTATACACTATGTATCATGCGCCACTAAAACAAGAATACATTTGAAAATAACATAAATATTAAAAATTATAATAGATTTTAAACATCCAATTGAGTGTGGTCATCATGTTAGGATGTAAGTTGCACATGGTATAATCTTTAAAAATAGCTCCTTTGTTTAACTCTAAGGAACATTACAGAGAAAGTCATACAAGATATATTTCATCATTTGTATCTGCACTGTCATCAAATGTTGACATTTATTCAAGAAATGACCACATTATACTAATTAACATTTAGGAAGAAATGTTACAACAATTTTCTCTATGACAATGTTTTGTTTTATTATTAAATACACTCCAAAATCTCTGGTTAATGATATTTTTCTCCCATATTCATATACACTCAACTTAATTTGGCGCTTTCATTTAGTCTCATTATTTATTTTGCATTGCCAAATCTTCAAATATGAACTTATAGCTACAAAATTATCTGTTGCAATGTAACAAATTACCACACATTTTTAAGCTTAAAATGAAATATATTTATTATCTCAAGGTTTCTATGATCCAGAGATCATAGAATCCAGTTCTGGCTTAGCTGGATTCTATGTGTGGGGTCTCAGGGCTGTAATCTAATCAGGGTGTTTTATAGGGAATGTTCTCCTTTGGTGGCCTCCACGTTCTCCAGACTGTTGGTAGAATTCACTCTGGTGCTGTTTGGCCAAGGGCCTTCCTTCTTGTTGGCTATTAGTGAGAAGTTGTCCTCAACCGTGAAAAGCTACCTATACCTATAATTTTCAGACACAACATCACACAGTGTTTATGCTGAACATTATCCTTTTACTAGCTGAAGAGTAAGAAAAAGTGGTGTTAATAAGGTAACACCTGTTAAACACTCTGACAATTCAAAATACTTTAAGATTCCAGATTCTTTTGTGATGATCTACAGCAGAGATGAAGAAAAGGGAAGTGCAAAACACGTACATACAACTGAAGAGATGTAAGCAATAGGGAAATGTGCTTGTGTGCTCCAGATGGCAAACCCCGGTGACAAATGTAATGATCTTCACAGCATCAACACAGATTTTTGACATCTTTTTAGCAGTGTAAACATCTTTTAAAAACAAAAAGATAGATTATTATTTAATAATTTTGGCTCCTGGGTAGCAAAGTAGAATTTGAGGTCTAAGCTGAAGCCAATCAATCCTGTTTACTTCTGTTTTTCACTGTTGAAACTAACAGTGTAGAACTGAAAAGAAAGAAATAGAAGTATGTTTACTAGCTTACAATTTTTGAGACAAGGGCTTTTAAGAGTCTTTAGGATGAAGTCACTGAGCAATATTACCACTATATTTTGAAAACCTTTTAAATAAGCTGTTTGCAATACTTTCATAAATGCTCTCTTCTGAGCTCAACCATTTCTGTTTCGTTTCTGCCCATGTATTTGAATGTTGCCCTAGAGGCTTTGGGATATCAGTTATAAGTACTAGAGTCAGACTGTGGCCAGATACAAATGTACAAATCCATCTTTCTGCATCTGAAGAGCCTGCTAAATTCTGCATGCAGCTACTGACTCTGAATGTTTTTTTTTTAACTTTTCTGTGATATATATTCTTAAAATATTAAGGATATATCATTTTTATTCTCTTTAGCTGCTGTCATTTATTTCTTCTACTCTCTCAATTTGATGGACAATTTAGACCAATGAATTTGATGGTTATCTCATTTTAATAATGTAGAATATCAATAATATCATAGCTCCAAGATATATTTGCCTGTTTATATCTATATGTCTAAATTTATTTTATAATGTTATAAAGGAAGACAGCAAACAACATCAATTTAATTTTAGAATACAAGTATTGGCTAATCTTCTATGACCAGTGTTTAATCAATAGCTTTGTGATAAACTGGGAGTAACAAGAAGATAAAGACACAAGGTAGAGCATAGATCTAGGGTGCAGAATAAAGCTCTCTCGAAGCCTTTAGCTTGCAAATAAGCAGAAGAAAAATATGGAATGATGTTGCTGACATTGTCCCCTTTCCATTTCTTGTGTCCTCTGATGACTACCACCCCTCTAGTCTCTCTTAGCAATACAGAATTAAATCTGTTACAAAGAAGCATATCCAGGTGACTTTGTTTTTTAACAGGAAAACACAACAGGCCAATTTTCCCACTCATGTCCACCCACAAGTGTTAAACAATGTTTTAGCAAACTAACCATGTGTAAACTCCTCCTTGCTATAATGAGCATCTTCTAGAAATGTCTTGGCAAAGCAATTCAATTCTACTCTTTAAAAAGGAAGTCTATCTTATTCATGAATGTTAAAGTCCATTCTTCCTTATATCATGATACAGACCATTAACAGTGCATAAGCTTAAAGCCACAGCCACACTCACAAAATGAAAACAGTGATAGTGTTTCCACTAAGAAAATCAACTACACAATATAAATCCATTACATTATGTGGCTCTGGCATCTGCCATCTGTAGCACATAAGCAAATTCCCCTAATTACTGACATTGCTCTATGAAAGCCTGTGTTCTCTGTATGTGTTTTGCACTTTCCTTTTCATCAGCTCCCTTGTGAACCAAGAGTAACAATACTTCCAGGTGAGCATAACAGATGCCATTTTCTGACCTGCCCAGTAAAGATCTGTTGCTTTGTTTTTAGTTGGAAATATTTCTTGTTTGATTGCACAATATTTGTGCTTTTCAAACCAAGCCACCAGCTTGTAGCTTATATTCCAGCTTGCAATCCTCATCAAAATTAGAAATTATATTCCCAGAAAACCTGTGGTACACCAATCAAAGGTATAAGATGCATGTCAAAAATCTAATCAATGAAAAGAAATGAACTGTAAGGAATAGAATGAGGTCAGATATTAAGAATTCAGAGCAGATAACATTCAACCTAGAATGTATGCACGAGGCAATGTCTATGGAGAAGTACAGTCAAGGCCAACTGGCATGATTGAAAAAGCAGCATGTTTGACTCTGGAAGATGATCAAATATTTTTTTAAAGTGTATTTATTTCTGACAAGCTCTCCTTGGAAATTCAGGCTCCACCCTGTGTTTGTGGCTTTTTCCTCCAAAATCTTAACATCTGAGACCACTATTTCTATCACCTAGACTATGTTCCACTAAACACTTACTTGAAATACCTTGCCCTTTGACATCTAGCTCTCCTTTTACTGGTATCTCCTTTCTGCAATATTCATTGATTTCCTTAATTTCTACATCACTGTTGTGCTCACGATCTTTATCTTACAAAGGTAAACTTTGCTCAGTCGTTCCACAAATATTTATAAGGCTTACACCATGTCCCAGTTGTCCTTGACTTATATTTGCTTTTTCTCTACTTAGATATGAGTACCTTATAAGTATTTCGTGATATAAATTTGATTTTGTCTCCTCTGTGTTCTTCAGTATAGTATAGAACACAATGAGGATTTATTAAGAACTTTTCCATCAAGGAAAAGTGGGAATTACCTCTAGATAAAACAGAGATAAGTATTGAATCTTAACCAAACATATACTAAGCATATTTGTTTTATATAATGGACATTTATACATAAATAAACAGCAATTTCTTGGTGAAATTGCAAATTAGGTCCTGAGCTAGGATTATAGTGTGCTAAGAAAAGGGACAGAAGTTAAAATCTGTGAGTGCAATAATCAAGATTCTAAATGATTGGAAACAAGGAATAAAACTGAGGCAAGCTTTTACAAAATGACTTCCTGTTTTAGGGATGGATGGCTAAATAAATAGCATCATAAATCTAGATTGTTTTTTGGCATCCTCTATCCTCTAAACTTACTTTCACTAGCTTTAACTGATTCCCTGCCAAATTTATTACTTAAAATGGATCAACTTTTCATTTATCAAATATTCTTGGATAAATAATAGCAGAATCCAAATGAGCCACAATATGCATACAACCCAGCTGAGAACTTAGGTAGATAATATATAAAGTAGGAAAGTTGACATCTGAATTGAGTTTTGAAGATGTGAGATTGAATTGGATAGTGGATGTTCTCTTTGAAGGAGACTGCATAGGAAAACCTATAGATATCAGAAAGAACATATTATATAAAGGGAAATTCACAGATCCATCTTTCCCTAACTTTACCATCCTCCTTAAAGTAACTGGATAATCCTCCATTATGCCTTTTGGTTGTTATTGTTGTTGTTGTTGTTGTCTTTGTGGAGCTTGGGATGGAACCAAGGGCCCCTGTGCATGATATGCAAACATTCTAGCACTAAGCTACATCACCACCTCTAGCTCCTTTATGTCGTAAGTATAGTGTGCTTTATATAGAATTAAATCTAAAAAAGCTTACTAAATTAAAAAATTCAAATATAGGTATTAAAATTTCCAAAGGCCAATGATTTGGGCTTAAGTTTTAGCTTTATTTTCCATTTTTACACTGTGCATGGAGATGAAATCACAATAAGGATGCTGAGCTGTTGCTTTTCAAAGTCCTTCCAGAAACTATGCTATGAAAATAGGTCAGAGCTTTAGGACAAAGTTTTTTTAGAATTTCTGAAATATGGTTTACCCTTTCCCCGATGCAGCATTTTAATTTTTATATTTTTATTTTATAGTTGCATATTATCATGGTGAGAGTCTTATGCCTCATTTTATAAAATGGTTTCCTTCAAAATTACAGATTTACATGGGCAGTGATGATATTGATATGCATAGAAGATCTCTATTTTATAGACATATGTCTATTTTATAGGCATATTGCAATTGTAAAAGTATTTTGTTTAAATTAAGATATAAAGTAAAAAAAAGTTTCCAAAGGCTAAATATTAACATCCTAGTACATTTCTGTTTAATATACTTTCTATGTGAAATGAAGGTAGAGAAGTGACTACGTTTAAACTCAAGCTATAGCACCTTAAATTCTTTGAATTGTGATAGAAGTCTTTAGAAAAGAAGGGTAATCAAGTTGCCTTTTCTGTTTTCACAAAGTACCAGCTCCTGTTCATAAGTCTCAAAGTGAGCCAAAATAGCCTAATATCTGTGCCTGAGTATTGAACTACATAATAACCACAGGTACATTGAAACATAATGGGGAAAATAGAAATGTAAACAAGACATCACTCCCTTTATGTCCTCTTACAAAACTCTCCAAAGAGTTAAAAGTGCAGGGAAATTTCTTAAATATGTTATTTACTGCCTTTTACATCTTCTCCATGATATACTCTCCACTGTCCCAGCAATAAGGGTTAGTGAGAACGAGTAAAACTTGACACCAGTCATAAGAAGAAATCAGAATATCGGCATTTTCTACTTCACATCCCCACAGGATTTCTTGCTTGTTATTCACCTTTGTATCAGTGCCTTACCAGCTGAGCAGGAGGGGGAAAGGCAGTACCACAAGGGCCATTGATCCTACTTAGCACAATGTGAAAATGTCTCCCTAGCCAGCCTCTTGCAAGAAGGAATTATCTGGTTAATAATCCCTGCCCAGTTACCACTTGTGCAACCAGAATCATACAGCTGTCAGACATAATTGTTAGAAGTTTTTTCCTAAGCACTCTACCTGTGTTCATGTGTTGTCCACTCAGGTTCATCTGTTCCTATTTTAACAACACTCAATCAGGATCCTTTCATTGGATTTTGCAAAGTAGCTGTTCATTACATACATTAATTCTGATTTTTATTCAGCCATTATTTCCAAATAAATGGGACTCTAAATCTTGTGTAGTTAGAGTAATATTTAAACACTGACACTAGATGTCTGTTTGTTGCCATCCTATTTTTTTGTCCTCTCCAGTTGTCTTTTGATGTAATAGAAAGACCTCAGAAATAGGCTACCAGCAGGGCTATATGTCACTTTTTACAATCACTAAATCCAAAGAATATGTTTTTATAACCTATGAAGAATGTTTACCCTCCAACTGAGTACGTACTGAAGTTAATGTTCTTCTGTAATGTTTTCTTAACTGTCTAGTGACTCTCTCTCCCACTCTTTGAGTTTGCATGTTTCCACTCAGGTGCTCTTTCTGCTGTAGCTGTAGTCTTGTGATCTATTTTATTGTGTTGTGCTTCTAAGCTTGCTAAGTAACTGGGTTAGCTCACACACCATCGTCTGATATCCTAAATAGCCCCATAATCTATGATGATCCCAGAGTGTCAATGATCCCTTTGCTTTCTGCCCTGAGAATATCATGAATAGATACTTGTCCTGCTGTTATCATTTTGAGTGTGAATTAGAATAATGACTGTAATTGTTTTAGTGCTTCCTGTTTGCCAGATACTGTGATATGTACTTGACACACATTATCTAATGTAATCCTCAGAAGTAAAAATTTATGAGGGAGATACTAACATTAGTTTCTTTCAGAGGTGAGAAAACAAGATTAGAGGAAATGTTCGTGTTTAACACAGTAACAGAGCTAACAAATGACTCCAGTCATTGTGACACCAAAACATGCACTCTTGTCCTTTAATCTTAATAGCTTGAGAAACGCTGCATGCAGGCAGCGAGACTTAGAAAATAGATCCCTTTTTCTGACCATGTTCTGATCTCTTTCAAAAACTCGCCATCCTATTCCATATCTAAAGAAGATCAACTGTTTACTAAGTAAAAAACTGTTCCTAATATAAAATTACTAATATAAAGGTGAAGTTAATATTTTAGTATTTTTTCCTCTTTGTAAACCTTCCATAAATGGGTTTATACTGCATTTATACTTGTTTTATCCTGATAGACAAATGTATTTGCATTCTCCAAAACTGATTAAGACCAATAGCTAACACCCTTGCATTGACTGAGAGATACAAAAAGTCACACAGACAGAAGTTCAGAATCAACTTTATTCCTGATAGCTACTGTAGAATCTGGTTTAGAAATGTAGAATTAGGCATACTCACATTCAATCGCAGGCCACCTGTCTTGTGAAGTTAGCCTCAGAGCAGTCATCCTCTATGGGGGCAACTCCCCATCCCCAAGGGACATTTGGCATTGTCTGGGAAAATGTCTGGTTGTCACAGCAGAGGGTATGTACAGTGGGTAGAAACCAGAAATGCTGCTAAGTACTCTGCAATGCATGGGACAGCACACACTATGAATTGTCTGATCCAAAATGTCAGTCGTGCCATATTTGATATTCTCCTAGAAAGCGTAGGGAAGAGTCTAAAATGCACTGTGTCTGGAAAGAGGCCAGTACCAAAGACAAAGAAGATGAATGACGCTGACTACACTTACCCAGTTCCTGCTTCAAATTTTATCAGTTTGGTAATTCATTCGTCTTGCCTTGGTAAGAAATGAAAGAGGAAGATTAGAGGGCCAACTTTGTGATACACTAATTACTGTCCCTAAGCAGAAAAACATGAGGTGAGGGGAAAGGAGCTTCCTTCATTCTGAACCTATTTACATAATGTGATTTGTTCACATTTTCTAAATTGATTCTCATAGTGTAGGGCCTTTTTAACATAAGGGTAGGTTAACTTTGTAACATACATTTGTTTAATTCATGCTCAGATGTAAAACAGGCTTTTTATTTGTTGTGAGTTCTATCATACAAGAAAGAGGAGACAAATTGCAATGTGTTATTTTTATCTCTGTGATCTTTTTGAGCTATACTTGAATACACACATTGGCTTTTCTTAGAGAAAAAAGCAAAACTAATATAGTTTGCAGAAGACATATTTGCTTTATTGATTAAGCAATTCAAATGAGGTTTGACTAGTTACTACAATGACTCAGATGCACTTAATTAGATATATTGTTAAAATTAAACAGGGGAGAGAGACAGAAGGAGGGCAAATAGGCAGAGTCATTTAAATAACTGCAAAAATAGAAGTTCAGGTTGTCTGAAGCAATAGTAAAAGTGGATTAAAAAGTAACCACCTAAATTTTATACTTTCTTCTATTTTTGACTTTTATACTTTTATATTCTGACACATGTTCATTTTCCTTTCTCATCCTCCCTCTTTGAGCCTGTATATAAGGTTGATACTCAGGAAGTCTTAGTTGACAGTCAAATGCTAGGCAGGCTCACATTTGATATTGTTTTGATTTCTATAGAAAATAATCTAAGGAATTAGCCAAAACTATTCCTCATTCAAGTGATGATCTGGTCATTTTCCCACTGCCAGACCACTTGCAAACTTAACATGTTGTTCCCCAAAGAAACATTTAATAGCCATAATAAATAGAAAATAATAAATACTCCTTATTTAATAGCCATAATAAATAGAAAATACCAAATCTCAAAGGAGAGGATATTTCTAATAATAACATAATAGTATCTTCCACTTATTGAACATATACTATGAACCAGACACTATTTAGAGAAAATTACATATATTATCTCATTTTATCCTCATATTACATCTATAAAAATCATTCTACAATTGTCTTCATTTTAAAAATGAAGAAATTTATCTAATGTCAGTGTGTGGTGCAGTAGACTAGATTCCAGGCTCAAGTCTGCCTGACTTTAAACACTATCATCATAAACCACTATGTGAGAATAATTTTTGATAAAGAATAATCATAATAATCAATAGTTTTGAGACATACTGGTTTCTAAATGTAAGGAGGCCTGCAGTATCTTGGCAGGGTATGAATATAGAGGCTCCATGATTTACAATGGGATTGAGTCCCCAAAAAAACCATCATATGTAGAAAATATTATAAATCAAAAATACCTTCAGTACACCTAACCTATCCAACATCATAGCTTGGCAACATAGTTCCCTGTAGAGCATTGTCTTCCTCCCTGGTTATCCTGTGGTTTACTAGGAGCTGCCCATCATCTCAAGAGAGGATTCTACTACTTTTTGCTAGCCTGAGAAAAGATTAAATTCAAATTTTGAAGGATGATTTCTACTGAATGTGTATCACATTTGCACCACCATAAAGTTTAAGGGGATTATCTGTGCTTAAGAAAATCTTCCTTGCCCTGTGTCATGAATCTTAAGTACATCTGTTTGAAGGAATAGTTTCTCTCAACTGCTTTTCTCTCTAAATATAAATTACCTTTCATGAAAAGTCATAGATGACTCCCAGGGTATCTTCTTGGGCCACAGGAAACAAAACAAAACAAAACCCTAAGGGATAACTCATTGAGAAATAAAGAAGTAAAGGAAAATAACTTCTTAATAAAAGATAAGTTCAGCCAGGTGTGGTGGCACACACTGTAATCCCAGTGGCTTGGAGGCTGAGGCAGAAGGATCACAAGTTCAAAGCCAACCTCAGAAACTTAGGGATGTCAGAAGAAACTTAGTGAGATACTGTCTCAAAATAAAAAATGAAAAAAAGAACTGGTGATGTCGCTCAGTGGTTAGATACCCCTGGGTTCAATCTTCAGTACCAAAAACAAAACAAAACAAAACAAAAATTTATTTTTAATATGCTGACTTCAACGTATATTGAATCTAAATGTTCTGAGTTTTTGAAAACACTCCCCTCCTTTGAAAATAAAACCCATTTTTCAAAAGTGATCTTCAATCTATATAGTTTGATATATCATCAGTCCTGGCACAAGAATAAATAGATGAGTGAGGTCTTAGCAATCAAATTAAATATCTCAGTGGCCATAGAGATTTGTTCGAGGATAGAATGTAGTGCAACTGAGCCAGCTTGAACTTTCCTTATAATTTTTGTTTGTACTCTGAAAAGAATGAATGGCATGAGAACAAACTACCATGAAGACCTCAAGTTGCCAAAATTATCCTGCCCTCACTTTGTGAGCACTTGTTATTGATGTTTTTACATCACAAAGAAGAAACAAAGACAGTGACTAACCCATCACTTGAACTCCTGCACCAAGATATGCACAAAAGTAGATTTTCAGTTATGGGAGTCAACAAACTCTCTTTCAAAAACAGTTAATTTGAATTTTGTTCTTTCCACTTGCAATTAAAAAAGTCATAAAATATAAAATATTAATAGGTCAAGAAAGTGGCATTATTGTCATTTCCTACTCTCCCAACCTAAATTGAAGGGTGTTCTGCGTCCATATTACCTATATTGCTATAGGACAAAATCTCAACTAATGATTTACTGTCACCTCCTGCTGAATCTTTAGCTCTCCCTCTTCCTACTTAACGACCACTATTTATTTGAAGTCATGCCATATCACTTTGCTTTTTTGCCGAAATGATCAATACAATTCCTCCATTTTTCTTGATGACTTCAACACTTGGCTCACTTATTTCCTATCTTCCTGCTTAATCATTTATAGCTCCTTTAATAACAACATTGATGATTCACTGAACACCTCAATCCATTCACCATTATCACTCAAGTTCATCATTTAGGATCAAAGGATTTTCACTTTACATCACTCCGCTTCACTTTTAAAATGATCATGTTCCTCTTGGTAATCCCATTATACAGTTCAAATACCAAAAATGTAAACAACCTCTGAAAATAATGTACTTTATTTTTTCATTCATTAATTACTATGAATTTCCTTTTTATCAACCTTCTTCATATTATACTTGACTTTTTCAGCTTCAAATTCCAAATATTTCAACAGTATATTACCTCTAACAGCATACTATTATTTTGTATTTTATCATGTCATTTATTCATTTCTGCATTGTTTTTCTAGTTATGCTCTCTTAGAAAATGCCCTAATGTATCCAACCTGTTGACTTTAAATAGGTCTTTCCCTCACTCCTCACATCCCATCTATTATTAAATCTTTTTTTTAAAACTGGATGAGATCATTCCATCATCACTATCTGCATTATTTTCACTCAGCTTTGGCTATGTCAACTCTTTTTCCCCCTGTACTAGGGAGTGAACTTAGGGGAACTTTACCACGGAGCTCATTCCAGTTTTTTTTATTTATTTATTTTTTTAATTTTGAGAAAGCATCTTGCTAAGTTACTAATGGTTTTACAAAAATTGCCCAGGCTGGCCTCAAATTTTTGATCCTCCTTCCTCAGCCTCTCGAGTTACTGGGATTACGGGTGTGCACCACTACACCTACCTATTTCAACTCTTTTTTGGACTGCTCATCTTGCTATATTTATTCTGGCTTTACAATATTCCATTCTTCATATTTCAGTTGCTTTTTATATGAAATATTATAATTCCATCACCTAGCAATTGCTTTTTATTACTTCTGGGGAAAAAAATTCAAATCTTTATCCAATGATATGACCTCTACCAGAACAGCTCTTTATGTTGGTCTAACATCACATAGCAACATACTATATTCATTTTCAGAGTTCAATCACACCATCTTTCTCACCTTTCTGGACTTTTGAGTGTAGTTGCTCTGTGACCCTCTTCTGCACAACTTCATCTAGGTAACTCCAGTTCAGCATGTACATTTTTTTCCACACATCTTCAAGGAAGTTTGCCTTTTGTCCCAGTTTAGGTCAAGTGCCCATCTTTGTGCTATTTAAGTTAACTATGATGGACAGACTAATTTACTGGCCTGTAAGAGTATATTCTTTCTATGTGCTTTCTAACTAAGTTTGTAATATTGCAAACATATGTCAGTCATTGTTTAATATTTATCTCCCACACTTAATAGCTCTTAACTATGTACTTACTAAGTGAATAAATAGATATATGAAAAAGATATTTTAAAATGCTGTATTCTGGGCACTGTACTGTACTTTGAACATGTAAAAGCCTCATGGTAACTGTGGCTCTATAAAACACATGTATATGAACATAACACACTGTCACAGTTTAAGGTTACAGCAGATATTAAAAATGTTCAAAAGAGAAGTTCCTAATCCCAAAATGAAAATAAATTTATAAGGACAAGACAGCATGTGGGTATATCATGTAGGAAAGGGAAAGATATTATCATAACAATCCACATGATTTCTACATTTTCACTCTTATCTTGCTAGACTGATTGGTTTTAATAGAAAAAGGCAATGCAGTGCTGTATCACAATTATTATTTAATTCATTTAGCAGAGTTTTATTGACTGCCTCCTGCATGAATGTTAGATGCTGTGCTAACTCTCTGTAGAAATAATGGATCTGTCTTTGTATTCCAATACTTCCAATGTTTCTCCAGTTTGTCAGAAAGGCTTTTATGGTACAATATGATAAAAATATTCTAGAAATGACAAATGGTGTTAGAGTGCATCAAGGGTCATCTAAGCAGCCTGACAGGTCTGGAAAAGGTTTTCCTCCTTTGGGAAAATTTGAAGTAAGCCTAAAGATATAAGATTTAAAAGTTGAATAAAAGCATTCCAGGCAGAAGAGCAATCACAGGATGAACTTGGAGAAAATCATAACAGGTTTGGCTTTGTAGCCTAAGACATTTTATTTATTTTTTTTGGTACTGAGGATTGAACTCAGGCACTCGACCACAGAGCCACATCCCCAGTCCTATTTTGTGTATTATTTAGAGACAGGGTCTTACTGAGTTGCTTAATGCCTTGCCGTTGCTGAGACTGGCTTTGAACTTGTGATTCTCCTGTTTCAGCCTCCCTAAGTGCTGGGATTACAGGCTTGCAGCACCGGGCCCGGCTGACTATGACATTTTAAGCACTGGTTAGAGATAAGTCTACTGACATGAACAGTGGCTAATCACAAAGAGTGTGAGGAGCCAAGAAGGAAGTCTGGATATTTTGAGGAAAGAAGTCAGAAGGATTTTAGTTTTAAAAATAAGTTAAATCTAAGACAATTATGTTAGAAGACAAACAGTTTCAAAGGAATGGGTTAATGTTCCTGATCATGCAAAGGTTTCTAGGGGGAGGCATGTGCAGATCATTAACAGTGAACCATGGTTTATATATTTTACTATCATATTATGCTAAATCACACTGGAATTGATTTCTTTTATCTATAAATCTACTTAATATTCTTCTGGAAAACATTTGTATCATCCCACTGTGTTCTCCAGGGAACTAAGCCAGTTATTTGCAGAAGAGAATTCTAAAGAAATATCATTGAGTCATTCTTCCTGTTTTTGGATTAACTGTGTATATAATCAGACATCAGATGGCTGTTTATTGCAAGTAGATGAGCAAATATTATGGAAGGCCAATTATTTGATAAGAAAGGATTAAAATATTAAGTTAAACTATCCTTAGAGGTCTAAGTTTATCTCAGTGGGCTTTATTGGCAAAAAATAATAAATATATCTTTATGTAATGTCATTTTTATAGGTCTAACACAAAATATAGAAATTTTACTTGTTTTTAAATATCCTTATTTTTGGTTACTATAGTTTAATAAAAACCTTTTGTATATTAGTCTGTCCATCATAGTTAACTTAAATAGCACAACATTAACAGATATTATATAATAAATATCCAGGGTATAAATATTTAGAATTATGTTTACAAGTATAGAAAAGATTTATTTTTATTTCTCATAGTTATCATGTTTCTGGAACACATTACAAATGATTAAACTGTAAGAGAGGAGCAGTGTAGATTACCAATACTATGAATAATCTAGAAATTTTTGTGTTCAATCTTGTTCTGTCAACAGGACCACTTTATGTGTGTTGCTTAAGCAAAAACTCAAATGAGATTACATTTCCTGTGTCTGTAGGAGATGACTTACTAGATGGACTAGATTAAATGGTGAGAAATATGTGGGCTTTGGGAGGAAGAAAAAGCTAATCCACAGGTAATAATATACTGCAGTACTTTATTATCTCACTTCCTTCATTTTATTAGAAGTATTCTTATTTTCTTGATTTTAATCTGATTTTCTTTTCATAGATGCTTAGTATAATTCACCTTCTTCAGTATTATTTTTATTTGAACTAAGAACACTTAAAGTGAACAATGGCATGAATTAAGTGAATATATCATATATTTTGAAGGATTAAATAACAACTTCACTTTTCCTGTGGAAAACATTGAATGTATACCTATAATTAGTAAAGTTCAATGATAAATAGTAAATTATATTCATTTATATTGATAGTAATAATTATATTTGAATGAAATAAGATTTATTCCTTCATTTTATTTATTCTTATAAAAACTATTATATGAGTACTATCTGTTAGAAATAATGACATGCCACAAGAAATTAAACATATGCTCAAAAGTGGGTAGGCAAGGTATTTACTTCTGACAGAAGGGCGATCTACAGAATCTGCCTAGCAAGCACACCTGGGTGGGTAGTCCACTGGTTTATATAGTTAATGCTGCTTTACCTTTCAACCTGATTGGAGGACTGAGGGTATAATCTAGTCATTGGCTAATTCTAAAGTTAGAGTAGGCAAAAGGGAAGGGCTATAATTAAAATGGCTACAATTGTATCAATTAAGGCTGAATACTATATTCTGAAAATGTATCACCAGATATTTTTCAAATATCTTTTAGGGATTATATCTTGAGGGATTATATTGAGATTGGTGGGTAAAGTAATTGATAACATAAAAAGTATGTCCCTATTTTATAAAGGTAAAGCTCTTTGTCAAATAAAATTACTTTGTGAAAAGAACATAGGGTATTATAAATATCTCATAGCTTATTTAGCTACATTTTGGTAGGAATTCGTCTTTACTTATTTAGGGCAATATATTTATGCATCCATTAGACTCAACGAAGGTGGATCTGTGACTGAAGATGGAGGCAGATGAAGATACTGTTTGCCCAGGAAACTGAGAATTTCATATTAAGGATCAGATAAGGAAATACATCTGTGTCCCTCCTGATTAGCTCTTGCTTCCAGTGGTGGTGCATAATACTAGGGAAAAGGTATGGTTTTAATGGTACTTATTCAAAGTGTGGAAAAAGGAAAGTGAATGCAAAATAGGGTACCAGTAGTCATTCTGGTTAGCCCATACAAATTTTAAAGAATTTCGTCAGTATACTCAATAATACAAGGGAAGATGCTCTCCAAAGGAAAAGAAACTGATCAAACTTTAGCACATTAGAGTCTTAGATACCTGTGATAGGATTCTAGTCCTTGAATGAAACTAGAAACAGGAATCAGAGAGAAAACAACAACATAAAATGGTAGCACAGATATTTGTCTTATACTGTAGATCAGTTCAGTAGCAAGAGTAGCTCGCCAATGGGAGAATGGATTCTGAATGTGGTTGACACTGAGATAATGTGAATCCCACCAGACTGGAGTGAGATATGAGTGTAAGTAAGGCTTTGAAAGAAGTTAGAGATTGCTAGTAAGCATTCCCTTAGGACATCAGCAAATAAGAATGACAAATCTGGGGGGAAAGCTTTTTTTTTTTTTTTTTTTACATTTCATCCTTTATAAAAATATCAGAGTAGTCATTCTGGGGTATGTTAGAATTTTTCTGATCTATTTAACTATCAGACTTCTGAAATTATTTTGAGGTAAGGACCTTCATGTTTTCCATGCTTCATGGGCTTCTATTGATGTTATACTAGCTCTAACAAAGGCTAGTGTGTATTTTGAGAACCCAATGCCTATGTCTCTACTATTATCTAACTTTAATCTGTAAATGGAAGGAAGGTAGGACATTCATTGATTTATTGTTTCTATTGGTTCCACATTTACAGTTATCATCCAAGTAGTTCAGACATGTGAACATGATCAATAACATGATCAATAATCAATGATAAATTTTCTCTCCTCTCCTTTCTATTCTTTTTAACCTTTTCCCCTTCACAACTTCTCTCTCTTTCACTGTTTTTCATTTCTAGCACTAGTCAAAACTTAAAGCTTTACGTATATCACCAAAAGTTTGGTGCAGAACAGGGAAACCCTTCTACTCATTTTAAACATATTAGAATTTAATGTGAAGAATTAGGAGTATGATATTTGGCAGGGCCAGGGAGAGGTCAAGAGAATATCAAACAGATTTAATAATAGAGATTTATGCACATAAATAATTACTTATATATTATGGGTTTAAACATACCAATTATATTATTTCATCTGAATATTTGTTTTAAACAAGTGCTACTTTTTTTTTTTTTTTTGGTACTGGGGATTGAACTCAGGGGCACTTGACTGCTGAGCCACATCCCCAGCCCTATTTTGTGTTTTATGTAGAGACAGGGTTTCACTGAGTTGCTTAGCACCTCACCGTTGCTGAGGCTGGCTTTGAACTCGCGATTCTCCTGTCTCAGACAAGTGCTACTTTTTTAAATGCATTCATGTCTAATTAAAATGTACAATTATTGAATGATTAAGGTGACTTAAGATTAAATATAAATATGATCTAAGGTAGAATATAAAGACATATTTACTTGAATTATATATTTGCTCTTAAACTTTTTTAATTAAAAGATGAAATTTATTACTCAGAGAAAATTTCTTTTATACATGGATTTTTATATATGGAAATTACATCATGGACATAATTGTTGTCTTAATTTTTTAAAAGTCAGCAAAATGTGTTTTTAAATAAATGATAAAAGGTCAACAAAAAGGAACCAATTGCATTATTGCCTCAGTATATACTTCAACTTTATATTGATTGATGCTATCCTATTTTTATGTAAAGGGTTAAATTTGATTTCAAAAGAAGAAATAAGATTATGTCTAATCTAATTACAATTAATGGAGTCCAACACAACTTTTCCTTAACATTTTAAACTAAAAGTGAGATAATTTCTCCATATTATTTATTATTTTGCTAACTTTGATAGCTCTATTCACTATTGCAATTTTTTCCCATTTGCTGTCTCTGCCTTTAAAGAAAAATGAATTTACAAATCTAATGTTCAATTAGATAATTTACTAAAATGTCCACTGTCTTTTGGCTGAGTATATTTTTCTCTACTTGTAGCACATTCTCTTATCAGAGCCTGTGGAGCTGTGTTGTCCCTTAGTTCAGAATGCTGGACCCAAGAGTCTGATGTTTTATTTACTGCATGAACAACAACTTAATTAAGTGTTGCTTTAGAAACATCACCAGAGCTTTGTTTCTGGTATTGCACTCAGGCATGTATCACATTGTTTTGACACATGCATTGGGAGATTTGCTTTGTAGTTAGTCATGTTTTTGGAACACTACTAGTAAAGACAGAAAAAAAGAATAATCCTATTGGTATATCAGGGAAAATGTTCTCGGATAAAAAAAATATATAATAATGACTATAAAACAGGGTAAAGAGCAAAATTTTTTAAGAACTTTTTTTGTGTGCGTGTCAACCTATATTTCCTCTTTTGAACAATTAATGGCTTAGAAGTGAAGTTCCCCCACATTATTGTAAAGATTAACAAATTTAAATTTGAAAGAGAATTTCTTTACATATTTCCATATTTACCTGTGACATATTTTATGTATCTAAATAAACTTGGTATAGCCGGGCGCGGTGGCTCAAGCCTGTAATCCCAGCACTTAGGGAGGCTGAGACAGGAGAATCGCGAGTTCAAAGCCAGCCTCAGCAATGGCGAGGCGCTAAGCAACTCAGTGAGACCCTGTCTCTACATAAAACACAAAATAGGGCTGGGGATGTGGCTCAGTGGTCGAGTGCCCCTGCGTTCAATCCCCAGTACCAAAAAAAATAAAATAAAATAAACTTGGTATTTTAACATTAGGCTGTGTTTATCATAATAAAACAATCTTTTAGGTAGTATTTTTGTTGTAAATTAGAACAGGTTAGGCAAAGGAGGATAATGCTTGAATACATTTTTACACTCCTCTGCAAAGACGTAAACACATTTCCATTTCCTGTTATTCTCTATAAATTGAGAGGAATTAAATGCCTCTATCTAGAATACTGAAATGCTTACCATCACTAGCATTGACCTCATATTGGAGACAAAAATTAATTCAGTTGTTCAACAAAGATCCAAAAACTCAAAAAAGGGAAACTAGCAACTAAAAAGGAAGGTGAGATTTCTTCAAGGCAGCTTTGCCTGGAATCTCCAGACAAAATGGCCCAAATGATTTGTGAAGCAAAGTACCTCAGAGAGGACACAGTATTAAAGATCTAAGAGTGAAAGCAAGGGAACTAGTTATTTTCAAAAGTTCTGTCATTTTTTTGTTAATCTCAGTCATAGTCCCTATTCAAGTCTGGTGGATAAATGACAATACCTAAACAAAGTATAACCAGGTAGGTAAGTTAATATTGGGCTTCAAGTCATAATTAAAGGACCTAACTAAAGCAAATGTCTTAATCGTCTGCTAGAGAGAGACTCAAATAGGACAATCTTACTTAAACTGCTATAATTTAGTTTATGAGTTATCTACTTAACTTGGTTACTAAACAAAGTCTATTTTAAAACTCTAAATGTATTTATTGAAAGATCTATTTTCATTTAGATTTTATTATTCAATATGAGATTTTCTGGGTAAATGTATGTCTATATTTGGTTGTATATTTAAGTCTACCTGTATGTGTATTTGTTATTGCATTATAAAACACCATGCCAGAAGTTAGGTAGTAACCATGACAGAAGTTAAATAAAGAGTGCAAAATTACCATCAAAATGGCACTAATAACAGACTGTTGATTTAAGTTATATTTGAACTTTAATGGACAGAAAATTCTTATGCTATATAAACTATTCCAGAGCAAGGAAATTATGAAAATATTACATTTTCATACCATACTAACAATACTTAAAATAGAAATTAAATTCAGCTCCACTGGGATCATTTATTAAGCTATTGTTTCTCAGCTCCACAGCACCTTTTGATATTTTTGGGTTTTTGGACTGGGACCTCTGGAAATTACATTTATCCATGGTCATTTGTTGTTGTTCTCATTGTTTTAAACAATAAAAGGAGTAAAGAGGGTAAAGAGGTGTTGAATGGCAGGAGGGAGAATGAGCATTTTTTTTTTTTTTGGTACTGGGAGATTGAACTCAGAGCATTCCACCACTGAGCCACATCCCAGCCCTATTTTGTGTTTTATGTAGAGACAGGGTCTCACTGAGTTGCTTAGTGTCTCGCCATTGCTGAGGCTGGCTTTGAACTTGAGATCCTCCTGTCTCAGCCTCCCTAAATGCTGGGATTACAGGCTTGCACCACCGTGCCCGGCTAAAATGAGCATCTTCACCCTATTTTTCTTGTTGTTCTTGTCTGCATTATCTGAGCAGTAGCTTTTCTCCTCAACAGATAGTTAATTTGAATTTCAATATGTATATTTCAATTTTTCTAGTATTTCAGAACCAGTTCAATTGTGCCCCTTCTTATGTATCAAGAACTGATGGCCAGCCACCCCTCCTCAGAGTCCCAGTCTTCAGGGAGCCTTCACTGGGCTCCTGAGATATAAGCAATACCTCCCTAGAGGTCCAAATGCCAGCTCTGTGGGGGCCCTCCTAGTACATTCTGGACCTGACAATACCTCTATCTTCTTTCATCCTTTCTGTCTTCTTTCTTAGTTGCTGTCTCTGTGTTATATCTGTGCTCCCATTGGGAATTTTTTTTTTTTTAATTTTTGCTTTTTAGAAACTGTTTTGCCAATTCCCTATATACAGTGATCTTTTTAAAAATATCTTCTATTTTCCAGACTACACCTTGGCTAATGAATTATCTTATAGAATGATTTATCTTATAGAATGGAAAATGAAAGAGCGAGAAATAAAAGAGGAAAAATAGGTGGAAGAAGAACAGGAGCTAAAAAGGAGAAAACAAAGAAAGCTTTATACAGATATGAGTTCAAGGAATGCTAGGAGGGGCAAATTTAAAAAAAACTGTTTATGTAGTTAATCACATTAAATTACAATGAAAATAATATGTGATTATTTTACTAGAATCCCAAAGTCTTTTGGCAAAGTCATATTCATTCTCACTGAAAATTCCTAGAAAAATAGGAATAAGTTTTCATTATTGATCTAAAATTTTCTTGTGCCAACAGCCAACAAGGAAAGTTACCATCCTCATAAATTCAAGAGGATGGAAATGGTACATACTTCTTTCATTACTATTATACTGAATTTAATCAGTAAAATAAAAGTGGAAAAAAATAATTATTGGAAAAGAAAAAAATTCATTATTTGATAAAGTTATGAATATTTGCCAGGAAAATGAGTAAGAATCAGCTCAAACTTATAGACATTTTACATTCTTGGGTAGAAGGAATAAATTTTGCAAATGTGTTAATTCTCCTTCAAATTCATTTATGAGTACAGAGTCATTCAAATGCAACGTCAATGGTATTTGATGGTATCAATATAATGGTATCACTCAGCCAAGTAATTCTTAAAATAATTCTAATTAAGTTTTAGAGGAAAAATGGATATAAATTATAATTCAAAAGAATCATAGTAATAGAAGTATCTACACTGACCATAAATAAAACATATTTGAGAGAATGAAAGATCATTGGAACATTTTAGAAAATTATTTTTCATGACAAAAGTGACACTTCAAAATAATTACAAAGTGAGGACTTTTTAATTAACTATATAGGAAACTAAGTAATTTTTGAAAATCCATATTACACAGCAATTTCATGATGGTAATGTATACTAGTTTTCAATATTAACAAGTTATTAATATTAATTTATTTAAATGATGCACAAAATCAAACATTTACCTCTTCAAAATAATATCTATAACAATGTGCTTTTCTGTGAAATAAAACAACCGAGTCTTATAAAATAAAATTTAGCTAGATAAAAAATGAAATCAGATTATAATATATATGACAAAAATAAATATCTGTAACAAATCAGTTATGAAAAGATCTATTTGGGGAGAGGTACTGAGGTTTGAACTTTAGAGGCATCTGACCCCTGAGCCACATCTCCAGCCCTATTTTGTATTTTTAGTGTCACGGTTAATTTCAAAAAAAAGATAAAGTAGTTATATTTTTCCTTTTATTTTGATAATTATAGAAATATTAGCACAAGTAGAAAAAATATTTCACCAAGATTTGAAGTAGATAAAAATAATTTAACTGATGAGTCAGAAATTAACCAAAATAAGAAGCTCCCATGAAATAAAAGGTGACAGAAAAAAGCATGAAAATTTTATGCACATCTGATTTGTTAAATTTAAATATTTAAATTAGTATTTTAATGTTCCTTAAAAGACTGTGTAAAATCTACTTGCAAAATCATAAATATTAGAAAGAAAAATTCTCTTTGATTATGACATTTTTTATCACAGTGCTCATAAATAATTATAATTATTTATAAAATAATAATTATAATATCATTAACAATTTTCACCTTTTTAAAGGAACAGGTCTGCATCTTTTGAGTCTCCTCTCTAAAATATGAAAATATTCAGGAGATAACACTCATCTATCAAAGACCTATGTCTATAACACCCACATAATTTTCTAACAGTTTTTCTAATTTATGGCTCACTCTGAATAGATTAGATTACACTTTAGTACCAAACAACTCCAAAAACTCAGTAACTCTTCTTCAAGTACTGGGAATTTTACCTACATATCAATAGGTAACTCTCTGTTCATGTGGCAGAAAAGCAATTTACAACAAAAGAAAAATGAGCTGAAAGGTGGATCTTTAATAATTAAATATTTCCATCTAAAATTGATATTAGATATAATTTTACCTCAAATGTCATTGGCCATGGCAGGTCATGTGGCCTCATCTCTCTTCAGTTAAATAGAGAAGTACAATTTACCTACTGGCCCAGAAGAAGAAAATCTAGGATCAGCAAGTAGTATGAAGGTTTATCAAAGGAATGTTTTGAAAATACCTTAATATAAATAATCTAACAGAAAATCACTAATAGTGTCCATAACAATCAGAATACTTCTCTCTCCTCTCTAACACACTCTCACTCTCTCTCTCTCTCTCTCTCTCTCTCTCTTTATCTGTAAATTACCCAAGAAGAATGCAACTGCTTAAGCATATATAACATAACAGCAGAATTCACAAGTGTCTTTTTCTTTACCAGACTTTTTAAATAAGCCACATTTTTAAAATATCTCTCATTCTAAATTACACTCATCTGAACAAAGGTAACAGGGAAGTTGTTTAAATGGATTATCCACATAAGTGATAGATCATATTTCACTTGTATCTGAAAGCACAGGAATCTAACTTTCATTTCCAAAATTATTAATGTAACCAAGAAGAAAAAAAGTTCTTCTTGCAATGGACCTGTAAACAGAACAGTTCCATGATTTCCTTCCAGAGAATTTTATGGTACACTAGGTTTTTCCCTCATCTGCTCCCCAACCCATGACTACCTCAGACTCTATCAGCATAGTAGTTTGGAGAACATTACTTTATACCTTCAAATCATCTCCACAGTTCTACAGCCCCTGTTTCAGTCAACAAATTCCAGTCACCACAACTGTGGTTTTTTGATTTCTAATTCCTCATTGCTTCTACTTTCTGTTTATCTACAAATTCTTCTGACCATTGCTTCAGTTTATTAGTAGCTTCTGCTAATTTTCCAATTGTGTTGTTTCAGGGTCTCTGAGTGTCTCTTCTGGTGGTGTTCCTACAATTGAATGCTGATGTTTTTTTTATTTATTTTTTCCTGTATTGTGCAATAAAATCTTCATAAAAGGCTCTGATTTACCAAACTAACTACATCATGCCTATTTGAGTAGAACCCTAATTTTAAACCTTTTCACACAAAGTGACCTGTATATTGGCTTCCCTGGAATCAATTTCTCACATTAGGCCCATTAGGTGTTTCTGGGAAGAGTAGTCACATGTAAACAAACAGAATCCTCTTCACTTAAAAATACTTTATGTTCATTACCAAGAGCAGAAATCGTAATCAGGAATCTTCTCAAAAACACATTTTAGGAGCTGGGATTGTGGCTCAGTGGTGGAGGTCTTGCCTCGCATACATGAGGGACTGGGTTCAATCCTCAGCACCACATAAAAATAAATAAAAAATAAAGATATTGTGTCCATCTACAACTAAACAAAATATTTAAAAACAACACATTTTACTCATAGCTGATCTTATAAAACCTACTTAATTTGATCAAAGTAACATCTATAAGATATTACAAGAAATTAAATTATATATAATATAAACAAAGTAACATAAGGAGAGTTCAAGAGATAAATATATGCTTTTACCAATCATTTGATGTATAATATTCTTTGAAAAAATATGAATAATTAAAGTCAAAATTTATATGACACTAATCATATTTGCATTTCTTTCTAACCTTTTTTAAAGTTATTGATTCCTCTAAACCTCCACCTCATTGGGCCTATGGCCTCACACTTTTCAATTGACAACTACTTTTCTTATACTCTTATAACCTGAAGAGATCCTCAGAGGCCATAGATTATGTTGGATCCAGGAATAAAATCCCACTGGGTAATGCATGTTTGTAAGTTCTAAAGTATACTTTATTAGCATATAAATTGAAAATAGCAACTTTGATCAGGTTGTTTAATGAAAAACACCTCTTAGTACAAGTGAAAAACTATTTTCTTAATCCAGGTTGCTTAAAAAACAACAACAAAAACTACTTATGTGATTACTGCAAAAGGTGACAGGAGACAGGAAATCAAAGTGATGACTGAACCAATCAACCTTTGAAAAAGTCTTATGTTAACCCTGGGCAGGTAAATAGCAGGATACATATGTAGACAAAAACTCTCCAACAATGCTCCTGATGTCAAGGTCTCTTGGGCAATAAGACTTCCCTGTGATGAAGTCCATTAGGCAGCAAGCTTATTAAATACAGCATACACAATTAGCTCAGGGTGACTGTGTCCAGGCTTTTCTTCAGTGACAGTGCCACAAATCTTCATTTTTCCAATAGTGAGTATGTGGCTTTGATCAAACTTTCTAATTGCAATGGACCTAGATTAAAAATATTCCTAGGAATCCTTTTTTTAGAAGTCACCTATAGACATCTTTTTATTTTTCTTTCCGTTTATGACCTTTTTAGTCTGCTTTCAAATACCATAAGCAAAGATTGAACTACTTCATTAAGGGTTGTCGCAGAGTGTTGCACTTTTTAAAAATATTATATCACAAATATTATGCTAAATTTTGATAAAAATTTTGAATAAATTCACATCACCATGTCCACTTTTATTCATTTATTTTGTAAGCATATATTACCTGAAACATCAAATCTCAGTGTAAGTGCAAAGGACATCTTTTATTGGCAACTCAAAGTCTGAAAAGAAAGAAAATAAACATACGTTGCTAAGTATGAAAAGATGAAGAAAGAGAGGACATTGGTTTATATATGAGTTTTTTCTATAGTAACACAGAGACAACATAAAAATCTACCAGAGAAATAAAGTAATGCTACATAGTAACCTATAGAAGTTTTATGCCTATAATACAATGTGTACCTTGAGAGAAAATTATGTTTCATTATTTAAACATTAGAGTCTCCCATTATTTCTACCTGATATTAGGTATCAGCTTTTCTCAAGCAGATAGTCTTCATATTGATTGCAGATAAGAAACAATTATATAGGAAGATATAAATACATAGAAAATATGCCCGCCTCCTTTAACACATTTGTTTTAAAAATCTAAATGAAAAGAAAAGATCATAACAGAGGTAATTAATAATACTGTACCAGTTTCCTATAATGGTTGTAACAAATTATGACCAACAGTGGATTAAAACAACAAAATATTATTTTATGGTCATGTAGGTCAAAAATTCTCCAGATATAGATATTGCTCACTACAACCCAGGTGTCAGCAGGCCTGCGTTACTTGGTGGAAGTTCTAGGAGAGTCTATTTCTATGCATTGTTTTCAGCTTCTCTAGGTTGGCCCCATTCCCTGATTTATGGCTCCTTCCATTATACTGGCAACATTAACCTAAAATGTTACAACTCTGGCATAGCCTATGATAAAGAATTATTTTTATATGAACTCAGTTTTGATTCCATTCAGGTCATATAAGAGTACTCATTCTCAAAGAGATTTTTATAATCCTATGACTTGAATTAGGGAGTCTTGTTGAGTTTTATAATTTTTTAAAATTATAACACAAATATTATTCTAAAATATTATACTAAAATGTTCAACAAAATGATATCACTATGTATACTATTTTTCATTCATTTTAAAGGTATAAATTAGTTTAACTATTAAATCAGTTTAAGTGCAAAAAATATCTTAGTTTTATTGGTAATTCAAAGTCTAAGAAGAAATAGAATAAATATGTCCTAAAAGGACTTACTGGGAATTTTCTTATCCAGTTAATAATATTTGGTTATGATCTTCAAAGCTCATAATAAATTTTTCTCCTGAATCTTGACTTTTGTACTTAAAAATAATATTTTATGTAATAATACAAGATACTTTCACTTTATATTCATGATAGAGAACATAACTGTTACATTACCATATTTTAAGTTCTATCAATATTCTAATGAAGAAAAAATATTGAGGCTATATGTTTTAACCATGTTCACAAATGTATGTTTTAATAGTTTTCTTTACATTTTCTTTGAAGTTCACTAAATTAAGATGCCTATGATATATTTGATTGCTCTGAAACTGTTGTATTTCAAGGACTGGCAACATCTAAACCTTGGGCTTGCAGGTATTTGGTTATTGAATTAATGTCTAACTAATATATATTAAATACATTAGTATATAATTTATATAGTACATATAATGTTTAATATGATCAATTATATATAATATGCTATATATCTAATATTATATATAATTTTTGCATAGTATTTTATGTTTTCACATGAAACAAATGAATTCAGAGACATCACTGTTGTACATGTAGAGGGCCAAGACACCTTGCTGTCTCAAAGCAAGCTCTGCATTAAACATTTGGGTTACCTGATTAACTCTTTAAGGCATTTGTTTGTCCTTTGCCTAATTATATTTCTAAGTTATTTATCTCATTAAATGTCCTTCTATATTTGGAACTACTAAGATATGGTCTTTGCTAAATTGCAAATTTTTCTTGCATTAGGATTTTTAAAAGGCTTAAATCTTAAAATTTCTTTGAAGTAATCATATCTAAACATGTTTTATTTTTATCCACACTATGCATTCCAAATATATTCAGAATATCATAAAGCATACTCCAAATGAACACACAATATGAATGAGTTAAAAATAGTTAGAAGTGTTAATATTTCTGGGGCCTTACATTGTGAAGATTGTTATTCCAGATATGATTACAATTGCAATTCTTTAACCTAATGACTGCTAAGAAGCATGGAAGTAGAAAGCAATGCACAATAAAAGACACTTTTGACTTGATGTTGGCAAGGTTTGTTTTTTGCCTTGTCATTTTCTCATGTATTTAATTTATTTTGATCTTCCATTTTATATGCCTTTTCATATACTTTTTTAAAAAAGTATATAATAATCATGCAATCAATTGGATAAAATATCAACATATTACAGAATATTGGAGATTACAAAGCTAATTAAATTTTAAAACACTATAATTATGCAGACAAGAAAAATAATGCTTATGAATTTTAAGTTATTTTCTCAATGTTACTTTACTATGTAATTCACATCAAGGTTAGTATAATATATTTGAATTCAACTACACTATTCAATTGGATATTTATTTCTCAAATTGGCTGATACTTTTTGAACACATTATCATTAGCACATACTAATTGTGCAAATTAATAGGATTCCAGTGGAAGATACATGCATACACTGAACATTGATCCCCTTTATCCAATCTATCCTCGCCCCTTCCATCCACCCGATGCCCTTCTCAGTCCAGAGTAATGCCTTTTCTACCGTTAGGTTAGCTTTATTCTGTTTTGGTTTTTTTTTAATGCTTCCACATATGAAATAGAACATGAAATTCTTGCTTTTTTGTGTCTGACTTACTTCACTTAACATGAATCTTCCAGCTCGATTCATTTTGGTATAAATGACAGGATTACATTCTTCTTTATGACTTCCATATTCACAATATACGTATATACACATGTAATATCAAATTAACATAAATATTAAATTATTAAAGAAAATATGTCATACATTTTTCCTCTATCTATTCATATATTAATAGGCACCTAAACTGATTCCATGTCTTGTGAATAATATCACAGTAAACTTGAGCATGCAGGTATCTCTTTTATATGCTGACTTCATTTCAGATAAATACCCAAGAGTGTTATAACTGTATCATATGGTAGTTCTATTTTAAGTTTGTGAGGAACTTCCATACTGTTTTCCATAGTGACTGTTTTAATTTATATTCCCACCAGTAGTGTATAAGGGCTTGTGTTTTCTACACCCTTACTATCCTTTTTTTAAATTTATTTTTGATACTATCCATTCTAACAGGGGTTGAGTTTTTTAAATTAATTAATTTATTTTATATTCGAATTTGGAAACACCGCATCTCTTCCAAAATCTAATGGAAATTTTGAAAGTATTTCACTGATGAAATACAGATACACTCTGCTCATAATTTTCCCAGGGCAGGCTACACTCTGTTATGATCAAGCAATTATGCAATTTAACAATTCTTCACCAGGATTATAAACAAGAACCATCAGCTTGGAATGTTTGTCAAACCAAAAATGCCAGAGATTCTTCCAGGACGTGATTTATATTTTATAGGCTTTTGACATGCACAAAGAAAAAAGAGAAAAATAAAGGAAAGGAAGGCAAAGGCAAAGCATGACAAAGTCCTCAGCACTGTGTGGGCCTTGTGACTTATGAACCGAATAAATACAAAGCACTTGATGTGACGACTGAAAGGGTCAAATTCAAAGCTTCATTTTAATTAAACACTATAAATGTTCAGTTTAAACACATGTCTTCACTGATAAAAACTCTCTTTTTACATCTAGTCATTTCTGAACACTTAAGTGCTTTTGATTTGATTGTATTATATCAAATTCTCAATTGAATAATAAATTAGAAGTCAAATATATCAACTATAATCACTTTAAATGAGCCAAGATGATATGAAATCTAAAATGTGATAGTAATACTGGATTAAGGTCTAATAAAACTCTAATATATGTATAATCCCTATTGGGCTTATTTTCATTTCTAAACCAAAATTATAAGTTTGTTTATTTTTATGGAGACTTGGAACTTGGGTTAAAGACCTGTCTAATGTGCCCCATGTGATCCTAATACCTAAACAACTTAATTGTTGTGATTCACAATATGAGATATAGAAATGGAAATGAATAACAATAAAATTTTGTACAGCTCTATTTGTTTTCTAATAACTGTCAAAATAATAATATATAACCCACACATACATAGATAAACAAATAGGGATATATAAATTAAGAAATTTGGATTATAATGTCATTGCAAAAATTACTAAAATGATGAAAATTCATTTTCTTTGTTTGGACAAATCTGGTAGTTACATTAAAATATGCACTAGGGAACATTTTCAAAGCTTTATGGTATCTTTTATGCTGCTTCATATTGTAGATTTGAGAGGGGAAATTGCCCTGGAGGAGAAATCTTTCAGAAAGAAGAAGAGAGGGAACACAAGGACTCAGGGAAAAAAAAAAAAAAAAAAAGAGTTTGCAACTGCAGAGAATGATTAGTACAAGGAAAAGGAGGAGGAGACATCTGTTGGTGAAATGATTTTTAGAGATAATTAAGTGCATTCATCCAGAAATAACACATATTATACATCGTTTGCAGGCACACATGGCTTTACTAAAAACAAGAGAGACTTTGAAAGGCCCACAAAAATAATCAGCAGCTTTGATCTGATGTCACCAGAATGTCAGCCCACCTGTGTGCCTCACCTCAGCTTCCCAAAACCCCTTCACATTCCATAAGAATTTTTAAAAAAAAATTTTTTTTTTGCAGCATGTGTATATTATTTGCAGAGGTAAACTTGTTTAGAAAGTATTGTTGGAAAAGTTGAAGCTTCAGCCTTCCTCAGTTTTCTTAAGTATGTTAGACTAACATAATTCAATCTCCTCTAACTTAGTTGTATTTCTGAGTATTTAAGAAATTCCAAGATTAGAAAATATTAGTGTTCAAAGCAAACGGAAACAGATTCTTTATTAGCACAGAATAAAGCAATTGAATCAAACAGTAATATTACTTTAATACTTAAAAAAATTAGGCTCAGAAATAAAGTTTATATTTTGCTTGATTCTTGCTTATTTAAACCTCTTCCATAAAAGGGTTTATGCTTCATATCTTGGTACGTAATACCTTCTTGTGCACAGTTATGAATACATCCTGTAAAGCACTAGGTGATAAGGCTTGTGTAGTTAAAAAAATGAGAAAGAACAAGATAAAATCATTTACAAGAAATTAAGGATCGTGTTTACATGCAAAAACACATGCAAGTTCATTTTTGCATTTTAAAACTATGTGAATTTGAAAGTTTAGATAAAAATAAATACATAAAAATAGAAAACACAAATTATTTCACATTAATTGGTTAACTACATTTCTATGGAAAAAATTACTTGACATCCAGAGGTTTTCTAAAGTATAGCTCAGATAGAACTTTGACTTTCATATCTTCTCTGCCTATGCTATGTTACTTGCCATTTCAGCAGTTATTCAAATAATAAGACTCTAAAAAAACAAAGCAATTTCGAGCAAATAGAACAAAGCTGGAATCATTACACTAACTGACTTCAAAATATACTACAAAGCTATGGTAATCAAAAGGACATGGTACTAGAATATATTTATGCCAAAAAGCACATTAGAGAACTTAAAAATTAATGTATGCACTTAATTAGTCAACATATTTTTTTAAAAAGTGCCAAGAATATACACTGAAGAAAAAAGCTTCATCAACAAATGCTGCTGGGAAAATTGGTTATACTCATTTAAAAGAATGAAACTAGATCCAGTCTCTCCTCGTAGACAAAAATCAACTCAAAAGGGATCAAATACTTAAATGTAAGACCTGATTCTATAAAATTACTAGAGGAAGACAAAGGAAACACTATAACAAAAATCTGGACAAGGATTTTTAGATCAAAACCCCAAAATGATGGCAAAAATAGCAAATAGACAAATTGTGAAACAAAGACTCAACAATGTGACAAAATAAGGTACAGAATGAGGGCAAATATTTACAAATTGCATCTGACAAAGACTAATATTCATAATATATAAGGAACTTGAACAATTGGATACTCAAAAAATAATTAATCAGATCCAAGGAAAATGAAAAAAGGTGGAGATATCCCTGAAAATTTAAACTAGAACAATTTTATGATCTAGAAATGTAACTAACAGATACATATTTAAAGGAAGTTAGATCAGCATATAATCTGCACTACCATATTTCTTTTGGTAACTAGGGATCAAATTGAGAAATGCTCTACCATTGAGATAGAACTCCAGCTCTTTTTATTTTTTAATTTATTTTAGAGGCAGGGTTTTGCTAAATTGCTAAAGTTTACTGCAAACTTGAGACCCTCCTGCCTCAGCCTCTCAAGTCCCTAGGATTACAGGCATATTCCACAATGCTTGGGAGCAATGCCGTATTTACTATAGCACTATTGGCAATAGCTAAAAGTGGAATCAACCTAAGTGTCCATCAACAGATAAGTGGATAAAGAAATTGTGATATATATACACAATGCTATACTATTCATCCATATAAAAGAATGAAATTATGTTACATGCTACAATATTAAGGAATCTGAGGGACATCCTGTTGAGTAAAATAATCCAGGCACAAAAAGACAAATATCTTATTATCTCATTCATTTGTGAAATATAGAAAAAATGATCTTATGTAAATAGAAAGTAGAATGGTAATTACAAGAAGGTAAGGAGGGTGAGAACAAAGAAGAGGTAGAAAGAGTTGGTCTATAGGTACAGAATGACAGAGAAATAAATTCTGGTGCTCTGTTGCACAATATAGTGAGTATAATGAACAATATCATATAATATATTCATAAAATATACATTTGACAATATATATCAAAAAAGATGATAGAATTTTATTATTCTTATTACAAAGAAAGAATATTTGCTTGAGATGAGGTATATGCAATACACACTGATTTATTACACAGTGAATGCATATGCATATCAAAACATCACATTGTGCCTCACAAATATCTATCATTATTTTAGGTCAATAAAAATAGAATTAAATGGACATAAATTACTTGCCCCAATACCATATAACTTGAATTTAGTTCAGATTATTCAGCTTCATCTCACTCCCCTCCAAAATATAGAATTAGTTTTTAAATGATACAAATCTTATACTGAAAATAATAAAAAGATTCCTAGTTACTTATACACTTGATTAATTCATTAGCTCATATGAAGGACCCATCTTTCCAGTCTGCCATCATTGTGGTGTTAGTAAATCTCCAGATTTCAAGATGGTTTGATAGGCATGAAAGAAATATGGCACTTTTGAAAAGTCAGAGGGATGAAAGAAGATATGACCCTTCATTATTTTCCCTTTAAGAGAGAGGGCAGTTTTACCAGTCGTGCCTGTCAGAGTCACATATTATTTCCTAGAATCACATCACATGACTATTCACATGACTATGTCTTAAAACAGTGAATAGAATTATTATGAGTACTTGGCCTTTGCCTAACCGAGATCAAACAGCACATGACCACCTGTCGCCTAAACAATTCAAATGGCAAAGACAAAGGAGGTGCTGACAGTTACTACAGGTACACCACAATGTCTAACACAAACACTTAAATTCTTAGGCCACATTTATTGCAATTATCACTCTTTCCTTGAATGATACCTATTTTAATAGTCTTATATTTATAGAATATGAATAACTTCCAAGAAGAAATCACATTGGAAACCTGTGGTATAAATCCCAATTTTGCTTGGGATTTATTGCAATGGCTTATTTGTAATAGATATTCACTAGAACTTTTTTCAATGAATGAATAAATTTGTAAGATATTTGTCTGGCATAGAATTTTCATTTACACACATTTATTCTTAGCATTGACTAAATATGTTTCCCTGGATGTGATAAAATGCATACTTACCTATAGTTTTGGAATGTTTGTTCCTGACAAGAAAAATTTTAGGCATAAGAAAAGGAGTGTAATTAAAATTTATTTCTTATAAAATTCAAAAAGGCATTTTTAAACAAATACTTTAACAAAATGAATTACAATAATATAAGCAAAAATGGGACTTAGTAAATTTTAATAATATGATCTCTAAAAAGAGTAATTTTGCAAAGATTTTAAATTAAATGCTTTGATGCAATTTGGTGCTAATTTTTCCAGAGATAATATAAACAACAAATGTTAGAAAATGACTTTTGAGTTTTGTCATTTGCCATTGATAATTACTTGGAATAAAAATAAATTTTATACATCATACCAATTCTACTACCAAAAAAATTTCAACATAGATGGAAAATTTCCAGCACCACTTTTCATTGTAACTTCTATCATTCCAGTCCAGAATGTAATTTCTCTAACCTGTAATTTAATACATCTGCTTACACTCTTATACACTTCAAATTTACTAACAAAAATGTACTGATTTTTCTATAACACAGAAGTCGTCTTAACCTCTAATGTGGTCTGTGTTGAATATACATTGTCCAGAGAATTGAATGTAAACTCACTGTTCTGACAATTAAGCCTCTTCATAAGATAGAGCTGCTCCACTCTTTCACCTTTTTCCTTTTAGATATTCATACAAAACTTATTCTCCAGTCTAATTCTATTATTCATTTTCCCAAACAAAATCTGTACTTCCTCCCAATTGTCAATGTTGCTTTTATATAAATATATATATAGGTATGCATACATATATGCATATATATATATATATTTAACTCATTTGGAATCTTTCATTGTACCTCAATTGTCATGCAATCTTTCCATTTGATGAATATACTTCTATTAATAATTTCTACATTTCATTGTTACAGTTGAATATTCCCCAAAATCTATGTTTGAATCCTGACCCCCAGTACCTCAGAATGTGACCCTATATTGAAATTGGATCTTAACAGATGTAGATAAATTAAAATCAGGTGATACTGAAGTAAGATAGGTGCTAACCTAGTAGGTCTTCTAGTAGGTCTTGTACCACTATAAGGAAAGATTCATAGACAAGAGGAATGACAAGCTAGGACAAAGACTGGAATTGGAGTTACTGGATTGCAAGCAAAGGAATTCTAAAGATTATATAGCAAGTCTTCAGTAGCTAGGGGAAGGGTCAGGAAGAATTCCTCTATAGGTTTTAATGTGACCCTGAACTCCTTGATTTGGGGCTTTTTAGACTCCAGAACTGAAAAACAACCAAACTCTGTTGTTTGAAAGCACCCAGTATATTCTACTTTGTTAAGGAAGCCCTTGGAAACCAATGCAACCCCAGGAGAGCAGATTAATTGATAAGAATTCATAAAATCCGTTCCCCTTTTCTTCTCTCCCTCTCCATATTCCTATTTCAACCGAGTGATATTATATTTGCTTTCCTCCCATTTTAAATCATAGGAAGGCAAGAGTTATATCTTATTCTTAAATGTTTAAATCATTTTTGATGCCCTTTCAGCAGTTTAACAATAATTGCTGCCTAATAAAATAAATTAAAAATATTGTGAGACAATATTACGATTTAACACTTCTCTTAAGGTTTGGAAATGCTTCAGGCTAACACCAAAAAATATTTATAAAGTAATTCTAATTTCTTAAATTTCTTCTACACACCATCTGGCATGGAAAATTACATGCATCCTGACAAGTGGTGGGTTTCAAAGCCTACCTAACTTAAAACATGAAAATGCAAACACAAATATCCACTCAATTGTATAGATACACGTAAACATTTAGTAATATTAAAAGACTTCTATTTAACATTTAGAATATGAGGAACATAGCAAGAGGAGAAATGAGTAGCAATTAATTACAGTGTACAAAAAAAATCACACATACATATACATATGTATATATATACTTTATGTTCATAAAAAGTAGAGAAAATAAAATATTAAAACTTCACATATACATTATTAAATTTCAGGAATTATGATCTTATAACCAATTTTTTCCATGTATGTCCCCATAACATCTTTTATACCCTAGTGGATTATAAAATCATAATTTTATTTTTTCATTTCCTCTCATTGGTACCTAATCCTATACCTGGAATTTTTTCTACCTACTAGATACATTAATAACATTTATGACAGGTTATTTTAGAAAATATGTATAAGAATATTTCTGATTAAGAAGTCTGTATGAGAATACTAACAAATAAGATTTGAAAGGCAATCATCAGAGAAATTTTGAATGTCAGCTGAACTCAGAGTGTCCTGTTGCAGGAACATATTAAGAAAGGGGAGTTAAGTTTTTATTTAGTTGTAATTATACAACAAGCATGTGCAAAAAGCATACTTGTGTAAAATAAAATACTGAAAATCTTTAAAAATCTATCTAGTACCAGGTGCAGCAAAGAGGCATCAGAAAAAAATCTAGAAGTTTCCGAATGACATGGGTATGAACATGGAGTGCTGCCAAATTCTATAGGAGAGGATGAATGTGACAGGATGGCATTTTTGAGTATCTGCCTAACCAATGTCAATAGCGGCTTTTAAATAAAGCAAATTAATGCAGTGCAGATAAAAGGGCCTCACAAAATTTAGGTAATTCAGGCACTGTGGGAGAGCTGACTAATATCAGGGAAAGGAAGTACTATGTCTAATTCTTCACTTCCATTTTATTTATTTATTTGTTTGTCTGTTTACTTATTTATTTGTTTGTTTGTTTTGCTTAGTATACAGATAGCATGCTAAATTCAGACCTTGTAACAAATAATTTAAAACTAATTTTTAATTAAAAATCAGTTAATTTTGTTTTCAAAAATGTCTTGGCTGTATGGTATATAGTCATATGGGGGGATAGATTTTAAATAAGCAATCAAAGAAAAGAGATAAAGACAAGTGATCAAAATAAAATGAGCCATACCTATATCTGGAAGAAAACTTTTCTAGAAATAGAGAAGAGTAAATACCAGGCAGAGTCTGATTGCAGATGGAGCTCAGGAGGGAAGAAGAGTACAGAGGGGTGAATCTGAAGACCTAGACAGAGTAAATTGGATAAGGTCAAGTGAACCATGAAAGGAGTTTCACTGTTCCAAATGTTTTGGAAGCCATTTGAGGATTTGAAACAAGGGAATGACATGAACTGACATTAACTTTTATTAGATCACAAGGGCAACTAACTGCCTGAGGAACTGACTTTAGAGAGGTGGAAAGAGGAAGACAAGGCAGACTACTACAGCAATTCAGACAAAGAAAGGGGAGTTTTAGGCTGAGAGACTTATTTAAATTGATGGATTCTAGGTATATTATATGAAGGGAAAGTAAAGGGAGATTCCTGGTGGATATGGATGGGTTTGACGAAGAGAGAAGACAAGGTCAAACACTGGGACTTAATCCTGAGCAACTGAGTAAAAGTGGTATCTTTACTAAAATGAGGAATTCTAGGACACAAAAAAATAAACATGTGAGAAAAATAATCCTTAGGCCATATGAATATTGAGAATACTAGCCAAATAGAATTAACACAAACTGTGGGTAACAGAGGAATGGAACTCAGGAGAGAAATTGGAGTTGAAGTTAAAATCTTAGACTCTTGAGCACACTGAGTATATTTAAAGCTAATCAATAATTCCTAATGTTATATGATGGTCTCTGTTTCTTACCATAGCACAATTGATTAAATAACGCCAACAAAATAATTGTCAAATTTCTTTTGGATGAAAAATACACTAATATTATTTTGCTTTTCAAAAAATATGTTACCTGTAAAATAAGCAAACATTGACAATCTTGTTGTTTAAAGAATCATTGTTTGAAAGTCTTAGACCACTTTTTGCATTCCTTCTCTTTGAAAATAAAAACAAATTCACAATGTAATATTAAGGAAAAAATCAAAACAGGTTTTAAAAAGGAGTTTTTATTTTTCACATAAATGGTATCTGTAAACATTTTTCTTATTTAATTAAATATTTAAGTAAAGAATAAACATTATTATTTGAAAACAATTAGCAAAATTAGACAACTAACTAAATGAATCTAGCTAAAACATACTCAACCCCATGTCCTAAATACATAAGTATTTTGAGGTAGTAATTGTTTTTAAGTTGTGAACATCAGAATCACTTGGAGAGCTATTGCAAAAGCACTAGTCCAAGTCTCACTTCCCAAAACTCTGACTGTGTGCAGGACTCTGGCACATGTATTAGGGCAGTCTGACACAATTGCAGCAACTCAAAACTACAGATTTAAACCAAAGGGCTTGAATCGGCACTCCTGAATTTAATCTCAGGCTCACTTTTCTCCTTACCTCTTCTAAACAAAATGCTATCTAAAGCTTAAACATTATGCAGAAAAATGATCTCTCACCCATTAAGTTGTTTTGCTCTATTTGAGACAGTCTTTTTGAAGTGATTTTTGGTAACTTTGATTGCACCATTACACATATAATGTACATTAATTTATAAGGAGTAATTTCCTTTGCATTTTAAATAAAGTTTTTATTAACCTTTGTCTATTCTTGTTCATCTCTTTACAAAGCTAAAGGTGGTATTTTTAGTTCTTTTGTTTTATTTTGTTTTGGTACTGGAGATAGAACTCAGGGGCACTCAACCACTGAGCCACATCCCCAGCCCTATTTTGTGTTGTAGAGACAGGGTCTCACTGAGTTGCTTAGCGCCTTGCCATTGCTGAGGCTGGCTTTGAACTCGCGATTCTCTTGTCTCAGCCTCCCTAAGTGCTGGGATTACAGGCTTGAGCCACTGTGCTCGACTGTTTGTGAGTCTTGATTCCATCATTCAAACAATTATAAAATTGATGAATTAGTTTTTATACTTTTAAAAGAAATTTGCCCTTAAGAATCCTGATCTATATCAGTTAATGGTTTTATAAAATTCTGCCACTTTGCTGCTTGTAACTTCATCTAGAAACTTCAATGTCAGTGAAAAAGCATTTTATTTCAGAATATATACCACATTTACAAATAAAATCATAATATATCTTTCATACATCCTATACAATATGTCTCATTTTATAAAAATAGTAATTTTTAAAAATATATATATTTAGGATTTCATGTTTATTTTGAAAATATCTTCTATATTATACAAAAACTTTGTATTTAATACTTTTTTCCTGGACAAAACTCAGATTGAATTCCCTGCACTGATCATATAAGAGTTGTTTTTGCAATAAATTCAGACTATGCAAGTGTACACCGTGAGGTTAATTTGACTCTGGATCGATTTATAGTGTCATTTTCTTGGCAACTGCAAAATTTTTCAACGCCAAATCTGCAAACAAGTTAATTTGTCCAAGTTTCAGAACATAAATACATTGCTAATGAAGGTCTACAGTTATTAAAATTCTTTTCCATGTCCAAATGTTTATTTCCAGCACTCTGGAAAATGGAGAAACAAACTATTAATAAGCAAACTGGAAAAATATTTTGGAAAATAAATGGTCACCTATTAAATATGTTCACGTTGAAAATCAGACTGGTCTTTGTTAGAGGAAAGTTTGTGGGAGAGAGCCAATGGAAGCCAATTGGAATTCAGGCTCTTGCCCATTTTAAGACATATCACATGGTCACAGGTTTAAATCCTAACCCTGTATGCAGGACTATTCTCACACTAAGCAAACTTCTGCAGCAGGTCTGGTGTTTATTTAGAGGAAGCCATGCGTGAAATTTGAGAGGAACTTTTCAGCATTAAAGTCAGTGACGGGGTACATTTGGTGTTTGAGAACTTACAGTGGCAATCCCACTATTAAGATCTCCCACCAGGCGCGGTGGCTCAGGCCTGTAATCCCAGCACTTTGGGAGGCTGACACAGGAAAATCGCGAGCTCAAAGCCTTTCTCAGCAACAGGAGGCACTAAGCAACTCAGTGAGACCATGTCTCTACATGAAACACAAAAATAGGGCTGGGGATGTGGCTCAGTGGTCGAGTACCCCTGAGTTCAATCCCTGTTACCAAAAAAAAAAAAAAAAAATTTCCATTACAGGTGAACTCCCCTTCAGCTCTGCCAGGAGGTCCAATGCAGCACCAGAGATGCGCATGACTCATTAGGAACTGAGGAGCCTACCTGCTCCCACCTCTTACCCGTTTTGGCAAGAACCTTCTATCAAATCTCTTTGATCTATTCTGATATAAATAAACCAGGCACAAGCTCCATTCTTTGTTAGAAGCTGTACCTGTCTGGTCAGCTTGGCCCCTCCTTGACCCCACTTTGAAACTACATTTCTATGTTCTGTGGTTATTCTGTAGTACTACTTTTCTGAGCTTTTATTTCTCAGCCAGCCCATCCCTCCTGGAGGGATCTCTTTCTCTAGCCCAGGCTGGACGTGGTGGAGAAATGGCACCTGAGCTAGTTCCAATAATAGAATTAATCAGTCATACGAATCAAGGTTCTAATTTTTTTTTTGGTACTGGAGATTGAACTCAGGGGCACTTGACCACTGAGCCACATCCCCAGCCCTATTTTGTGTTTTATGTGGAGACAGTCTCATTGAGTTGCTTAGCGCCTCGCCATTGCTGAGGCTGGCTTTGAACTCGAGATTCTCCTGTCTCAGCCTCCCTAAGTGCTGGGATTACAGGCTTGCGCCACTGCACCTGGCTAAGTTTCTAATTGCATGCTAAATTGATGGTAGATTTAAATCATTGGTCTAGTAGAAATTTCTCAACTAATTATTAACTTTTTAAAAATCTCAGTATTCTACATTGATACCTTGTTGCTATAGTATTTGGGATTTTGGGTTGCAAACAATAAGCACCAACTTTATTTGACAAACAGAGAAAGATTATATGCTCAGGAGGAGCCTGAAAAACTAAGATGTGGCATAAACTTTGCCAAAGAAATAGTCTCTAAGGTCTATGGATAATTTTTTCCATGATTTTTTATCTTACCTTCACAGCAATTCTTGGGAATTTGCAGTTATTCTTCTCTATTGGTTATTCAGCCTTGATAGCTATATTCACAACATACAATATCTAACTGAAGTTGCATATTGTAAATGTGTAGTGAACTACAGAACTATCAAAATGCTCCTGAAATATCAAATATATTTTTATCTGAGAAGAGAATAATAATCAAATCTATCAATTAGTGTCTATTCAAATACATACCAATTATCTGAACAAGAAGAATTTAATATAAAATTATTACTAGTAAAGTAAGTGACCAATTATGAAAATATATGAAAAGGGAGTCCTGAGGATACATAAACAATATGTGCATAAAGGAGTACTATTTCTAAAGTTGAGAATACAAAAGGAAATAGTCTTGGAAGATTTCCTCCCTACCAGAGCTGAGACACAGAGATCAGGCAGAGGGCATAATTATGGCCTCCTGAGCATTAGAGAGGTTAGTGGGTTATTATAGTGCTAAAAGGCCACTGTGCTGCCATTGAGCTCACTGGAAGGACTGGAAGGGCGCCATAATTTTGTTTGTGGTACTTTGGCTCACTTGAACACCTAAAGGAAGAAAGCTATGTGTAGAGGTGCTGGCAAAACTCAATGGAGGGCCAAAGCCATCATATCTGCAACTCACTTCTCCCACAGAAGCCAACTGCTAAGATGCCGGCAAAACACACTGGGAAGCCTTTTGCTGCAGTGTCAGTGCAATTCACTGGAAGGAAAACACCACCATGTCTTTCACATCCTGCTGACAAGGCAGTTGCTCATTCAGAAACTGGGAACACTTTGGAAGGTGATGACCACAGGATCTTCTTCGAAATAACGGCAGAATTATGAGAATACAATAGCTATGGGTCTCATTGCAGAAAAGGTGGTTGTGGTGGGTTTATAGAAGAATATGCATCACCTTTCAAGACCAAGTGAGGATGCCAAGTGTTTGCAAATAAAGGATAGTTACTCTCAGACACAAGAGAAAAGTCTTCATCCACTGGCAAGGGAAGCTCGTATTGACTTTGGAGTTCAACATCTCTGTTTTATGGAGTCCAATCTTCAGAGTTCCATTCTCCCCCAATCAATGAAATGTTCTTATGAGAGACATAATTGCACAAATAATTCAGTCAGTATTATTTAGCAGTCCATGCCTTAAGCAATATCAGCTCAGTGGCTAAAATCATAATAGATTTTTTGAAGGCTACTATGGAAGCTCTCTGGTTTTCAGATAATTATTTGAATGTAGAGTTAAAGGACCTGAGCTTGTCATATTTTTTTTATTTGTTCTAGTGTACTCAACAGACTCCTCTCACATCACAATCCCTACAAGTATCATCATTGTCGTAATGGTCAAGTGCTACTGCCACTTAAGCTCCCAAAGCATGTGCTTCAGTTGGCACTTCATCAAAATCAAACACAGGTGGTAGTTTGATTAATTGTTATGCCACTGCATGCCTTGAATTGTCAGTTTCCTGACTCCTGATGGTCAGGATATCAGCAGCGTGCTCAAGCTCATGGATATGCCCACATTAATCCCCAACATCCGTCTTTGCAGGTTTACTTCCTTCAGCCACCTGTAATACCAATTCTGTATCAGCCAGGTTCCAGTAAGGAGAGAGAAATTGTGCCAGCAACTGGCATAGGAAAATTTTACAACAAAAATCACATACCGAAAATGCTTAACCATTAAATAGAAGATAACTCAAAACACACAGAAATAGCACATGTAGGGAAGAACACTACATTGATGTCCATGGAAGAATATAAAAATAAGAAGAAAACTTAGAAAAACTGCTTCACACTCTAATCTGTATTGGAACCTTGACTTTGCTGGAGAAGGTGGACTATTGGATAGACACATTCAGAGAGGTACAGCAGTCCAGAGCTGTTGAGCAGGGAGCTGCCAATCAGCCTGTGAGCTGTCCAGGCCTGACCAAAAAAAAACTGCCACTAGATGTAGGATTATCTAGAAAATTTTGAATGTTCAATAAAAAAGGAAAAAAAATTTAGTAAGTCATAAATATTGCAAATGAGTCAACATGAAATTCAAATTTAAATGAATATATTAAAACTTTGCTACTAAATACAACTATTTGACTGTGCAGTGATATGAAACTTGCTGGAAAGTTTGCAGTATTAGTTCTCCACTGTCCTCCACAGTGCCAGGAAGGAAGCTGCCATTGAGATGCTCATGAGTCTTGTTAAAAAGACTAACGGGAGTTAATAGGTCTTCTTGAAACTGATGACCAGCAGACACTCAACCTTCCAGATTCCTTTCAATGCCATCTAGTAATTGCACTCATTATCAAAGGAAAAAATATCTGGAAATAAGTCAGCTCTAATACCATAAGACAGCAAGAATGGGTGGATTTGGAACTAAAAATCAATAAATTAAAAACTAACATGATAAGTATTCATTGTAGATATATGTCTATATGCATATATAAATATATATTGTTTGATACTTCATTTGAACTAAATTATACAAGTTTTTTAAAGAAATTGATTAAATTTTCAATTCCATACTTATAAATTTAATTTTTAGCAAGTTATCATTCTTATTGTTAAGAACTTTTACACATTATGGTATGCAGTTATACTATTTGTATATAAATCTATTTTAAATGTATATTTTTAAATGGTGGCTGCAATCATTAGTGGCAGTGAATGAATTTGAGCCCTAGGAACTCATTTCTTCATCACTACATAATTCATTGCTGTAGTTATAGTTAAAATCTATCAAATTTGGGGTTGCTAAGCTGGAGAAATGAGCTAAACATAGTTTTTCTCTGATTATATGAGTGTATTTTTTTTTCCTATACTAGTGACATTTTGCAATGATGGCATCTCAGTAAACTGCTATTAGCTGCATTTTTTTCTGGAGCAGAAAAATAGCAACTGCTAATTTTGGTTGGATATAAAGGCCTACAATTATGTTCCCTTCCACTAGCAAAGCTGTTGAAGATTTCCATGTTGTACATGGTTTATAGTAGCTTGCTTTTTACAGATCTTCATGTCAAACTCATTGTGTAGTCCTGTTATGCAGAAAGATATGATTAAAATGTTTTGTTTTTCCCCATAGAGTAAAAAGTAAAGCATTTGAGGATGCTATTTTATTTAACTTGAAGAAATAAATGAATTTGTTTTGTGTTTCAAAATTTAGGTAAACAAAATTTTCTGAATACTCTTCTATATCCATGTTGACAATAGGTTATTAAGGGAACGATAGCTGAAGATGTCTGTGATCAAAAGAACAAAAATAGCATGTGGAGAAATGGGAAACTTTAGTGCAACTATTATGTAAAATAATACTGAGATTACTCAAAAATAAAAAAATAGAACCAGTATATGATCCAGAAATGCCACTTCTGGATACATATACAAAGGATATAAAATCCATATGGTGAGGAGATTATCTGCAGTTCATGTTAATTGTAGCAATGGCTAAGGTATAGAATAGACCTAAGTGTTCATTAATGACTGAATGGATAAAGAAAAAGTGGTATATATGCATCATGGAATACTATTCAGCCCTAAAAATGAAGCCAATCCCAACATTTACAACAATATAGATAAACATGGAGGACATTAAGTAAATTGTAATAAGCCAGGCACACAAAAAAATAAATACTGCAAAATCTCACTCATGTATGGAATCTAAAAGAGTTGATCTCATAGAAGCAAAGAGTAGAGTGATAGATATCAGGGGCTTGTGTGGATGGGGGCACTGGAGCTGTGGGTAGAAAGATGTTTCTCAAAGGATACAAAATTTCAGTTAGGAGGAATAATTTCAAGAGGTATATTGCAAAACATTGTAACTATAAATAATAATATGTATACTTGAAACTAAATGGATGTAGTGTTCTCACCACAAAAATTATAAATGAGATGATGGATGTGTTAATTAGCTAAATTTAACCATTTTACAATATACATTACTTCAAGGCATTGTGTTTTATATGATAAGTACTTACCATTTATCTGTCAATTTACATGAATAAAGTTTTAAAAAGAAAAGAACTACCTTATAACCCAGCAGTTCCTTTTGGGGGAATAATAAAATGAAGAAAATAAAATTAAAATAAATTCAAAATAAACTAAATAAATTTATTAAATTAAGTTAAATAGCATTTAATGAAATAATAAATACATTTAATTAATTAATTAAAATTATAAAATAAAGGAATTCTGCATTTCCATATCTTTACAGCATTATTCTTGATAGCCATTGATGATTGAATAGATAAAGAAGTTGTTATACATATATATAGTATATAATGGAATATAATTGGCAGATGTTGCTAGATTGGCCAAAATTCTCCTTTTTCCCCCTCTTCCTATAATATTGAATTCCAAACTACTATCTCATCAGAGAGATACAATCTCTGTTTTCTCTTGCAAGTATACTTTTCAGTTTTCTTTTTTGTGCTCTACCTATCAAGATTTCATTCTAATATATTCAGCCATATCTATTTTATATATGTAAAGTCTCCAACACAATAGTTTGATATACTCAGACAGAGTAGAATCTGTAGTATGGTTAAACGAAATAACATTCCTCATCTTATATGTTTACTTCCCTCCTTTCTAAGTTAATAGTACCTAAAATCTACTCTTTTAGCAAACTTCCAGTTCATAATACAATAAGACTAGACTGATTCATCCTATATTGCTGAGCCTTTATCTTTGATCATCTCTGCTTATGTCTTAGCCCCATACCACTGTTCTATATTCCTATTTGTATGCATTCAACATTTTACAGTTTCCACATGTAAGAAATATCATGCAATATTTTCTTTCTGTTTATAGATTATTTATTTGAGCAGAATGTTCTACAGATTTATTCATGTTTTTGCAAATGACAAGATGTCTCTCTTTTTTGTGGATGAAAAATATTCCATTACAGATATTTAAATAGCATTATATATGTGTGTGTGTGTATACATACACATACACTACAGATAGTATATATATACATATACACACATTATATATATAACATATACAGTAGAATGTTATATATATTTTATACCCCACAATTTCTTTAATATCCCACATTCCTTTAATCATTTATTCATAACTAGGTCCTTAGGTTGTTTCCAGGTCTTGATTATAGTAAATAATGCCTATTCAAAGTAAAAATTGCATTTTCTTTGGCTATATACCCAGAAAAAGGACTATTGGATCATGTGGTGGTTCTATTTTTAATTTTTTGAGTAATCTCCACACTATTTTCTTTTAATTCATTCTTTTTTATTCAGAAAATTTCTTCCCAATAATATCCCAATTGCTTCAAAATCAAAACTCTTTAATGTATTATCTTCTGCATTATACTTATTTAAACAGAAATAAAAGGGCTGCACATTAATCTTCCTTATAAGGTCTACAAACTTACAATTAAATAATCTTATAATTTATAGATACATTGTAATTGGAATATTAGAAAATATTAGACAAGATCCTCTGAGTTTGACTAAAACATTGGAATACTACAAACTAAAAAACAAAAATTGATGTTTCATATAATTGTAAATAAACTAAACATTTGAAAATTTTGTTTAACCATCTCTTCTCATTGGATAAAAAGAAGTTCTAAAATTGTGACATAGCTGTGATACAAGCCATACCACATCAGTTAGAGAGTGCATTGTTCATTCAGACCCTGGATAGTTCACCTAGCCGGGCTTTAGACCTGATCCTTCACTAACAGCATCAGTTAGACAGATTTTTTTTCTCTTATTCTATCTCATTTGCTTTAGTTGACACTTCCACTGAAAAGCTGCTACTAATTATGAGAATTTATTAGTTAAGCATATATATATATATACACATATCTATCTATCTATCTATATCTCCTAAGAAAATTATACTGAGATTCCACCTCACTCCAGTCAGAATGGCAATTAAGAATACAAGTAACAATAAATGTTGGCGAGGATATGGGGAATAGTTACACTCATTTATTTCTAGTGGGAATGAAAATTGATGCAACCACTCTGGAAAGCAGTATGGAGATTCCTAAGAAAACTTGAAATGGAACCTTCATTTGACCCAGTTATCCCACCCCTTGGTATTACCAAAGTTAAAATCAGCATACTATAGTAACACAGCCACATCAATGTTTATAGCAACTCAATTCACAATAGCTAAGCTATGAAACCAACCTAGGTGCCCTTAAGGAGATGAATGGATGAAGAAAATGTGGTGTATATATACATAATGAAATATTACTCAGCCATAAAGAAGAATGAAATTATGGCACTTGTTGGTAAATGGATGAAACTCAAGGCTATCAGGCTAAATGAAATAAGCTAATCCCCAAAAACCAAAGGCCAGATGTTATCTCTGATATGTGTATGATAACACACAATGATATTGGAGGGAACAGAAGTTCAGTAGAATTAAATAAAGAACAATGAAGGGAAAGGAGGGGAAATGGGATTAGTAAAGACAGTAGAATGAATCCTACATAACTTTCCTATGTTCATATACGAATACACAACCAGTGAAACTCCACATCATTAACAATGACAAGAATGATATCCTAATTAGAATAAATTATACTCCATGTATATATAATATGTTCAAAATGTACACTAATGTCATCTAAAAACAAATACAAAAATTAAGAATTTTAACAAGTGAGTTTCTCAATTCTTCTTTCTCTCCTCCATTTATTTATACATGTATATTTGCATGCAAATGTTTTAAAAGTATGTAAATATATTTTATGTATTCTCTGTGAATGAGTATGCACCTAGTATATAACTGATTTCATCATTGGTATATCAGTTCTCTATTGTGTTATAACAAATCATACCCAAATCCTGGGTCTTATTTTTGTCAAAGAATTTTTTATCAGATACATAGACAGAGGTTTATTTATGAAAGCAGATGTACATTCAAGGAAGAATGCAAGCTATTGAGAGAGAGAGAGATGCCTTTTGGGGTAGAGTAAGAAACACATATTAAAGGGAGAATGTGGGCCATCTAGAGAATGAGAAGCAGCCTATTATAAGAATAAGTTTGTTCCTAGGTTTGTAGATCAGTCAGGCAAATCTGCTATTATAATTCAGACTTTTCTAATATTCTCTGTTTTCATGTATGTTTCTACCAGGAGCTGGTAATTCACTTGGGAAGTTCACTGATCTGGTGATTAATTAGATATCGTCTGGTGTACCTGGCATAGTTCACATGTATCTAATAATTGAAAAGTTTATATTGAGTCTAATAACAGGGCAGTGCCAGGGTTCTGAAAGGGAGAGGAAGCCCTCAAGGCCAGTAGAGACCTAGGCTCCTAACTAGTACCATGTCACTCTCCAGATATTCTTTTGGCAAAAGCAGGTACCAAAGATATCCCAAAAGGGGAAATAGTCTTCCCTCTTGGTGAGAAGAGCAAAAAGTCACATTGAAAGCTGTGTGGATGCAGGAAACTTCAAATAATTGGACTATTTTTTAACCAAGTATGTATTACAGACTCAATTTTCATAATTGTATTCATTACAATGCATTGTTTTTAAGATAATATTATGGAAAATTGTATATAACTTTTTGCATATGATCCTTTAATAATTATGTACCACATGAAAGTACATAGGGTTAACAGTTTGAGGAGTATCACAGAAAAAATTTATAGTTTCCTCTATGTGTATTTAAACTTCAGAATTTTGGAATATATCCCTTTTCTATTATAATGAGGATCATTATTTTGTATACTAATGATTCATCTGTCCATTCATTCATTTAATAAGGAATTGCTTGGGGTTCACTGTGTTCTAAGGACAGCATTATTTGCATGCAACAATCAAAGAAAAGGAGATGAAAGTAAAAATTATTGATGTAAAACATGACAATTACTAGAATATAATAATTCTGATTTTGATGAAACACAAAGAAGCCAGCAACTCAATCTCTTTAAAGTTTTATAAAATATTTCATTTGGAAAATGACTTGATGCTCTTAAGTAAGACTTTAGAGAAAGGGAAGCAATAAGGAATGGATTTATATATCTGATATATATATATATATATATATATATACATACATATATATGTATATATGTATACATATGATGTATTTGCTTTTTTTTGTTAAAAGCACGTTGTTGTTGTTTTTTTAAGTTGTTGATGGATCTTTATTCATTTATTATTTATATGTGGTGCTGAGGATCGAACCCAGCGCCTCACACATGCTAGGCAAGCGCTCTACCACTGAGCTATAGCCCCAGCCCCATGATGTGTTTGCTTTTAAAATCAAATTTACATATACATTTTCAAGATTTCACTATACTCTTTATGTATGGTCTCAAACTGCATATATTTATATACATACCTACAGTTTTGTAGATGTTAAAGGAAAAAAGAATCTTACTATTACAATTATCAAAATACATTTCACATTAGCAAAATATCTAATAGTTTTGGACAATATATTATGCTGAAGATTTTATGTGGATTTTCTCAATTATTCCTCAATGGTATGGATTTGGTACTATTATAATACCTATTTTAACAGATGGAAACACTGGGAATTAGCAAAGTGCAGAGATTTGTCAAAAATTGCCAGCATATAAATAGCAGAGCAGGAATTCAGATTAAAGCTCTCAACTCCTGAAATCTTAGATCTTGCACCACTCAGATTTCCTAACTCTTCATTTCTGAACCGATTACTGTATGTTCACAGGAGGTGCTGTGAGTAAGACTTTCAGGGAGGTGAACTGCATATATTCACAAGGTAAAATATCTAAAGAATAGGGTTTGAATAATAAATTATGCTTAGGAAAAATTATGACAAAGAACAAATATTGAAATTAGAAACATACCATTATTTTATAATTCAGCATCCTATTTCCTTCAAAGCTCTTATTTTAACATTTATATTAAGTTTATTGGATTTTTCAGTCTGATCCACCCACTAGGCCCTCTAGATTCTAATTTCCTAAGCATAAGACATTTCCTTCACTCCTGCCTTTTGTCATGGGACACCAGGCAGCCATTGACACTAATTTCCTGTTCTAAAATCTGTGTCCAGGCAACTTTGTGCAGTGATACAGGGATACAGAATCAAAGCTGGAAAAACAAACAAAATATTAAACAAGAGTCAATCCAAGAGCAGTGTAAAGGAAGAAGGAAGTATAAGCTATGCAATGGTCCCCTGAGACCCTCCACTGTATTGAAATTGGACACAATACAAACTGATATCTCAGATGTGGTCAAATTTCTTGTTGTCAGGGTTCCCCCTAGATACTGATAGTACTTCAGAGTTCCCTCTAGATACGGATAGTACTTTTTCTTTCTTTCTTTCTATTTTTTTTCTATATACTCAGAACAAAAAAGATATACAAATGGGACTATGAAGTCTGGGGCTGGAATTGTTCACAGGATTACCTCAGGAATCCCAATGAAGCTGGAATTCTGCAGTAGCTCTCCCTCTGTCTTTTTTTGGTCTCTTGATTATACCCAGAAACTTTAGCCATGGAGCATCCAACACAAGTCATCTCTGAATATTTCTCAAGTTGGAAAAAAAATTATACATGTCTGTCTGTAGGTATAATTACATGTGTGATGTCTGTTTGCATGGGTATATGGGTATTTATGTCTACGTATGTGTATTGTGTATATGTATATGTGTATGTTCATCCATATGTATACATGCCTATAAAATGATTTTACCATATAATGTTCTGCATCCATTTTCACTATTCATTGTTAAGAGAATAAATATACTTGAAGAGTGTTTACCTACCTGAATAGCTTTTGGATATTTTGCCTCCCTAAGCTAAATTTAATACCTGCTATAAATTGATTAGGACACAGTACAAAAGATTAAATATGACAATGTAAACACAAAGACTTCTAAAGATTTACAGACATTTAACATTTTAACCATAAATTAAACACTGTGCTTATAAATGCTGTATAAATATCTTCAGCATGTGTCACAATGGATATTTCACAAAGAAATAGCTACTCACAGAAAATGACCACTTATTTGTAAATTTTTATTTCACTGTTGTTGAGAGGATTATAAAATTGAGGGAGTAAACCATTTGTCAAGACCTCCTATATACCACATATTTGGGTTGTCACTTTAGGAGTGCTATTTCAGTTCATATTAACAGTAATCCCATTATGTTAAATTAAGAAACTGTTTATAAGAGAGAGAGCATGAAACATGTTCCTGGTTACAAAGTTAATAAGAAGCAAAGCTAGAATTTAAATGCAGGATTTTTTTCATGACTCCAATATCTGGATGCTTTTCATTTCATTGTGATTCTTCCTGAATTTTTTTCTGAAGTTTTTAATTCTAAAATTGCAATATACATAGTCGTATTCTAAAGAGAGATTTATAACCTATTTTTCAAACAAGTCGATCTTCCTTGAGAAGCCACAGATGGGTATATTGAAGGAGAGGGATGAGGATCAAACTTCAAATAATTCATATCTTTCTATGCAAAGGAATGAAGAGCATATTAATTCTATCACAACAACTTTGTCAACTTAATCCTTACAGATGTTAAATAACTCAAACTGAATAAATCTCTCCTTTAGTGTAAATTGTCTCAGAAAATGGATGAAAGTACTAAAAGCAAGATAATTGTAAGTATAAATATTTCATTGAAATCTGAAGGTTTAAAACTATCAAACCATTTTCACTCATATAAAGATTATATATATAACTGATATAATCCTACCCTCTAAAATATATGGAAAGAAAAGCTTCTGTAACAGGATGGGAAATATGAAAAAGAAAAGACTGATTTAGAAAAAAAAAGACACATAAATAGGATTGCAAACAAAGAAAGAAAATGGAAAATACTCAAGGTGCTTAGGAATCCATCAAATATCATTGATCCACTTTAAAGGTCAATACATTGGCTATTCTAGACTTTTATGAGACTTCTCCTTTTCCCTAGTTTCCTCTTGCACCTTGAGATAAGAATATTTTAATTGAAGTTGGTAGGAAGAATTAAAAAAGAGGAAATAGGTCTTGGAAACATTGGTAACTATTTATCCAGGGACCAAGGCATGGAGCCGAGGAGCAATAAGGCAGGAAGAGAGAGGAAAACAAAGGAAATAATTTGTAAGAAGGCTTCAGATGTTTGAAAGTTTGCCAGCAGTTATAAATGGCATCACACTGGGATATGAGGTTCAAGATGAAGAAAGGATAAGAGATAAAGCTAAAGAGACAAACAGATTTGATTTTGCAGAATCTAGTACATCATGTTGAGTTCAGAGTATATGACAAAAGAAATGAGGAAATACTGAGGAGTGAAAATCCTAAGTAAAATTTCAGTAGATTTTGCTGTGTAACAAATTATCCCTTCCCTTATTAACTTAAAACAATCAAAGCTTTTTATTAGGAAGGTTTTGTATGTCTGTTGGACTGTTCTTAATCTGCTCCAATTTAACTGATCCATATAGTTAGCCAGTGGTTCAGCTGAAATTGGATGGCTGATAAAGGGCCAACTCATATCTGACAGTAGTCTTAATGTCAGCTGGAGTAATAGAATGAATCAACTTGGGTCTCTCACCTTCTAACAGGCTAGCTTGACTTTTCACATATTCAAAATCTCAGAGTAGGAAGAGAAGACAAAAAGCATTGTGAGTCTCTGCTTAGGTTACATTGATGCTCTTATTGGCCAAAACAACTCACATAGGTTAGGTCAGAATTGGTGTAGGAAGGAATTACCTAAGAAGGTAATGGACAAAAGCAGGAGAAAACTTATGACCATTTACTGCAAACAAAGTATCAAAGCAAGGAGCTACAACTTTATAGCTTAACATGTTATGTGTTACATTAAAATCATTTACACCTAAGTAATTGACCAGAATCATGCCCATATTTGCCCTTACACCTGCAGTTATGCAGTCTGCCCATAATAACAAGGACAAATACAACAGATGTTTTATACCATATATCTAAACATTTATTTTATGTTTTTTAAATTTTTTTTTATTTTAGTTGTAGATGGACACAATATCTTTATTTATTTATTTTTCTGTGGTGCTAAGGATCGAACCCAGTGCCTTATGCCTGCAAGGCAAGCGTTCTACCACTGAGCTACAGCCCCAGCCCACTATCTAAACATTTAAAAGTTGTATATCAAGCTAACAAATTAAGTAAAATACAGACTAGCCTCCTACTTTGACAAATCTACATTCAGAATTTCCTGAAGTCCAACTTTGCATTTCTCTCTTGTTTCTTGTGAGAGTATGGAGGCTGTAAGAAATACTTGGGGTGGAGGGTGGGGACAAAACTTAGGGAAGGAAAGAGTTTGGCTGATGACTTCAGAAGATTCAGTCTGGTCATCTGAATCCATTATTTTTGACCTGAAGTAAGGAAGAAAATCATGGTGGAGGGCATGTGGAGGAAAGTTGCTCAGCTCATGGCATCCAGGAAGTAGAGAAAAAAGGTATACCCTTCTAAGGCATAGCACTAATGACCTACTTCCTTCAACTATGTCTTCTCACTTTCAGTTTCTACCACCTTCCTGTGAGCTATTAATTCAGTTATTAATGGATTAATCCTTTGATGAGGTCAGAGTTCCTTGTTACTCAAATCTTCCCCAAATTCCCATCTCTAAACATTGCTTCTGTGGGCCATCAATACATGAGCCTTTGGGAGACATTCCAGATGCAAATGATAACCATTAGCTTCTAAGATATTTCTTCATTTTCTCCCTCCTGCATCTACTAATACTAATTTTACTGATTTCTTTTTCTACATATTACAAAAATGTGGAAATTCTCAGTCCATTTTTATTTCATTCAATAGACTCTTTCTGGATAAAAATATGAGCATCCATTAGTTACACCCCAATTGTGTCACTAAAGTTCTCAATTGGCCTCCAAATAAGAAAAAAAGAAAAACAACAATTTTTTTAAAAAAGATTCACCATGTCACCCTTTAATTTAGCTCAGAAATTACTTTCACTAAGCATGTGGTAACAAATTCCCATTCTTCAATCATGTACTTCTGTTCTTAACTATTTCAATCTAGCTTTAGACACTGACTCTTGTTTTTTAATTTCTCCTCTTTGGTCTCTGTTGCCCTAAAATTTCTGTTAATTTTGGAGGAAATAAGCTGACTTTAGAACCATTCCCCAGCTCATTTTCCAAATACATTAGTTGTTCCAAAAATTTAGAAGGCAAGACTGACCTGAAGAACTTGTTTAAACTCAAAATTATGGACCCACTCTTAAGATTTCTAATTCAATAGGTCTGAGATGGGATGTAAGATTTTAAATTTCTGGTAATAGGTAATGCTGATGTTACTTATCTGGACCATGGGAACAATTCTGATTATTCCATATTCTCTTTGTTATTATTTTATTGCAACCCCTTCTATTATGTGCTCCTCCTGAGTATGAAATAACCTGTGGTTTTATTCTAATCAATATAATGTAGAAAATGTGATGGGATGTCATTACCATGACTATAGTATGATATATGAGTCTCCATTTAAGCAGAAAGGAAACAGATTTCCCTTCTGACTTTGAAGAAACAAGCAGCCATTGTTTTAGTCAGCTTTTTTGCTGTTGTGACCAAAAGACCTGACAAGAACAATTACAGAAGGAAAAGTTTATTTAGGGGTTCACAGATTCAAAGGTCTCACTCTACAGATGGCCAGCTGTATTCCTCAGGGCTCAAAGTGAGGCAGGACATCATGGCAAAAGAGTGTGGTGGAGGAAAGCAGCTCAGGACATGACACCATGAAACACACAGAGAGAGAGAGAGTTATCTTCTCACCATGGACAAATACATACCCTAAAGGCATGCCTCCCAATAATCCATCTCCTCCAGCTACAGTCACCATTGATGACTCACCATTAATGAGTGGTGACTAAAGCTATAGTCATCATTCAGTTATCCCTAGCAAGAGATTAACACAGTGATTGGGTTAAAGTTCTCATAACCCGATAATTTCATCTCTAAATCTTCTTGCATTGTCTCACACATAAGCTTTTGGAGGACTCTTTACATTCAGACCACAACAGCCATGCCTGAACTGCCTTGAAGACTACATTTTAGAATTTGAGGGTGAGCTCTAAAACTTGAGAGAAACCTTCAAGAACCGTTAGTAAGAAGTTGAGATCTTAAGTAACACCATTGCAAGGAAATGAATCAACAAACTGAATGATCTTAAAAGTGGATTTTTCCCCAAATGAGCATTCAGATGAAATCATCCAAGATGGCACCTTTCTTGCCATCCTGAGATACCCAAAGAAGAGGCCCCAGACATAAGCCATGCCAGGACTCCTGACCCATGGAAAACATGTGATAAAAAATGTATATTTCTTGAAATTGTTAAACTTGGAATTTGTATTGAATATAACAACTTCTGAAGCTTTTATCCTCAGGATCAACCTCTCCAAATTTTTATTCATGATAGATAAGATTTAAATACCTTATTGGGGCACATAAGGCTCTTTATGATAAGGGCCAGGATTTCTTCTATAATTTTGCTTTCCAAAGTGTAGCCCCTCTTAGTTCATAGCATGCTATTCGAATTTTCCTATTCAAACTTGGAACACACTCTAAAGGAAATACATAAGAACCTTCAAATACTTTTCTACTGCAAATTCCTCATTCTTTTTTTGTTTCTCCTGGTGGGGGGAGGGCACTGAGAATTGAACTCAGTGGTGCTGTACCACCGAGCCTCATCCCCAGCCTTATTTTGTGTTTTATTTTGAGACAGGGTCTCACTGAGTTGCTTAGCCCCTCACCTTTACTGAGGCTGGCTTTGAACTCATGATCCTCCTGCCTCAGCCTTCCAAGATGCTGGTATTACAGGCATGGGCCACAGCGCTCAGGGAGAATTCTTCATTCTCTACCAAATCTGTCCTCTTCAAAATTTATTTCCAGTGGTTTCTATTCTGTGGAACATTTTAGACACCACCTATCAAATTAACTACTATACCTAAATTAATATCTACATTTTTTGTAAACACCATGGATGTACCTCTAATTTTACAGTTAAAACATTGTACTTCAAAGTCAGTTGGCCATTCTGTCTCCATGAATCTCAGGAGCTAGAAGACAGGAAGTTCCATATAACTATCATAGTTCAATGGTTCAACCAAGGATATTAATTGATAAGAGAATCACATGTGTTTTTTAGAAGGAAATTATTGATTAAAATGCTGTTGATTCAAAAAACAAGTCTTAGTAGGGAGGAAATTATATAAAATAGAGTATTTGAAATCACATTTTTGTAGCAATTCCTCAACAGGGATCAGAATTTTTTTTTTAAGTTCTTTGTTTAGTCATGGTGGGAAGGTCGAACACTGAGTTGCAGTCATATTTTCCCTCTACTCCATGATGCCACATTATAATATGCTGTAATATGCTGAGCTAACACCATTTTGAATTATATACAGTTCTATGTGGATATACTTCTTGAATGAATCAAATGTTGTTTTCACTTTTGATGGAAGATGTTTAATTCAATTACTAAGTAAATAGATAATCACAAATTTTATAATAACCCAATTTAAATTGTGCTATTGAGTAAACACATTATAAAGGTTTGAAAAAACAGTCATTTATTACATTTTCTATTTCATTAAAAAGAAATCTCAACCTTTTACAGATTTTCCTTACTTTTCTGAGAAATTACTTTTAACCAATTTGATAACATTAGGATTTATATTTGGAGACTTCACATGAAGGAAGTTTTTCATTTATGTTCTACTCCTCTGTTCCCTTGTGATAAATATTCCCCTTAAAGGTATGATTCGATGTAGCAATCACATTGGATTTTTTTCTTCTTTTCCCATCTATCATGTTGGAGCATAATAAAAGGCTAATCTTACGTGACAATCCTAATAAATATAACTTGAAATGCATAAACAGTTACACAGAAATTCTAAGAAATAGACATATTTATATAAAAGTAGGTAACAATTATAACTTAAATGGGACTCACTATTCTTAATAATTTAAACCTATGTATGTTTGGGATAAGAAAACCACAATGACTCAATTTGAGGGAACCATAGTTTACCCAAATCTTCTTTCTTATAAAAAAGAATTTAAATAGCAAATGTAAAGCACAAATTGCATGGCATGTGTTGATCTACTGACACTCTTTTATGTACTGAATTGTGTGCCTCAAAAGTTCGTATGTTGAAAAGCAATTTATGTTTGAAGCCTTAGTCCTCAGTATCTCAGAATGTCAATATACTGCCAGGCATTGTGGCCCACTCCTGTAATCCTAGTGATTTGGGAAGCTGATGAAGAAGGACTAAATATTCAAAGCCAGCCTTAGCAACTTAACAAGACCCTGTCTTAAAATAATAAATTAAAAAGGCTGGGGATGTTGGGGGTATTGCTCAGTGGTTTAACTCTGCTGAGTTTAATCTCCTGTACCAACAAAACAAAACAAAAAGAACAACAAAAAAGAAAAACAGTACCTTTAAAAAGGTAATTAAGTTAAGATGAGATCATTAGGGTGGGACCTAAACCAATTTGACTGAGATAATATAAAGAGATTAGGACAGGTAGAGAAACAGTGGGGGTATTCCTAGCTCCCACACAGAGAAGAGGCCTTAGGAAGACATAATGACAAAGGGATCAAGATCATCTGCAAGTCAAAGAGAGGGCTCAAAGGAAACCAACCTTACCTTCACCTTGGTCTTAGATTTCTGGCCTCCAAAAGTGTGAGAAAATAAATGTCTATTGGACACCTCTTAAGGATATTTTATTATGACAGTCAGAGAAAACTTACGTACTGCCCAGTTCTCCCTTAGTACTAACAAGGACACCACAACGCTGACAAAATAGAAAATAACACCTTTCTTACCCTTTGAAAATGAAAGAAAAAAATAATTTTTGATGCTCTAAATAGTTTGGAGAAGCAGCTTTATAATTCTTGCACAAGGTATATTATTATTATATTGGAGCTATTTTTTCTCTTTCTCTTTGTTTTTGCCATTAAAACAAATCTTATCTGTTCATTGTTTTGCAAAAATAAAGAAAACTAATCTAAATATGTTACACTAAAATTGGGGGCAGGAATGATAACCATATTTAATACATCATCAAAGTGTTAACTTTGCCAATAAAATATCACAATGATGGAAGGAGGTAGTCTCATCCTAAAAACTATGCCAGAATATTACAAAACAAATACACTGTATAACAGGCAAGAGTTTAAAATTTTGCTTTGTTAAGTACTGCTATAACGACAGCTTGACATTTGGTCTTTATAATTAAAATCATAAACACCAGGTTAAGACATTTTGAAGTGCCTTCTGTTTTATAAACAAGTACGAAATTTAATAGCTGAAATTTTTCTTTAGCTTGGCAACCTGTATTATGCCTTCCATGATTTAATTAATGTAAAATGAAAAATACATGATTCTGGTATTGTTACTGAGTAGGTCTTCCATAATTATTATTCAGATAAAGAAAATTAATATATTGTTATCTATTAATGCACCACAACCTAAAACCCTTTGTCATATTCTTTGTTACTCTATGAATGAAAAAAAAATCGTGATCTTTTCTTATTATATTCTTAATATAAAGGAACAGTATTTTATGATCATTATTATATAAGAAGACACCTGTTCTATACAAAATTTAATTCTACTAGTCAGAGATCATTTTTAAGGTACTTAGGCTACTGTGGTAGCAGATATTATATCTTGAAGTCATTGAACACATACCAGATGACAAGCTAACAGAAAATTGAAAGACAATTTTCAATACTATGCTCCAACTAAATGCCAATTTAGAAACTAAATATAACTCCTGGATTCTGTTTGTACTTTGAAAATTGCATTACGAAGTTTAACAGTAGAATGAAATTTTTTCTGTAAGTTCTACATTCTGAAGCCTTGAGGCTTAGGCAAAGTGTGTTCCAAAAGAATAGGCACTGTTATTTAAGATGCAAAAAGCAAAAAATATATAGAATTCTAAAGTTATACATAGCTGTAACACTCCTTGGGTAAGGAAAAAAAATTGAAATACTGTACTCCTCAGTAATCAAAGAAACTGGAAACAGATTGGATTACAGAATTATGGATTCTATATCTAGGAAGAAATGGTCTGGTGCTTGCCACAGAAGCTTAGGTGATTCATTCACAAACATCTAGGGATTGTCAGGACACAGTCACCAATCTCCAAGCACTTATAAACTCTTTGGAAGGCAGGAGAAAACACAATGGCAAACCAGTGATGTAAAAGATAAAAAAAGGATTGCTATGGAAAGCCATAAGAAAAGAATTAACCACAGATAAGGTGTGTAGGTATGAATGGGAGAAGGTGTTGGTTTCTTGCAGGAAGTGACATACAAGAGGAGCTTCAGAGAATGAATAGAAAGTTGGTTGGATGTGGTATCATTTACAAAGGCACAGAAACTTTTATTTAAATTGGTAAATAGCAATCGGGATAAGTCAAAAAATCAATAGAAGAAATTGTAAAGGGATTTATTTGTAAAAATATATGAGATCCAGGAAAAGGTAGTGTTGGGCAGCCTGTGTTCAAGATATTTTGCATTTTAATACGAATTGAAAATGTTTCTTCTTTTTCCTTAAGTATACTCTCCAATGAAATGTAACAGTAATATCTATTTTATAATTTGTTGTAATGAGCAAATTAAATTAATTGATATTGATAAAAGCGTCAACAGACTGAGGTTGGTACATGCAAGTTCGCTATGAATTCAATCAATATGTAAGAAACTATCCAATCTGTTCTGTAGAAAGATTACCCTAAAAACAAAATAGAAAATGATTCAAAAAGAAACAATAAGAGGTGGTAAGTGTTCTAGGGGCTGACACTCAGATTTCAGTGTCAACTCAAATGTCTATGTCTAGGCATCCATAGGAAGACTAGGTGGCTTAAGAAATATTTTTCATAGTTCAGAAGGCAGGAAGTCAGGCTGAAATCTGTTTGCTAGTATGGTGAGATGCTTGGTGAGTCCAAATTCCTGGATGTCCTCACATTAATTTTTCTTTGTGTATGCACACAGGAAAAGACATCATTTGTCTTCTGTTCTTTTTCTAAATGAATTAATAGCGTCATGGGAAATTTACCTCATGATTTCGTCTAAGCCATATTACTTCCCAAAAGCCCTGATTCAAAATAGTATTACATTGACAATTACAGGGCTGAATAATGGAATATAAAGGGTGTGACTAAAACATTCCGTCCATAGCACCAAGATTTAAAGTTATGTGTGAGAGGTTGGGGAGGGGTTATGAGTTGGAGAAAGTTTTGAAAACTATTAATGCATAGAACCTATGTGGCCAGATCACCTAATACAGGAGACAAGAAGGAAATGTGAGGGATTATTTCCAGACATGTACAGATGTTATTGATTAATAAGACATCTTAGAGGAAATGAGTAATTATGGGTTATGTTTGGAAACTTTCTTTTTTACTTAATGTGATAAGCTTAGAAAGAACGTACAGGCTGAGATAAAAATTGGAATAACAACAAAATTCTTCCAGACTTCTTGAATTAACATTTTTATATATGTATACTTATATATAATATATATTATATATAAATATATAATGTAATATATTATATATAAAATATATATATGATATACAAAATATATATGAAATATAATTTATAATATATATTATATATTTTTTATATATTTTTATATATATAAATATATATTTTTCCAAATACATATATTGCTTGAGTCTCCATCTAAAATTTGCTTAGGCCTCCACATGATTATTTTCATTTTTCTGTGTTCCTTGAAATTTTGGTTCTAAATGCAATATTGATCTGTATGTATTTCACTTTCAGTTGTGGCTATCCTTCTGTTGTCATTTGGTCACTTACAGATATCATGTTTTTGTTGTTTTTGCCCAAAGCTCCATCAACAAAAATTGGTGGTGGATAAACTTCTAATTACTGTGTTTTATAAATAAGAACAATCATAATACAATCTAAAATAAAATGACTTGAATTTTCAGTATCATTGGTCAAAAATTTCTCCATCATGTACATTCCAGTGACCCTCTTCATGGCTTTACTTGTTATACTTCACCCTGTCATTAAATACTGGACCAAGTTTCCCTCTTTCAGACACTACCATCCATTTCCCATTTTGATTTTAACATTTTAAGGTTCTAAAATGTGTAATAACTGCAATATGGAGATAAGACATTGCATCATTTTGTGGAGCAATTCTACTCTCCATCCCTTCTCATCCTTGACTTTGGAGGACTGATACAAGAGCAAAACCTGAGTACTCCATTTATTCTAAACCAAAAATGTCATTGACTGTAGGTTCCCATTCTTAGTAAAACCAATAATCAAGAATAAATTTTGTTTATTCTTAACTGTATACAGTTTAAATTTGGGGGAGGACCATGGTTCCCTATCAACTTTGATATTTCTTGACAGTTGAGTGTGTACTTTAGGTTAGAAAGTGAATGAGAAAATGCCAAGAGAGTTGACGGTTTAATAATTTTCACTGACACATCATGTGACAGAAGAGATGATTTCTTAGACCCAGAATATAGGAAGAAGTTTCAGAAGAAATACATCCAACCTCATTAGTGAGATTTCTCTGCCAGTACCAACAAACTGTTGCTTTGAACCAGGTCATTCTACAGCTTTAAAAAGTATAGAGATGGGACTGTTAGGAGTATGTGCCTCTGAGTTCAGAAGTAATGAGATTGTGAAAAGAGAAGTAAAGGAAAAGGAAAACTGAAGGAATCTCTGGTAGGCACTAACTTTTTATGCTATACCTGTGGTCCTTTCAGAGGGAGATCTAATAATGGATTAAATTACAAGACGCACATTGAAATCCCCTTAACAATAGTTAAAAATCACAACAAAGTAGGAAGCACCAGCTAGGATTACACACTGAACAAGCCCCGATGACAGTGGCTCGCTGACTTAAAGCACTTAAGTTTGTTGGTAAGGGATAAGGAATGTAAGAGATCAGGAACTTGATATGTGGCTCTGTTTTAGGAGTCAATGCTATTTGCCTGAGAAAAAGAAGAGTGTTGAAGCACTTGGAGGCTTTAAGGAAATACAAATTATTGAGGTAAAAGTTACTTGTCATGAGAGGCAGAATCAACTAGGGATTTGTAAGAGGTTTACTCATAAGTCTTGAGGGCCTACATAACATAGGAGTCCATAAATTCTTTATAGTTACCAATGTGGTTGTAGAAGAAGGTAAGAAGACAAATGGATGAAGTAATAGATTATTATGGTTTGGATGTGAAGTTTCCCCTAAAGGCTCATGTGTGAGACAATGCAAGAAGGTTTAGAGGAGAAATGATTGGGTTATAAGAACCTTAACTCAATCAGTGAATTACTCCCCTGATGGGATTAACTGAGTGGTAACTGAAGGTGGGTAGGGTATGACTGGAGGAAGTGGGGCACTGGGGGCTTTTGGGGTGTATATTTTTATCTGATGAGTGAAGTCTCTCTCTTCTCCCTGGCCATGTTCTGAGCCACCTTCTTTTACCACATTCTTCTTACATGATGTTCTGCCTCACCTCAAACTCCAGGGAATGAATTCAGCTGTCTGTGAAAAGAGATCTTTGAAACTGTGAGTCCCAGATACATTTTTCCTCCTCTAAAATTATTCTCGTCAGTCTCTTAGTCATAGCAGCAAAAAAATTGACTAAAAATAGATGTTTAAAGATATACTGATGGTAGAAAGAAAGGAAATGAAATTAGACAAATGATTTATCGACAATATGATGATCGCTAAGGAATATTCTCTCCATGGACTTTGGAAAAGTATGGGATATTAGCAATACTTTTTAGAATCTCTTATTAATGTTCAATAAATGTTCAATTAATAGAGTTCCTACCAGCTAATGATGCTATGTATTTGGGAGAGTTGGGTTTTTTTCCAGAAAAAAAAAAAACTCTGAATTGAGTCATTAAAATAGGAGTCCAGGTATTGTGACATCTTCATAAAATATCCTTGAACATTTCTGAGTTCATAGGTTTTAACTATTGGGAAAGGAAGCTTATAAAGATGAGAAAAACATTATAACTTAACAATCAACTAGTATCTTATAATTTTCTGGTAATATAACTGGGATTGAAGGTCATTTCAAAGTCTTCCTCTCTCAGTCACTCAAATGTCCATACCTACACCTGAGAGCTAGAACTGTTGCTGCTATTAGAGCATTTCTGTGTGTTCTCTGTGCATGCTGCTATTAGAGCATTTCTGTGTGTTCTCTGTGCATGTGTGTCTTCCTAGAAACTCCTCTTGTATAGTGTTTCAATGCAACTACACTTCTTGTAGTGTAGTTCGTAGTTTGAAAACTCAAGAGAGAAAAATCTAGTTGAAAACTGTTGATTCCTATGAGCTAGCATAAAAAATTGTGTGGTATCACCCCATTGTTTACTTTAGACAAGTAACTAAGGCCAATGTATGTTTGAAGCAAGTTCAAAGCTTTTGATGAACATAGTAAGCTAAATAATGCCCCATCCCAAAGACACAACTGCCTAATCCCAGAGATTTATGAATGTTACCTTACATGGCAAAGGAGATTTTGCTGATATGATTAGGTTAAGGATTTTGAGATGGAAAGATCATTTGTGATAATTCAGATTGGTTCAATTTAACAGCAAAGCTCTATCTTCAAAAAAGGGTGAGAAAAGTCCTGTGTCAGTTAAAACAGCATGTTGACAAAAACAGTTCAGATTGTCAAGGCTAGACAGCCCCTAGGAGCTGTAAGGTGAGCAAAAAGACCCTCACCCACAACCACAAAAAGGCAGGAGTTCTACCTTAATTTTAGACTTATTTTGGACTGATGAATTCCAAAACTGTAAAATAATACATTTATGTTGCTTTAAGCTGTTAACTTTATGATAATTTGTTGCTGCACTAATAAAAAAGGATATGTAGGCAGGTTTTAAGACAATCCTATCCATCATTTTCTTTGACTTGTTGAGAGACTCAAATGAGTTCATTAAAAACCTTGTGTTATGTAGCTACCACGTGCTAGCATTCGGTTAGATGCTATGGATATAAAGATGAATTAAACATGATTTCTTTCCCAAATATGCTCACAGACAGTATTCATGGAGGGACTTTGTGAAACTCTAAAGGGCAATATGAATATAATATGTTGTGAGTCACTTCTGAAGTTTAATATGCAACCCAACCATTCCTTAATTTACTAAATCATAAATCAGAATCAATATTTCAACAGATTGGAATTATGCATACATCATGAGTAAATTGCAAACAAATACAGAAGATAATTTAGAAATTAAATGTCAATAGGATTTGCAATAGACATTTACTGTATCTCAAAGCAAGAAAACCTTTTAGAACAAGTATACTGTAGGCAATCTCAGTGCACAGAGTGTGTTAATGAGCTTCTAGTGCACTAAAGGATTGCCTCTAGGGATGAAAGTCCTGGATGGTTCATTCTTTCAGTGAACTCTTAACTTAGGTAGCTAACAAGATGCCCAACTGTGATTTAGACACATATCCAGTAGAAACTAGATAGAGATTGTTAATTTATTTTGTACAGGTCAGTGAACTGATTCCATGAGGTGACAACTTACAGTCAATAGTGATAGGAGCATGACTACAAACTTGAGGGAGGGAGGGAAAGAGAGAGGGAGGGAGGGAGAGAGAGAGAGAAATCTTAAAGTTTCCCACTGACCAGAAAAAGCAATGAGAAATAAGAACTCAACTAAGATATCTATTTTTGTTATAATATTTAGGTCTTGGGACAACTTTGTACACTTGCAAATTCCAAATGCCAAGGTGTGACTAGAATGTATAAACAAGACCATTAGAATATAGTTAATATGAACCAAATATTTATTTGTAGAACTGTATCTACTTGAAGAAAGTTGATAGTCCAAATGATAACTAAATGTTTAGATGTTAAAAAATAGACGTTATCCAGAAAACTGAAACAGAAAGTATTAAGTGGCCTGCCACGGGTACGGGGGGAACCCTTTCTCCACAGGCACAGCTGTTGGCAGCTGGCCAGCATCTCAGGCAGGCAGCTGGCAGGGGAGTAATGGGCTCTGCCAGCTGGTGCTAAAAAATTAAAATTAAGGGAAAAAACCTGAGGCACACATACATAACAATCAAGCCTTCAGTTTCTGGTGTTCTCTCTTGTTCTTCAGTCCTTAGGGAAGTCTAGCATGAGGCAGCTTCTCCCTTCCATCCCACCATGCTGAGATGTTCTTCTCCGCATTTGGTTCCCCTTTTGGAGCTTTTCTCTGTTCATTTATCCAAGACACACTTCCTGAATCACAGTGTGGGCCAAGCTATGTGTTGAGGGTTGAGGATAAAGATATAAATACTAGATACACTACAAACATACAAATTAGTAAGTTTTGATGCAAAATGTCTATAAATCACCCAAGAAAGTGACTTAACTATACTGCTCATGAAACAGAAAAAAATCCCAGAGTAGATGAAAGAAGGCAATCATGATGGAAGGAGAGGGGAATAACTAAGGATACCTCAGCCAGACAAATGGGGACCATCTCTTTCCAAAGAGGACTGAACCATGAGGAATTATATGCAGATACAAAATAAAAGCTGATTTAAAAAATATTAGTATAATGTTAGGGTATAATCTGAGCTGCTATAATAATGAGACCAGTATTTATAGAAGTTTTAAAATGTCACCTATGTCTCTCTTTTGGCATATGTGGGTAGGATGTGGCTAATAGGGCAGCTCTGCCATTGCCAATATGTAGCTTCTACCTTCTGGAACTCAGGAAGTTTCTCTAGCTCTAGATATCATCTGTATATCTCTATGGAGTGAGCAAAGGACAAAATTACCTTTCAAGGGGATAACTTTGAAGTTGTTTGCATCATCTCCACACACAGAGAGCTTAAAACGGGAAATATAATAATTTATTGGGTAACCATGTGCCTAGCTAAAATTTAGGATTTATATTAAAAACATTAAAAGGAGCCGGGCGCGGTGGCTCAAGCCTGTAATCCCAGCACTTAGGGAGGCTGAGGCAGGAGAATTGCGAGTTCAAAGCCAGCCTCAGCAATGGCGAGGCGCTAAGTAACTCAGTGAGACCCTGTCTCTACATAAAACACAAAATAGGGCTGGGGATGTGGCTCAGTGGTCGAGTACCCCTGAGTTCAATCCCCGGTACCAAAAAAAAAAAAAAAACATTAAAAGGAATAATAATTTTGGTAAAAAAATTAGCTGCAATCAGGAGTAAATAGTAAATATATATCAGGATAATTCTAATTATTAGTTCATAATTAACAAAATTCTAATTATTAGTGCATAAATTGTGTGACTTCCTTGGGAAATTCCCTTTTCAAAATTTACATATGGTGGGCTATTAGCAGGACCAGAATATGAATCATTCAATAAAGAATGTGTATTAGAGGTAAGTTAGCAACAAGACATTGTAAAAAGAATGGTAGTAATAACAATATGTTTAGGTAACAAATTATAAATTGTTTTTTAAATTATAAATGTTATTTTAAATTAGTAAAGTGTTTTCATAACAAATGGAAAGAGATTAACACATTATTAGAGCCCCTAGTATCATAGGTTGGTCATCAGCCTTCTTGACTGATACAAGATACTCACTATAAAATAGACCAAATAGTCATAAAATCCATATTCTGTCAAGCCAAGAAACCTCAACTGAAAAAATTTTTGCTCAACCTGCATTTTATCCTATCTCTCAATCTAGCCATCAGAGTTTGATCTATGTGAGCCTCAAGGTAATACATTATTGCTCCTACAGTCACGGTATGTTCCATATAGTCACATTTCATGCATAATGAAGATGGCAGTGAACTATAAAGGTTTTTATCAACTCAAACAGGAATACAAATGCTGTCTAAGGGCAATTTATGGTGTGTATTTTAAAAGAGAAAGAAAAAAAGAAGAAGTTTTTAGGTCAATTCAGTTTGCCTTAAAGAAAAATTATGTAACTTAAAGATATCTTAGAAGAAAGAAAATTTTCACTTTAAATGATTTTAAGATTTCCCCTATATATTTATTTCTCCAATATACAGATATATTAAATAATATTACTGGAGAATGAAAGATCGATATGACAAGGTTTTGATATAATGAAATATAATTGTGAGCTGGTTTCAATTATAAATTTACAAAATATTTCTTAGACAAACATTATAATTTTCAATCATATGTTTTATAAAACATTTTAGCATAAACTATCTGATTATATATTAACATATATAAGCCTATAACACAAGGAGACGCGACATTCAGAATACTTACTAACTGGTATAGTATGTACATGGACCAATTGGAATGCCTACCCACAATATTAGAAAAAAAATTGCCATAAGCAACCAAGATAATGGGCCAACACCTACTGCTTAAACAATGCCCTGGGTCCAGATAGCCTTTATTTTGTACCTATTTTATGAATTGAAGAAGACAAAGAAGTTCAAGGTTATATGGTGCCTTTGAACTGAAAGCTGGGTCTTCTAACTCCAGTACTCATGCAGTGTACATACTTTACCTCTTTCTTTATCATTTTTCCTATTTGAACACATACAAGGCTATATATGTGACTTTTCTAACTAGTAGCTATTTTTATTTTCTATGGTTTCTGCTGTGCTATGTAAAATTTGATCTCGATCATATTTCCTGTGAAATTTGTTTTCTATTGCTTCTTTCCTATTATAGGTTAGATATTAAGTGCCCCCCAAAATCTCATGTGTGAGACAATGAAAGAGCATTCAGAGGTGAAAAGACTGGGTTATGAGAACCTTAACCCAATCAGTGAATTAGTCCCCTGATAGAGATTAACTGAGTGGTACTTGAAGGCAGGTAGGGTGTGGCTGGAGAAGTTTGTCATTAGGGATGTGCTTTGGGAGTATATATTTTGTGTCTGGTGAGTTAAGTCTCTGCTTACTTGTAATGTTCTGAGCTACTTTTCTCCACTAGGCTCTTCTGCCAAGATGTTATGCTTCACCTCAAGCCCAGAGCTATGGAGTTGTCTGTCTGTGAACTGAGACCTCTGAAACTGTAAGCCCCTAGATAAACTTCTTCTCCTCTAAAATTGTTCTTGTCATGTCTTTTCCATCATAGCAATGAAAAAGCTGACTAAAATATTTTCCTTTTCTAGAGAAGATGTCCCTTGAAGGCAAATGTGTTCATGTTAATTCTTCATATCCATACCACCCATAGCTGGCATTCAGTAAACATTTTTTAAAAGTTTTTGAAAGGTGGAGAAATTATCATGCATTTTGTGTTCGTGGACTTAAATAAGAAAGTAGAATGGAGGAACGATGAGCATGGACTTGGAACCCAAACTGTTTAGGTAAGGATGAACACTCTACCACTTCCCTGCCTTGGAGGGAAAACAGGGATGATAAACTTCTACTTACTCCAAAAGTTGTGAAGTTTAAATGCATGTAAAGGTTTAGCAGGGTGCATATAAGTCCACAATCATTCTTGGTTGTGAAACAGTATATGATTGGACTTGTGTCTATGACAGAGAAGAGGTGTGTATTGCCTGAAAAGATGAAAGTCTGAAGTTGGTGAATGTAGTAAATGTTCCAAAATTTTCATAAGTAATTTTCACAATTACTCTTGTAAATATCTTGCTCATCCATAAAGTACAATTTGTTTATGTCCATACAACTAATAATATATCTAAATATTTATAAATGTGCAATGTGTTTACTTATGCATTTTATGTAGTACCTCTACAAAGAACATATTTTAAAATTATTCAAGCCTATTATTGCTTAGAATACTTCAGTGACATTTCTGAGTTTTCACTCTTTCTCTGTTGTTTCACATTTGTCTCCCACCTACAATTAACTTTATATTAGGCAGTGTTTTCTTTGATTCTTAATTAGTTCTTCAATAGCTTCCTCCAGGAGGTCCAGGAAACCCATAGCCACCTGCTTTCAGTTGGTCCTTCTAAATAGTCTCAGCCTCCTTCTCACGTATGTCTTTGAATTGAAATAAGTGAAAAATGTGTCTGTGCTAGTACTGTCTAAATTACTTTTAAAGTCATTCTATTTCAAGCTGTTTGGATGTCATATAAACCATATAAGGAGTGGTAGCTTAATTGTGTATTTATAAACATCAGATAATTTCAAGGTCATGGAATTAGTTTATATACAGTGGTTTTCAATTCTCAGATACTTGAACTTAAATCAGTGGATTTCCAGGGAGTGGTACCATGGGCAGGAGGAATTCTTAACAATGACATGAGAGAATTTTGGTTTTATTGTAAACTGTGAGATGCTTCTGACATTTGATGTGCATGGGCCTAAGCTATGGGATCTACTACAGAGTGCCGGGAATCTGTGAAGAAAATTGTTTATCACACAAGATAAACAAGCAAGGAAGGTTTTGTTCATGGCTTTTATAATGGGAGGGGATAAGGAGATTGACAACTCAGAACAAAAGATTGCAAATTCAAAACTCAACTCCTGAAACAAAAGATAAGGGTTATCATTAAGCTCAGAGTGAAACCACTGGGCAAACACCAAAAGTCATTAAAAGAATGGTTCTTTAAACTAAAAAGAACAAAGACGAAAAAAACAAGAATGATCCTATAAAGTGATTAGGACATCTGTGTTTGTTAGTTGTCCCATCTAAGTTTCCTACTCTTCCATAGAGACTAGAAAATAGACTCTTTCTTTTTATTTTAATTTTTTATTGGTGCACAATGATTATGTAGAATGATGATTTAATTATGGCATATTCATCATTCACAAATCATAATTTTATAGATTCTCCCCCCAGTACCTCCCCTTTCCTTCCCTGCATGCTGTACCTGATCCTCTTCTGATTTCCCTCCTATTTTTATGAGATTCCTTTTTTTTTCTCTCTCTCTCTTTAGCTTCCACATATGAAAGAAAGCATATAACCCTTGATTTTTTGAATCTGGCTTATTTCACTTAACTTGATACATTCCAGGTCCATTCATTTTACTGCAAATGATGGAATTTTATTCCTTATGGCTGAAGAAAACTCCATTATGCATATATACCACATTCCATTCATTTGTTGATAGACACCTAAGCTGATTCCATGGTTTGGCTCTTGTGAATTATGCCACAATATACATATGTGTACATGTATTTCTATAGTGTGCTGATTTCAATTATTTTGGATAAATGACAAGGTGTGGTGTAGATGAATTATAAACCTTAGACATTTGCAAATCTTATCACCAAAGAGTTCTCCATATTTTGCAGTTATCTTCCATCTCTATTGTAATGCCCTCCCCTTATCCTCTTAAAATCATCCTTTGTAATTAATTATTTCCTTGCTAAATCAGGATTTGTTTTTACTTGACACTTTGTTATCTATTTTAAATAAACTAGTTAAATTTTCATCAAGATTAGAAAATCTTGAATCTAAATATATAAATTTTACAAAATTTTGAGACTAGATATGTTTTTGAAAGTTGGTGAAAGATTTTTTTCAGCTCATTACTGTGATGCCTTAGCAATCTTAGATTAAAAGTTTAAAGTCAAAGCATTATTGCTTCTTTCTTTTCTTTATTCAACAAATCACTCATCAGTATGTGGCAAAAATGGTTAATCTCCAAAGAGTAAGACTGGGGCTCTCACTGGTTACACTATAGCAAGTTTGCTCTAGCTTTGGGGAGGTCAAACCAAGCCCTGCAAAGAGGAAGTATGAATGTCAATGGTAGTGATTGTTAAACAGACTGTGGAAAATGGAGAAAAGATTAAGCCAAGTTTAGATGACCTCCGTGTGTATTTAAGTCATAATGGTCCTTGGCTGCTCATAGCCACGTTCTTCTTCGTTCTTCTTCACAGAGCACTAAGCCAGGCAGCACTTTAACAACGTGGCTGATTTCCTTCATTGGAATAGCTCTCATTTTAGGCTGGATTTGTTAAAAGGATAAGTAGTCAACTAATAGTTACCACTTATGACATTTGGAGTTTTTGCTAGTTTGGAAATCTACTATTTTGACTGGTCATAAAAAGAAAAAGTAAAATGTAAGTAAAGTGGTAATGAAAATTTATTTATAGACCAATATTTAATATTCTAATAATAAAAATAATACTTGATTCTTGATTTAATTTTTCAGTCAACTTGACCTGTAACCTCACATCTGATCCCTTATTTAGTCAAGATTCAGAAGTGAAGTATGCATAAGTTGATTTTCTATATACACCCCCACATAAGCACTGACCTAATAAGTTCTTTACCAGCGCTACAGATCCCTGCTGTGGAACTATGGCTGTTTGCCAGGAAGGGAAGTGGGAGTATCACACAGAAGGCTGTAGCTAGCAGAGGTTGATGATAGTGATCACTGTCAGAAGAAAGATAAATGAAAGACAAACTTTATTTTCTAATAAATAAATAATGCACTTAACGGTTGAAAGTGTCATTTTCTGATTTTATTTTTAAAAATAGAAATAACAACTTATGTTAGAAAATTATTGAGTATTTTAGCTTTATGTAAGGTATATATGCTTCTTCAGAGCAAATAATTACATATTCTAAGTACTGATTTATATTTGTCTTTTATTATTTAATTTATGGTTTTATATTAAAACAAAATCTAGTATAATTCTTACAATATAATTTAATTCCTATTTAATATTATTTTATTTAAATACTGTACATTTTTATCTTGGTTTTGAGGAAGGAAATTTCAAAGACACAATTTTTAAAGTATTTTTTGTTGTTTGCATTTTGTTCTAGAATGTGTTTTATATTGCAATTCTTTTCAATATATCTCACTTTATCAAACCAAAAGAATGTCATTTCAATTATATGATCCATATTTTGTTTTCTTTTTTAGCTAAAACTAGAAATCAGCAGCTTTTATGGAAATTTCTTTGCTTCTGAATAAAAAAGAAGAGAATAAAGAGAAAGAAGAGAAGAAAATGAATGAAATTATATAAATATTCTTGGTGATTTGGTTAAAATTAGATTATTAAGGCATCATATTCTCCTCACCAATGCCCTCTTCAATACTTTTCTCCTGTGAACATACCATCTCACAGAGAGGGTTAGTGAGAATTTAAGACAGGTGATAAAATAACCATAATTATGTTCATTTTCTTCTAATATTGAAGGTGGATAAAATCAGGGATGTAGGTCTGTGCTAGGCAGAGGTGTCATTAACTACCTAGAAATGGTGATTTGGGAGTTTTTGTAGTACCTTTGCCCTAGGTAATTCCAGAGAGATGAAATAACATGCCTTTCAATACAAAACAGAATCAAGATCCTCATTAGTGTTTCTTGGAGATGTAAGTCATCTCATACACTGTCAACTTTAAATGGTCCATTTTAAGAAAATATAATGCAGAATCAACTTATTTTATTTTTTCCATTATTAAGATTGCAATGGATTTCCAGTCTTCAGTCATCACTTATTCAGTTTATTTTGGATCACTCAAAATTTTGACCATCACTACTTTGATTTTCACTTCATTTTATACTTTAATTTGCCCTATCTTTTTCAATCTTACAAGCCTGTGTGTTAACATGAGCATTGACTCAGTACTATCAGTGTGCCATGTTCAAGTATCTGATCTTGGGTAATAGAACAGGCATGAATATTCCATGACATATCTAGTATACCTCATATAAGTGTCATGTTATTTTTTTAATACTTGGCTTAGTTTATCTATTGGCTGCTATTGATATTAGATCCAAACTTAATCATTTTTCATGGTTCTCTCTCTTTTGCTTGAGTTTTATCAGAAGGCTATATCGGCAATAGTCCAGGAGAAAAGGAATCTGGTGACTCTCAGTAAACAGTTAAGGTTTTCCTCTTGATAATGCTCCTTTACCAGAAAATAAATGAGTGCAAGTGACTCTCCCTCAGTAAGGCGAAGTCTCCACAGCCTATGTTCAAAGCTCTACCACATGAACGATAATCAAAATCCCAAGGTTACCATTCTTGGGGTCTAAATCATTACAGCCTCCCCCATGTACTCACATGAAGCCCATCAGCTTTTAATGAACTGTTGGCAAGTCTGGTGTCATTCTGCCACTTTGAGAAACTGGTGTTATTTTTCCTCCAGATGTGAATAATCTTCCTTTTTCATAACCACAAACTACCAGTTTTCAACACCTCCTATTCAAGAGGAAATTTTCAACTCATTTTCTTGATGAACTTGGGCAGAGGTTGCAGAATAGTAGACTAAGGGGCCAAAATAAACTCAAAGAAGTGTTTTGGTGTGGCCTAAGCCACATTTTGAAAGTTAGATAATTTCATATCTAAGTCTATATTTCATGTTGATCTTGACACACGCAGAATGTTAATGGTAACTATGGCTAATGAATTAGAGATAAAAAGAATATTATATTTGCCTGAGAAAATCAAAATATAGAAATAGGATAATAATTTGTTTTATAACACAAGTTTTTTTTTATGTATTAGACCTTTACTGATTTACATGGCAAACGTTTCTGTAAGATAACATCCCAACTTCTTAGGACCCTCCCTGTATCATTCTCTCTCTGGTGCTTCTGATATAATTATATTTCCTGACTCTGGAGATGGGCACTTGACCTACACATGGTCAGTCAGAGCCAAAGATGCTAAATGGAAAGGGTGTGTTTGACTAATAATAAAAGAACTATTATTGTTACTGTTATTCTTGAGATTGTGAGGATGTATTTCTGGCACTGCTGAGCAACTACAACTAGAGCACATCTCTCAGAGAGAAGACTCCAGAAAGGAGAGCTTTTTAACAATGAGAGTGCCTGACACTCTTTGAGCCCGATTTTCAGTCATAAATGAAGTTGATCTATCCTGGAGCATTATTGTAATGGCTATAATTCAGATCCATTAGGCAACAAAAATTCTTCCAGGATTTTAAGTTAGGTTCCCATCACCTGAAACCAAAGATCCTGACATACATACATATTTTCCTATCTGTGAATTCTCTTGTTATTAACTGCTTTATTTTCTAAAATTTTTCAATAACCTAACATATTATTTTCTATGTCCTACCCCTTCCAGTTATTTAGAGTTGTTGACATTAAAAAAAAAACAAAAACAATTATTGAATGTCACAGATGGGAATCCTAAACATCTACAGGGACTTGAAGTGAAATTTCCACTCTGAACAGTTAACACAAGAAAAAAGATCTTTCTTGTTTTTTAAACCACTGAAATTTGGGGGACAAGCCTACTATCATTGGTTTGTCAGTACATTTTACAATTAAAATTTAACTGGTGTCCATGTTATGATTCACAGTGAGGATAGAAATTCAGAGAGAACAGTAATAATTTTGATAAGTATTTCTCCAATTATTTAAAATGTGTGTTACATTTGAAGTATCTATTAAGTGCTCTTTGTGCAGTGTAGTTTTCTTTTTAACATATAAATATGTAAAATTTATTTAAAATTAAATGTATAAAAATAGCAATACCAGAGTAGAGAAGATAATATATATGGTAAATTAATTTGTATTTCAATTTTAGTTCAATGCACTATAAATTCTTTCATTTACTATTGTAGTTAGAGCACTAAAAAGTGAAATCAGTTACATTTTTGTAGATTAAGAAGAAATTATACAACAAACAAATTGAAAAAAAATTGAGAAGAGCAAGGTCACATATTAAAACAAAATCATCCTTCTTTTTTTAGTAATTCGAATATTTGCTCTTGTGGCATTTGACCAGTATTCATAAAATCCACCCCAGGACTAAAATTATTAGTGAATGATTGGAAACTGAGGTGAGCAGGCATTTAGCAATTGTTCAGTGGTCTGTAAAATGAATTTCTGATCTCAGTCCAGTCATAAAACCTATCATCACAATTGATGCGAGTCAATGCCTTTTCTATCAGTCTCATCAGGGAAGCTTGGGGCTGCCCGAACACAGGCACAGGAAAGTTTCCTACAGAGCCAGAATCTCTAAGTTAAAATTAAGGATCACTCGTAAGGGAGTTACTATCTCTGCTTGAATCATTCTGTAGCTCAGTGCAAGGATTTAAAGATGATTCTAGTTCCTTTAGGAAGATTTACATTCTCTTTAAAGATAGAGTGAAATAGACATCATGAAAATGCTACATCCTGTAGAAGAGAAATTGACCATAATGAACTCCCTCATCCTGTGGGGCAGAAGGTAGAAGATTGTTCACAGTCCTAGTCAATATGACAAATGTTCTTAGAATTGTTCTAAAAGATGCCCTGTAGGTCAAAGTGGACCAGTGGAATTCAGAGTGCTTTAGAGGATTGACGTTCCACATATATTTAAATTAAATGGCTTTATGCCTTTCTCAAATGACTTGCCAATATTACATTTGCAAAATTTCAAGCATCCCTTAGGGTCTTCACATGAGTCTTTAAAATAAATTTGCTCTACTTCATTGTCACTGTTGTTGGTTTGTTTTCTGTTGGTTAGCTGAGAATTCTTAACTTCTAGATGTTTTCATAAAGTTATACTATTCCTTCTATTAGGTTTTAAGTGGAAATTGAAGAAGCACTCAAGATTTAAAATGAGCTCTACTTGACATCCATTGGAAAATTCCACAGTTCGAGAAGAATTGACCATTGTTGCCCTCTTTAAATCCCTGAAAATCTCTGCTTCTTTGACATCCTGAATGTTCTTTTCTCTTATCACCTTTTGTGATTGCATAATTAGATAAAGCTGTGAGATCTTTGGATGTTTAGGATCTCTGTAATGATCTGATCATAGATAGGAGGAAGATGACATTTTAACATCAAGATTTATCTGTCTTAATTTCCTAGACTAGAAATAGTTGCTATAGTAGCAAGATTCCTGGAACTTACAAGATATTTATCAGGTCACCAAATGAGAACAAATAGAAGGTCACCTTGAGTACAGATGCCTCCAAATTAAATATGAAATTGTCAAGTTTGAAACTTTTATATTTTCTTTCCTCTTTGTAAAACCTCTAAATTTTATACATTACCATTTAAAAGTGAAAGCAGTGTTAACCTGGGAGGAACTTTTGTAACTAATAAGCAAGCATAATCTGCACAGACATTAGTCAACATTTATGCCTTATATTCAAGTAAGGTGTGATAAACAGCTTAATGCAGCAGCTATCATAAATATCTAAATTGAGTCCTTAAGCTCTAACATGTAAACATGGCTGGACTCTTTCTTCCCTACTTTTTATTTATGGTGTCCTTCATAGACAGATTGAGAAGAAATTAAGTAAATTAAGAAATTAAGTATTAAGAAATTAAGAAATTAAGTATTTCAATTAGAAAATGGTTACTTAAATTGCATATTAGCAAACAATCCTAGATTATGTGATGTTAATTGTACAAAGAATGAGAAATATTTTCCCAGAAACCTATCCTCTATAAGACTCTAAGTTATAACTTGCTAAAAGAGCAATCACGAGGGATTTGGGAAGTGAAGGGGAACAGAAAGGCATTCTCTTCTAGTTTCATTGCAATCAGATACAACGAACAACAACAAAATATTCTACAGTGTTCCCACTGGCTTTTGCTTTCCTCTGCTCCTCTTCACAAATATAGGTCCTGCTTGGTGAAAGCAATCTCAGGTTCACCAGCAGGCACTTGAAAGTAGCCACAAAAAGAAAGCACCTTTGTCTAGAATCTGCAAGTTACTATACATTTTTCTAGGAGTTTTCTCTTTACATTCTAACTTTAGTTGTCAGATATGGTTAGTTTTTCAAAGTCCCTTGCAAGCTTCAATTGTCCATGCACAATGGATTATACTGATAATTTCTTGTGTTTCTATTTCTCTGTATCTTAGGAATTCACTCAGAGGGAACTTGAAATATAGAAAAAGAGTTGTTTTCTCAATTATTAAACTCCTTCTATATGGAATATAATACTTTGTTGTTGTTGTTGTTGTATTGATGGCTACCAATTCATCACATAGTCTAGAAGTAAAGCATGGACATATCCTCAACGTGAGGCTTCCACCATTCCAGTAGAGTTTATTTCTGTAAACTTAAAGTAACAACATTCTTAAGTGAATAAAAGGGGACAGAGAAATAAATCATGTTGATTATATTGTTTCAGCATATACTAAACCTGTTGTGAGAAATCCTGTTCTCTCATAACAGCCTCCTAAGAGAAATCCCTAATTGCAGGCCTTCTTTGCCTATGTCAGCAACTTTATACTATGCCTGTTGAGTCCCTACCTGCTCTCATTTCAAGGTGGTTTTAATTGGGCCAAGACATGTACAGACATTGAGGATCTGACTCTGTTTCCAGCTGCAAACTTTTTCCAGATGGGAGACTCAAATACTTATTTTGTTTATAGCTGTTGTTTTGTTCTTCCTGAAATAGTTTAGGTCAGGAAAACAAACCTGATAATCTAAATCCACAAGTAGAACTAGCATGTTCCAGATACCTACTGCATTACACCAAACTTGGTCCCTAAAAACTATAATTAGTGTTTATGTTCCTGCCCAGATTCAAGAAGCAGGGACATATATCCAAAATTTAAATGGGTAGAATAACAAATGTTGCCTGATTACCTTTTATTCATCATAGAACCAAAAATGTATTGGTACATATGGTCATTAAAAATCTTAATATGTTAAAGATATGAGGACCCTTAGTGCTCATTCAGCCTTCTTCCTTTTAAAGATGGTACAAAGAAACTCAGTTGCAATTAAAGAATTATTTAACATGAAAGAGTTAATCAGATCCAGATAAAAGCCTAGAATGACGATATCCTAACAGAGCAAAGTACCTTTTGAATAAAACTTGTTGACAATAATTACAGTTTCTGGAAAATATTTTCTGATATGATTATATTATCCACAACACCAATCTAGCACATATCAGTCACTGATTAGACATATAACACACACATATGCACAAACACAAGTGTGTTTTAGCTTATAGTTTGGAAGAAGCATAATTTCATTGATTGAGATCTGAGCTCTAGCATAAGAACACATGGGTTTGATTTCAGGCTTCATGTAACCTAACCTAGGTATTTAGCCTCATTGTTCCACAGTTTCCTCATCTACAATAACAGTACAATCAATCTTATAGGTTCTTTCAAGGATAAAATGAGATGGTATATAAAGGAATAGGATGGTATATAAAGGGCCAGGTATAGTCACTGGATAATAACTCTCCAGTACCGCTTTTTGAAGCGTAGGTAAGGAGATAATACAATTCTTTCCTGAAGATTTGTATTGTCATCTTGTTATCTGGGTAAGTTATGAGCTGAGAGTGTGATGGGGAAAAGATAGGAATATTGAACAAAAAGGAGAAGCTATGAAACAGTTTTTCTAGAGAGTGTTAAAGAATGTTAAAGCAACTGAGTGACACTTTGAAGTCCCAGGTAACGGATTTAAAGAGAAACCAGGTCACGTGGCAAAGCTTTTCTCCGGTAGTAGTCAGTTGTTTGGATATAGTTGTTGAGAAAGCAAAATATGTGTCAAGCAGAAGTGGGATTTTGTAAAGAATGTAAGCATGAAATGGAATTACAAGAGTTAAAACTTCTTGCATAAAAAGTATAATCATTATGGACTTTAGAAACTGATCAGAATTTGGAGAAAATTTTGTACAATTTTTCTAACATAATGAAGTAATTTCTTTTAAAATCTACCATTTTAAAAGATATAATAACTTTGGAGAATGCCAAAGTCTCATATAGTGAAAGAGAGATTAAAAAGTGTGAAGATAAAAGTCATTGAAATTGAGTTTGGACAATGGTGCTGTTGAATCATGTGTTTGACTGTCAGTGAAAACAGAGGTTGGATTTGAAAGCCTTAGAAGAATAAGGAACAGTGACAGAGAAGAAAAAAGATAACAGTAATGATGAGAAGAAGGGCTGATTGAATAGCCTAATGTCATGTCTCAAAAGACCAGTGCCTTTTCCGTGAGATTGAAAGAACGGTTTTCTAAAAATTGTACCTTTGAGCAAAAAATAGTAAAGCTAATTTTCAAGATTCGAAGTGTACCAAGGAAAGAAGAACTATGTAGAGGGAAGAAGTATCTCAGTTTGAAGGATCAGAAGGTACTCTTAAGTTACAGATGCTGGAAAAAGCATTCTATCATCACCATCATTGTTGTCATTTTAGTAGTAAATTACAATCACTAGTCTGACCAGGGCCCAGTGCAAAAGACTGAGAAAGAGGAAACAGGGATGGGGAGTTCAGAAGAGAAGGGCCAAAAACTGAATGGATGAGAGCAGGCAGGAGATGGGTGTTCCATGGAGGTTCTCACTTGTTCTTTGGTGATGAGGAAAAGCAAGACTGAGATATGTAATGGTCTCAGTATTTCTCAGTAGTAACCCAATTGGTAGCAGTTTGAGGGAATTATATTCTAAAGCAATATTTTTCAAAATTTAACATGCATGCACATTAACTGATGATATTGTTCAAATACTGATTCTGATTCAGTAGGTCCTGGTGGAGCCAGAGCTTTAGTTTTATGACAAGGTCCCTGGTGGTGTCCTCTTGGCATTCACATTAACCCAAAAAATGCTAATCAGGTATAGAAGCAACAGAAACCAGTGAGATAACTAAATGAAAAAAACCAGACACTTTTCACCCTACTCTGGCATGCATGCACACACACACACACACACACACACAAATTAAGTGGTTTAGAAAAATTTCTCTCAATTTAAACACTAAATATCTGTTATGTATTTTCTATGAATAACATCATATCCGAAATAGCTATTAGAAAATGTATTATCAAGAATGCTTAAATGACACTCTTCAAACATCTCAGCTTTTAAGGAAGGACTTAATTTTAGAGCAGAAAGAGAAAAAGTGATGTTGGAAGGTGGAAGAAACACATAATTTACCAAGAAAAACATCATTCCATGAAGCTAACTAACTGGTAATTTAAAAAAGTTACATACCATACATATAAACATATTTCATTTGTCGATAAAACTAGGAAAGATTGAACCTGCATAGGCATTATGTAAAAAAGAGTTTTTTAAAGTTGAGGTGATCTAACTAAACTAGGATGACAGCACTAATCCCTATACCTTATTTAAAAAATATGATCATCTTGGTATATTTTAGAATACCTCTTACAAATTAAATAATGAAAAAATTAAATATAGGTATTTAATGTAAGTATTTTCTTAGGCTATTGGGCAAAATATCTGTGATACTGGAGAACATGTTTACATTGAAGAGACAATTTCTAGTGGATGGTATCAATGATAAATCAGGCAAGAAAAAAATCCTTACATTTTTCTGACTCAAGAGGTCTGAAGCTACAGAGAGATTAGCAAATCTTCAAAATGTGGCAGATGCAGATACAATATGTATCCTGGCTTGGAATGATGGTTTTAAATGTCCAAGAGAAAACAGAAGAAATGTGATTCATTTAGTTACTTAACTTCTCTTGGTATTTTATCATGTCATTTTTATCAGGACTATCTCCTCTCTGTGTCTCTACCTCTAGGTTTTCTAAAATGCTTTAATGTGATCCCTCAAACAGGTAGATGAACTTAATATTTTATGATTATACATCAATGTCTAAGGTTTGTAAATGATCTAGGCTCTTAGAAAAACTTGGTCAGGTGAGGGGGTTTGGTGTGGAGACTCAAAGCCCTGATGGTACTGAACTCTCATTCTTGCAATCCCAGAAGAGCAGAAGGCAAGGACTTATGGACCCAACCCCGAGATGGTCAGAGGTTAGGTGCTGAATGTCAGGCAATGGCAATTACGAGAGAATGGACAGACAGGACCCTGGGGAAGCCTCTGACTTCCAAGTGTCACTCAATCTCTAAACCAGTTGTCAGAAACACTTAACTTGTAATAGACTATCAATAGAACTGGACTCTGGAATGCAGTGAAAGCATCTCAGCCTCAGACATGTTGGTCTGATGGTGTGCAGCGTCATAGCATAGGACTTAAGAATAAAGACATGTGAATGGAGTAGTGACTGTACTCAAGGATCTTAAATTCATTTTTTTAGTAGTGATAGGAAGAGGCTAAATTGTAATTCTGTCATTTCTTTCATTATATGAGGTTCTTATTTTTCTGTAACAAATAAAAAAATTTATTATCTTATAGTTCTACAGAAGTCTAACATGGGTTCCTTTTTGGAGACTGTAGAGTGGAATTTGTTCCTTTGTTTTTCCAGTTTCTAGAGAACACTCACATTTGTTATGCCTGGCCCCCTTCCAACATATTCAAAATCAAAAATATTGTTTCTTTTTGATCTCTCTTTTCTATTCATAGCTCCTTCTGACAGTCAATAATTGAGGACATTTTTCTACTTTTTAAGGGCCTATGTGATTAGATTAGGCCCACTGAGATAATTCTGGCTCATTTCCTCATCTCTAGGTCCTTAGCTTAATCACATCTATAAAGCTTTCACAAATTCCAAGGATTAGGACCCAAATATCTGTATGGGGTTATTATTCTGCCTACCACACCCATTTTATACTTTTCATGTCCTTTTTACACTTAATAAGGATCATTTAGAGATTTCCTTGAAATCTCTTCTTAATCAACTCAGAGGCCCTCATCTCTAATGAATAGTTACAAGCCTCAGAAAAACTGCCAGTTCAATTATTATGGCTGGACTTCATTACAGCCCTGTTATAAACATATCACACAGTATTTATCTATCCATCTATAAAAGTGTGCATTAAAGAGTAGGCTCATTCTATCATTTCTCTTTAGCATGTATTTTTGTTTTATCAGACCCCTAAGACATTCTAAAATGGAAAGATGACATAAGAAGACATTGAAAGTAAAAGGTAGAGTGATTTAGGATAAACCAAGGAAATGAAGACTGTCCCAAACAATTTGAGGCATATATATATGCTTTCCTTGTTTACAAACCAGGTAAGGAGTTTTAATTTTGTGTTATTGCCATATGATCTGATGGCTATTGTAAGTAGAGGATTCTGTTGCACAGAGAATGGGGACAGAGGGAGAAGAGAAAAAGTGTAGAAACTAGAGCATAGACCAGTGGGTGTAAAAGATATAGATGGATGTTTTGATTTATTTATTTCTGAATTATTATCAAGAAAAGATATTTAATGTCTTGAGTGAGATTGACTTTGCTTGAACATCATGTAGATAATAAATGAGTTTAGGCCTCGTTTAAATTACAGGGATCAAAAAGAGGAGGCAAGACAAACAGAAGAGATGGCCAAATAGCCAATGTGGAAAAATGCCAAGAGTAAGTCTTCAGGTAGGAGGAAAGGCATCTAGAGCAAGTGTACTGCTGAGACTAGGGAGGCACACTGAGAACCAGTCACCATGCTTAGCAATTTGAAGACCACACTGTGTGACAACAGCTGCTTTGGTGGAATCTATAGAACCAAATCCCAACTGAAACTTGAAGAAAAGAGAATGGACGATGACTATGTGGCCATGGTGATAATGAATCATACAAAAACATTTCCAGAGTCTTCTTTTGAAAAATGCAAACAATGGTGGTTATAAGACCACTATTTTACTTTTCTTTCTCAGTCTTTTTCTTAGATGTCTGCCAGTCTGCTCCCCTAACCCACTTCTCATTAAGGTGTGATGACGGCCTTGAAGGATAGCCTCCGATGAGTTACTAACCTCTTCACCTTACAGTCCTCATCTTTGAAATAGGGAATTAAGAGAGTTACTAATATAATGTTGTTCAGAGGAAACTGAAGAGTATAATAACAAAATTCTTGGAACAGAACCTCAATATCATTAGTGCTCTAGTATTTTTAAAATTATCAGTATTATCACCACTCAAAATACTACAAATATGCATTTATAGTGTTCCAGGAACATAATGACAAACACTCCCTTACTCTTCCTTGTAGAGGAAAAAAATTTTTTTTTCTAAAACAGGAAGAAAAAACCTCAATATTGCTGAATTTTATACTCTAGTTCATAAAATTTCATGCATATCTATGATTTAAAAAAAACAGAAGCTAGATATTTCAATATGTATTTTAAGTTGACTTTTAAATCTAGACATGGTCAAGCTTGTTTAAGAGTTTCTACCAGGTAATTTAACAACAAAAGTAGCTGCCATTCATTGAGAGCCCACTCTGTGTCAAGAGCCGAATAGGCAGCTTACATATGTTGCTTTCTTTAATACCCACTCTACTTTTTCTAAATAATTACATTTGTTCAGATGAAGGAACTAAAGTTTACGGTAGTTTATTATTTTTCTAAGGCCACTGAAAGAGTACAGAATAAAACAAGGTTTAATGGAACTTAGCATTCTCCTTTTTCCATTGCATCAAAATGGCTCACCTGTGTAATGCATAGCTCTAAAATATCTGTTGGACTCTTTTTATTGGGACTTAGAACAAAATCCCTATTACACAAATTGGGACACAAAAACTCTGATAGATCATGGTCTTTTGTTCAAGGATATATTATTTGATGGGTTTGAAGAAAGATTTTAACAGGTTTTCAGACTGCAGATCTGATCTTTTCCTGCTTTACCAGTAAGCTTCCTAAGAGAGGGTTTGGTTGTATTCATGCTAAACATGGAAGACTGATTATAGAATCAAACACATTATTCTTATTTTTATGTCAGCATAATTATTCCTACATTAAAATGACACATTATAAAGCTGCTTTGAAATAAAAAAAATTATATTACAAACTTCAATTTCAGGTTAATTATATGTTATGTTAGTCCATGATACTCTAAATTTCCAACCCAACTATTTCTGTTTGACTTCTCTCTGTTTAAAATATGATCCCTGTATTCCTGTTATATCCTCTTGGCAAAATAATGAATCCATTTTAAAGTATTTTTTCCCTTGACTTTTGTATGCAAAGGTCAAATCTAATTACTTTTCATACTTGTGATTCCAAGGAATCAGTCACTGGACAACTCCAGAGATTCATTTCAATGAACAGTATTTTTATTTGATATGTCTTCAGAAATAATATTGTCCCTCTACTATTTTCCTTCTGTTGTATTAGAGTATTCACTAACCTCATATATTTTAACATTAATCATACTCATCCTTTCTTATGACTGGAATTTAGACGCAAATCTAATTCCACATTCAAGACATCTCACACTCAAAGAGTTTCAGAATAACACAGATTAGATTCTTGATATTCATAGCACTGTCTTTGCTTTTCTGAACTCTCAAAGAAATGAACATTTCTTAGAAAGAATCTTTACAAGTAAACTCCTGGAGATTTTTTAAGGGACCCAGAGGTTGCAATTACTACTTCAAAAAAATTGCATATATTTATAACTTACTTGTCCTCCTCAAAGCAAATTTTTTTAATAGCCTCTATGTAAAATGGCAGTGACATTGCACACTCCAAAGCAGTCTGTCTGCCTTCAACATCATTCTAAAACACATGACGTATTTTCCATTTTCATGCCGTTGGAAGATATTGGCAATTGAGGACAGTATTTCAGAACCTGTAATAAAATTACCTAATATTATTGAATGGTTATGCCAGACATTTTGTGAGTTTTTTAAAATGAGTTATTTAATTATAGAAACATTATTCATTAGGTATTATATTATCTCCATTTTCTGCAGATGGATTAACGGAGGCACCTAGAGGCTAAGAAACTTCCCCAAAGTTCTTAAGCAGATGGATTGAGTATGAATTTCAAGTCAATACAGTGACCAAGAAATTAACAAGTACTTTATGTTTCCTCAAATGGGCAATGATCAGATCATAAAGCAACTTCAGAATTCTGAAGTTTCTGAAATGTATGGCAGAGTGATCATTGGGTAAGACCTTGCTATTACTCCTTTTACAAGGGTGTTTTGAGGCTCAAATAAAATTTACTCAAAAGCATATTTTGAAACAGAACACATTTTTTAATACCAGCAGAATTTAAAATAATAGATCCTGTCATCAAAGTCATTCTTCATTTTTTGAAATGTCATTATCAACTTCAGTGTTTTTATTCCACTTGTTTTAAATCCAAGCTGATTTTGAACATTTTCAACAAAAAATTGCTTGAGGTTTATACTATACTTTCAAAATAGAGTTAGTTATTTCTCTGTGAATATCTGAATATTTCTAAAAAATTTGATTGTTGAATTAAAGGGTTATTAAAGCAAATAAAGAAAAATCAAAGCAATATAAAAAGAAATCAAAAGATGTCTCTGAAAAGAATATAGTTCTAATTATTATACTCTAACTTTAGTTGTAAATTCTAAGCTTTTTGGAATCCAGAGTGATACAATTTATTTTGTGCGATGGAGAAAAGTTTACCAATTGTTAAGAGCAAAAACAGTTTTAAAGCAATAAATTCCAAAATAAATTTGTTATATGGCATCTATTTTATAAATAGTGAGCTGCAAAATAAATATATTTCATTTTTACTTTGAAAGGTATTGTGCATAGAGAGTCACTGCTCAAATGCCAGCCTGTACCATGTGGACTGTTACAAGGAGTAGACTCAGTGGAAAGAGTCTCCTTTCTTGTGATCTGACTTGAGACAAGGCTAAGCTTGAACAATCTAGTGACACTGTGTAGCATGTCCATTATCTGTAAAATACTAAGTTACAAACTTCTTTATATACTTCTTTAACACAACAAACTTAAAAGGTACAAATTGTCTATTTTTTACAAATAGAAAATGTATAAATATGAGGTGGCACATTTGAGTTAAATAATGAGTTGAATCCAGGTAGGGCTATCTCCAAAACTATGATCTTTCTACAAAAATTTTCCCCTTTCTGAACAGACAGAAGAGTTGAAATTCAAGAGATGCTAGAATCACGTTTGGAAGCATTAGTGAAACTCAACTGGGTGGAAAGAGAGGAAAAGTGCCTTCCAGATACAGAAAAGTAATCACAAAGCTGAAGAAATGAGAGAGTGTCCTTACTCATGGACCTGCACATTATATCAGTGGAACACAATTTGACTGGCTTCCTAGAATAGAAGTTAACAATCATGCATGAAGTTAACAATCATTCTGAAGAAAAAAAAACTTGATTGTATCTTACAAATTATGGGAAAAATCTGATAGATTTTTTGGATTGTATGAGAAGTAAGAAAGAAAAGGAGAGATAGGAAAAGAGAGGAGGATATAAAGGCAAAGAGGGATGGGGAGAGAGAGAGAGAAAGAAAGAGAGACAGGTGAGAGAGAAAGAGATGCTGGTCGGATTAATGACCTAGCCAGTCATCACATTCTTTAAATATTTAATGATGTCAATCCTACTCCCTATTTATTTTTTATTTATTTATTTATTTTATTTTGATACTGAGAATTTAACCTAGAGATACTTTACCATTGAGCTACATCCCCAGTACTTTTTTTTTTTACTTTAAGAAAGGGTCTCACTACTATGTTTAGGGCCTCAATAAGTTGCTGAGGCTGGCTTTGAACTTGTGATCCTCCTGTCTCAACCTCTGGAGCCACCAGTATTACAAGCATGCAACAGCACACCTGGCTACCTACTCCTCCCCCTAAGCGAAACAGTGGAGATACCAGCTTGTAGAATTGCATAGGACGTTTATGAATGCTACAGTTGAATAAGATATTTAAATAATTTTAGAATGAAAGCAATAGAATAGGAAAAACTGTGAGTTCAAGACATGAAAGAAAAGAATGAGAAATCAGGCAGTGGATGACACACTGAGTGCAAGTTAGTAAGGTGTGAGTGGAGTCAGAGTTGCTGACCAGACAGGTGAACCTTGAGTATACCACTGAGAACACTGTGTTTAGGATATGCCAGTTCTAAAAGGGAGCTCCAGCATCCCTTCCCCAAATTTTGCTCCAAAGTGTACCATCACTTCATTGCCTTGGAATAAAAGCAAAGCTCCATTGGGGAGGGTAGAAGATGACAAAATGCTTTCAAAAAAGGAGAAATTCTTATTTTGAAGGGGAAACTAAAGGATAAAGTTGCCAAAGATATTTTCTGTTCAAAAATTTTTGACAAGGAAAGGCAAAATTATATACACAAGTATCTCCCAATAATCTCAGTTAGAGTATTACCTCCCAATAATCTCACACACACACACATAAAATATTGTTTCTGAGTAATAAATTCTGAGTTGCATTCATGGAAATTGATTGCTAATTGACATTAGTGTTACCCATAATAACAATAGAAGTCGAATAAAGAAATAGGCTATGAAAAAAGCATCCAAGTCCTTTAATGATTTGAATGATTCCTTTAATGAAAGAAATCTTCCTACAACTTCAAATCTGATAAATATGAAGGTAAATGTTGAAATCCAAGAACAGAGATGCAAGTTTTTATTATTTTTTAAAAAGAAGAGAAAACAGAAAAAATAATCGTACCAATAACCATAAAATAAAATTTTAATTGCACAAAAAAATGAACGAGAAAATTTCTATTTTGAGTCCTCACCTCCAAAAAAATATATATTTACTTTATTTTTTTATAGTATCATGCCAAAGTATTAAGGGAAAGTTATAATTTAAAATTTATGAAAAAAATGAGATTTTGGATTGATAGATGAATAGTGACATGGTGAAGCAAATATCATAAAATAGTGCTAGGAACATCAAGGTTAGTTACATAGGCTTTAGCTAAAACTTCTTTCAACATATACATAGTTGCAAACTTGCTTATGTCATGTTGAACAAAAAATAAGCAAAGGAAACTATGGAGTGGTAATGGCAACATCTGTTGCCCAATTTGCTCCACTACTGACATTCTGGGATACTGTCTATTCATGGAATTAGGACATTGGGCCTGCACTTCTGCCAAAGTCCCACTGTTATGTTAGTGCTCTGTGCATTTTCTTTGCTTCAGATTAGCTTCTTTAACCTTGAGAATTGTATACTCAATGTAGATTTCATTAGACATCACAGGTATGGTGGCACCTTAAGGAGAAACCATGGCCTTTGACAATGGCAATGACTGTAGATATACTTAGATAGTAGAAAACTAGAGTTTGAGAGAAGCTATATCAGGATCCAAGAGATTAGTCTCAAAAGCATTCTTGTTACACATTTTTGAAGACTCTCATATTTTGTTTTGCTTTGTTTTGAGAAATCTGACAGTATGCAGAATTCCTGAAAAGTAAAGGAAACAGTTATAAAACAACTGTTTATCATTGGAAACATGTCACCTTTCCTCAGTTTATTTCTATAAAAATTTACTTAAAATAACTGTGGAATAAGGGCAATGTGGCACACACCTGTAATCCCAGTACTTTGGGATTAACAGGAGAATCACGAGTTCAAAGCCAGCCTCATCAACAACGAGGTACTAAGCAACTCAGTGAGACCCTGTCTCTACATAAAACTCAAAATAGGGCTGGGGATGTGGCTCACTGGTCAAGTGCCCTAAATTCTATTCCTGGTACCAAAACAAAAAGCAAAAAATAAAACAAAACTGTGGATTGGGAAGAGTGCTCGCAATTCTGTTTCTTAAGAATTTGCAGTAGGCAGTGGGATAATGGGCAACAGATAAGAAACAACATTGGATTCAGCTACTTTCAAACTGAAGCTAAAATTGAAGTGAATAGCAGGAAATGTAATAGAAAAATTAAGAAAATTGAACAGAGTGAGCTGGATATCAGAAGCCACAATGCACAAAACCGGAAAGGAAGTCAGATGGGAAAATCTACATAAGAAGAATAGTCACTCAAAGCAGAGAAATATTGACAGAATATGATGCTTTTTTACATGTTTTCCTCTTGGATATGTATTACAGCAGACATTGTAAAAAACAGTATGAATTTTCCTGAAAAATTTAAAAATGGAGTCACCCTATTATCTAGCAGTTTCTCTCCTGTACATATATCCAACAGAAATGGTATCTGTGTGCTGAAGAGACATCTGCACTCCCACATTCATTGCTACACTCTTCACAGTAGTGGAGCAATAGAAACAATGAAAAGGCACACTAACTACAGAATGCATAAAGAAAATGCAGAACATGGAATACTATTCACTGATAAACAGAGTAGGATCCTCTCACCTGCAACAACATGGATGGGACTGGAAATCATTTATGTGAAATAATCCAGGCACAGAAAGATAAATACCACATGCTATCACTCACGTGGGATATAAAAGTTTATCTTTTAAAAGTTGAGAGTAGCACGATGATTACTAGAGGCTACAGACCACAGGGAGAGAGAAGGATGGCTGGAAAGTTATAGAGAGGAGAAGAAAGTCCCAGTATGCTCTTGCACAATAGGGTGATGATAAAGGTTCTTCCTTATAAAAGTTACTTCTAAGGCTCTGGCAGGGTGTTCACTGCCCACATGTTTTTGTTAAGCATTAGTCAGATTTTTAATTGTTTCATTTTGTAGACTTGTATTAAATACAATTTTAAAAAATTATATGAGGTCAGGCTGCTACACATATGGGAATGTATCACTGCCTAAGTTATATTAGATAATCAATTAATAGTTGTGGGACCAAATAATGAAAAAAAATAGAGAGTGAATGGTAAGATTTATAAGAGACCTTAGAACTATTTCTTAATACTTAAGGCATGCAAGTATTGTATAGATATACATATGTGTGTATGTGTGTATATATATATGTGTGTGTTTATATATAAAAATATATAAATATCTTTTAAAAAGATATGTGTATCTTAAAATGAAAGATTTAAAAGTAAAAATATACATTAATCCTTGTATAAAGTTTGTAAGTGGAGAGAGAAACAAAAAGAAAAATAGATGCTTTAACTATCTCACTTTGAAAAAATATTTTTACATGAAACCTCACATTTTTAAATAAATCAAATAAATGAGACTGAAAATATTGAGCTTTTTTTTAAAAAAAGCAAAATATGCAATGGGGCATACATATTTTATTTTCTCTAATAGCTATCAAGAACAGCCTTAGGCAACTGGTTTTAATTCCTAAACAGATTTGAGAGGAAAGAGGGTGGCCACTGGAGAAATAAAATACTGGTACATAAGAATTTCAAAATATTTCTATAAAACAAAAAGGCTATGATAATTAAGTAAGCCAGTAAAATAATTAGGATGCCTTTGGAAAGGTTTTTGAACAAATTAGTAGGCATTCCATAAACGTTTGCTAGTAATGAGATGAAGAAACAGAGGTAACATATTTGAAAATCTCCGATAAATGTTAATTTTTATTTTAAAATAAAGAGAATAGAAGGATAAGATGAAGTTGTATTCTTAATCCTATTTGTAATGGTCATGTTAGGAGAAGCAGCATTAGGCATATTAATGTGTTTGCTTCTCCTCTAATTTACCATTCCCTTCCTTCTTTAATGAGATCTGCTCTACAGCCCATAAAATAATTGTTATGGTAAACTGACTTTTTAAAATTAGCTACACACCAGTTGGTCCAGAAACCTATTCCTCTAGACCATTCATGCACAAAATACCTTTGTGTGAAACTCTTTCCAAATGTGTAATGACTGGAGTTAGTCCAGAAGTTTGCCTGCAGTGTCTCTCTGCTTGACTGTCAGTGGGTGCAGTCTTACAATTTCCTTTCCTCAGAAGCATTACCATGAGACTCTGTCATGAAGCCATGCTCAGGCCACTTGCGGGCACTGAAAACACGGGCAATCTGATTGCTTTCCAAATAACTTGTTTTTTCTAACCTGCAGAGGTGCTACCTTGACCCTGCTTCTGCCTATTCCACAGTGTTAGAGAGTGTTAGAGTGAAGCTGTTCAAAGACTCTCAGGAGAGATGGAGCAAAATTTACATGGCAACATGCAGCCTGCTCATAGACCCATCAGCTCATTGTATCATAATCTTGCCAACTGTTTTTCCTACATTACCTCTCACACTGTGATTGTTATTCCACCACAGTGGCTCCTGATGGAAGAAGGCAGACTGAGTCAGGAGTGGTTGGCCCCATTCTTTTCTCAAGAGTATCAAGTAGACAGTTTTGGAAAATACCCCAGCACACAAGGATGTAGACACAGTGTAGCACCAACAGTTGTCCAAAGAAACTATTCAGAGTAACATGGAGAAAGAAGGTTGAGATGGATCGTACAAGCTCATCCCCCATTGCTAGTAGCACTCCCCTAAATCAAAAGGGCTAGCAGAGATGAATATGTTCTAAAGAAGTTAATGGTTAACACAAATATTTTTGAAGTGTTCCCATTTGTGTTCATGAAAGCATCCTGCATATGTGGAAGAAAAATTAAGCTTTGCTTTAGAACAATTAATAACAATATCTTTTGTAATACTCAAAAACTCTAAGGAAAAATAAACTGAAATAATCAAGGGAGGTTTTAGCATTACTTAGCATATTTCATTATTCTACTGAATTATATTCCCACCTCTTTATTCTTTTCTTGAGAAAATGATCGTTTATTGTGCAAAAGAAGATTATGAGTTCCTCTAACAACACTGACAAATAAATCATCTTTAAGTTAATTTTTGTCATTTAAATTAAGAGCATGAGCATTCATTTCTTTAATTAATTTAAATATATATTAAAAGACTTCTAAATACAGAGTTTTTGCTGGATGCTAGAAACTGAATAGTGAACAAACTTGGTATACATTCAAAGTTCTCACACACATATGCTACTTATTTTAAATAAATTCTCTATATAGACAGATCTGTGGAACTGTTAAATTTGTCATTATTTTGTATGAACCAATGTTTTATATTAAACAATTAAGAGAAGTTTCTGTGATCAATAAACTTTTATGTTTAAATGCATCACCTCGGGGCAAGATTTCATGTTATCACCTAAAACACTGAAAAGGTCAATTCAAGAAGACTATCTGAAGATCTGGGAGATCAAAGCATAGCACTGAAAAAAAATTCTGATAGGAAAAACATAATTTTCTGCTATATTTTCCATTATACAATGGAGAACATAATGAGCTAAGCTGTGTGTGTGTGTGTGCACGTGTGCGCGCACATGTGTGTGCACAAAATGGGAGAAAATATAGAGGAGAAAGTGAGATGAAATTTAAAGTATAAGTCAGGTCAACACTTGTATCTTTTTAAAGAGTAAGGAAGGGTACAAGCTGGTAAGTAAGAAATAGTTGAAGCAAGGAGTCACCCTTGTAGCTCTAGCAGGAATTTTCTATTGATTTTGTCCAGTGGTGTAGAACAAGGAACCAACATTGTAATGCAGAGCCTTCCATTGCAACATTGTAAATAAAGAGTAGAATAGAGTCAGATGTAAATGCTAAAATCCATGACTAAAGAGCAGAATTTTCAAGATGGATATTGATAACAATTTATAATTTGTAAGTATTCATAAATTTTTAAGGTAGGTCATTTCAAATACAACTTTTGAACAATCCAAAATTATAATTATAGCTCTCAGAAAGCTATAAAAATGATTATAAATGGCACATGGTAGGCATAAAGGGATGTAGAAAAGATAATCTCCCCTTTACCAATGGGTTATAGAGTTGCACACACCTGAATGAAAAAATTCATAAGCCTCACTCAATTTTTCAGATTTTCAGTAACTCAAAAAAAGATAGGATTAAAGTTTACTGAGAGAAGGGAGGAAGGATTACAAAGATGTAAATAAGATTATGTATTTTAACACAGAGCCTGACCTGCTGGCCTGATTTAATCACAAGAGAGCCCATCATCACCAACCAGGATCTCAGAATATTTATTCACCCAAAAGACAGCGTGCTCTCCTTCAGCCTTTTAAGGTTGGGATCCTAATAGTTTCATGCTTCCAATGTGTAACCAGGAGTAAGTAAATCACATCATAATCTGGTGTAAGCCTGACTTCAGAAGTCCCTCTTAGAGATCTTTTTTCAGACACTAATATGGTTGGGTCTTAAATGTCTCCCCAAATCTCAAATGTTTGAAGACAAGGTCTCTAGTACAACACTGTTCATAGTTTGGGCCATTGGAAGGTAACTGGCTCATAAAGGCTCTGACTTCATGAACGGATTAATCCACCAATGGATTCATAGCTTGCTGGGCTTGGTGTTGGGAGTTTGATACATAAGCTGCCATGAGATGAGTAGCTTTGATCTACCATGGGCTCCTTGCTCTGGTATTCTGCCTTACCACAGCCCAGAGAGATGGGATAGTGCAATTATAGGCTGAAACCATGAGTCAAAACAAACTTTTTCTCCTTTTAAGTTGTTTCTCTCAGGCATTTTTTTCACAGTGATGGAAAACTGTCTAACGCAGAACCCAACCTGATAGAACTTCCTGGAGGCAACTGCTTCAGGAAGAAATTGCTATTTGGGGTTCTGTTTCTTTTTATTTATTTTTTATTTGTTGTTTTTAGACATACATGACAGTTGGATGTATTTTGACAAATTATATGTAATTGTAAACCCATTACAATTTTCATCCCATTCTTGTGGCTGAACATGATGCGGAGTTTTGCTCTGGTTGTGTATTTATATATGAGAATAGGAAAGTTATGTCCTATTCATTCTACTGACTATCCTATTCATTCCCCTTTGTCTAATACAATGAACTTCTATACTTCTCTCCCTACATTCCCTTGTTATGGGTTACCATTCACATATCAGAGAGAACATTTGACCTTTGTTTTTTGAGAGTGCGGTGGGGTTGCTGGCTTATTTCACTTAGCATGATATTCTCCAGTTCCATCTACCCACCAGCAAATGCCATAATTTCATCTTTCTTTGTGGTTGAGTAATATTCCATTGTGTATATATGCTACATTTTCTATTCTTTATTAATTTACTTATTTAGATGCATTTCAAGTCATAGTACATATATAGAGCTCAATTTTTCCATCTCTCTGGTTGCAAACAAGATAGAGTCACACCATTTGTGTTTTCATACATTTATCTAGGGTAGTAATGTTCATCTCATTCAAACATTTTTGATACTCCCATTCCCCTTCCCCTCCCCCCACCTCCCGATCCAAAGTTCCTTTATTTCTCCCATGTTCCCCACCCCTATCCCCCTTATGTATCAGCATCCACTAATGAGAGAGAACATTCAGCATTTGGTTTTTTGGGATTGGCTTACTTCACTTAGCATAATGTTCTCCAATTCCATCCATTAACCTGCAAATGCAATAATTTTATTCTCTTTTATTGCTAAGTAATATTCCATTGTATATATATACCACTTTCTTTATCCATTCATCTATTGAAGGGTATATAGGTTGCTTCCACAGTTTAGCAGTTGTGAATTGTGATGCTATGAACATCAAAGTGGCTGCATTTTGTTTATCTGTTAAATGACATCTAGGTTGGTTCCATAGCTTGACTATTGTGAATTGAGCTGCTATATACATTGATGTGGCTGTGTCACTGTAGTATGCAAATAAAAATAAATGTTGATTATCGCTTTAATAAAGGGGGGAGGGGAGGAGCCACGTGGCCTCACCACAAGTTGGAGTCCAGAGAGACGGAGAAAGAAGAAGTCCCCGGGTTAGACGATATGGAGTCTCTCTGGACGGTGGTGACGATCCGCGGAGCCAAATTCCCCAGGCCCCGGGGTGTAGGTAAAAATCTGCTCTGCCCCAGCGAGATACAGAGACACCTGGGACAAGAAGCAGGGACACCTGGGGCAAAGAGCAGAAAACATTGTTTATTCCAGAAACTACAGAAGCTTATATGCACTCTTGGACCAATCAGGTCCAAAGGTCACAATCAAAGGGGCACACTTTGGCAACAGCACAGTCTATTAGCATAGAATTTGAGAAAGATGGAAGGGAGGGGTTGGAAGGTATAGAGAGTGCTCCTACATATCCCCCTTTTTACTTTTATTTTGAAATGTCAGTGGGGCCTGCATGGCCCATAAGCAAGCATGTTGGAGGGCTCTGTGATAATCTCCTCATGAGAGAGAATCATTCCGCTGGATTTTCCAGACTCCTACATGCTGCATATGATGAGGGGGGCACTAACGAAGCTGTAATCTGTCTTAGGTTGTGCTCCTCTGAGCAACTTACCTGTCATCAATTACAGCTCATGTGCAAGAGAAGGGGCAGACAAAACTGCGCATGGCTTAGGTCATGCTCCTCTGAGCATCTTACCCATCATTGGCTGTCTAGCCTGTATGCACGTGCCCCAAAATGAGCTCTCTCCCAATAGAAGGGGTGATGGGATTGGGAGGGGTTGAAGGGAAGGAGTTAGGATCAGCCGAAGCTGTGAAGCCTTGTGTCTCTGGCAAAGATGAGGTGGGCAAGCTTCTCATATGTTCTTGAGGGCTGCGATTCATATGGCAAGATTTTCTTGCATTTCTGTGATTCCTTAAGGATATGAACTGAGAGCTTCCTTAGTTTGACAAAGAAAAGAACCAGAAGGCTTAGAACCCTGAGCCAATGATAACCCAATTGGATGGATCCAATAGAGTTGAAGATTTATTCCACACCTTTTGAAAATAGAAGAGTCAAAGATAATATTCGCTTTGGTTTAGGAACTCACAGAAGGGACTTCTTACTTTAGGTGGGGCAGGTTGTCTTCTCCAGAGAGGCTTGGATGAATATATCTGGCTGGGACCCAAAGGGGCTTAGACTCTGTCGGTGGGGAGACACAAGCATAGCCTCGCCCTTGTGTGAGCAGAGTCTGAGTCTTTCCATTGAAAGGTTAAGGGGTCTTTCCATCGCACCAAGGGAAGAGGGGTAGGGAAGGTAAATGGACCCCAGTGTTGGATTGCTGCATTGAGGTCTTGTTTGTCTAAAGTGAGATAGTTAAGGGTAAATAAAGCATTCAACAACCTCACAGAAGGGTCCTTCTCAGTAGAGTCAAGTTTTTGAAGCATCTCCTTTAGAGTGCAATTGGTTTTTTCAATGAAAAAAAACCCTGCTTATCCCTGATGGTTATAGGAAATCCCTTTGGTATGGGAAATTCCCCTGGAAGTTAAAAATTCCTTCCATTTGAAGGAGATATAGGCTGGGCCATTGTCTGTTTTGATTGACCATGGGACATCCATGAACAGCATTGCTTGCTTTAGAGCCTTAATTACATAGGTTGCTTTTTCCCCTGTAAGGGCAGTAGTGTTTACAAGGGAGGAGTATGTGTCAATTATCATATGTACAAATTTACATTTCCCAAAGGTAGAGACATGAGTGACATCCATTTGCCAGAGGGAGTTGGGTATTAACCCATTGGGATTGACTACTTGCGGCTGGAGTGGACCCAGTGGTAACAATGGGCCACAAGAGGAGCATGCATGGAACAGATGTTTGCATTGTTGGATTGGAATTTCAGGCAATAGGCAATGAAGACTATCTGCTGAGAGGTGAAACCTCTGGTGTAAGGCTCTAGCTTGTTCCAGAGTGGACATCATGACTTTAGGATGACTTACAAGTTTGTCAATGGAGGCATTTCCTTCTGATAGAAAGCCAGGCAACCTGGAATGGGAGCGAATGTGCATAATATACCATGGTTGTTGTCTAACTTCTAATATAGCCTTCAGGGTAGCCATAGGCTGATTGACAGGACAGTCTCTAGGTCTAAATGAAGAATAAGCAATGGAAGAGCAGACCTTGACAGCATATATGCTATCAGAGACTATGTTAAGGGAAATGGTCTGATATCTTTCCAGCACCAAAATAAGTGCAGTCAATTCATTTACTTGGACAGAATCAGAATGCCTTTGGACAAACTGATCACTTGTTATATTAGATCCCATTATAACATAGCCAAGATGGTGAGTGTTGGAATCTGTGAACACACAAGGGGCCATAGGAATGGGTTTACTTGAGGGAAAGGCATGAGTGGTCACTGTTAATGGAAAATCTTGTAAGGTCTGCAGTAGTTTAGAAGGAGGGAGATGGGAAGACAGCGATTCAGGAAATCCCTCCATCATTATCTGGAAGTCTTAAGAAGTTTGTAAGAGGAAAGCAATTTGTTCCTGATGAAAGTGTACAACTATGGTGTCAGGTTCCTTATTAAAGATGGATCTAGTTCGTTCTCTGAGCCTCACCATTAAGGCTATAATTTTTGAGGTAAGACTGGTGATTTTGTGGCAGTAGTTCCAGGGACCTGGGTATGACCATAATAAAGGTCCGTCACATTGCCAAAGGGCACCTAGGGGTAACTTTAAGGTGGAAAGCACTATGGCTGATAGAGGAAGAGCAGGGTCAAATCTCTGAAGCTGGGAAGATGTGAACAGCTGATTAATTTCTGCCAGTGTGTCTCTAGCTCCTGGAGTAATCTTAAGCCTTCTAGAAGGATGTTTGCTGCCTTTAAGCAGATCATAGAGGGGCTCAAGTACTTTTGGAGGTAATGGCAAGAATGGCCTAATCCAGTTAATATAACCACATAATTTTTGTAACTCTGTCAAGGAGATGTCATTGGGGACATCAAGAGAGAGTTTAATAGGTCTTATCACCCTTGAAAAATGAAATCTTAAGAAGGAGAAAGGAGGGTGAGTTTGAATCTTCTCCTTGGCCACATGAAGATTAAGATCCTTTAAAGTTTTTAGGATTGAAGTCAGGAGTGCTTAAAGAGACGCTTGGTCTTTGAAAGCCACTAAGATATCATCCATGTAATGGGCAGTATAGCCATTGCTCCTTAAGGGGATGATGGCTTTAGCCACAAACATTTGGCAGATAGTAGGGCTGTTTTTCATTCCTTGTGGCAAGACTTTCCATTGATATTGCTCACAAGGGTTGGCATGATTAGGTTCCCAGACAGAAAAGGCAAAGTAAGGCCTGTCTGCCTCATGAAGAGGGATGGAAAAAAAGCAATCCCTGATGTCCATGATAGAAATATAGTGATCTATCAGGATGGCTGAAGGGAAAGGAAGGCCACCTTGACATGTGCCCATTTTTTCCATTTTCTTGTTGATATGTCTAAGGTCCTGTAATAATCTCCATTTGCCTGATTTTTTTGGATGACAAAAATGGGAAAATTATGAGGGCTAGTTGACGGCTCAATATGACCTAAGGCTAGTTGCTTGTGGACAAGGTTCTTTAATGCTGAAAGCTTAGGCTCAAGAATAGGCCACTGCTCCACCCAGCAGGGTGAGGTGTCCACCAAGCTCAGGCAGATGATATCTGACGGTGGGACAGTGGCCATTAGAATTGGGGGTTCCTCCCAGAGAGGCTTACCTTGTCATGCACTTGTAACTCATCATGAGGAGCATTGTCATCTGTGGTAAGGACTACATCCATTTTTGAAAGTAAATCTCATCCCCAAAGTGGGTTGGGAACGTCAGCTATGAGAGGGTGTATACATCCGGAGTCGCCATCAGGGTCCTTCCATGTTACCTGTGAAGTTACTCTATGAGAGGGTGTGAATCCGCCAACACCAAGGATGTTAGGCCCACTGGTGAATTTCCAGGAAGGGAACAAGGAGGCAGTGTCAGTGTCAATAACAGTAATATCAGCTCCAGTGTCAATGAGACCTTTAATGGATTTCCCATTGAGATAAATGGTCATGCTAGGTTTTGTGGGGAGCAGAGGTACTGTCCAATTGACCCTAGGGATAGGGGCCCTCTTGTTTAACGGGGTTGAGGGTTGCCCCTGTTGGAGTTTAAAGGATTGGAGTGTCAGTCTTGGGCCCAATGATACTCCTTTTTGCAACGAGGGCATGGGGTGCAGGGCTTCCTTTGTCACTCAGATGACTGATTAGAGGGACAGTTGTGAACTATATGCCCAGGTTTGTGGCATCCCCAACAGATAGGGGCTTGAGAGAGGCCCATGCAGGCTGAGTGAGTGTTGAAAATCAAGCACGACTTGAGAGCCGCCAAGAGAGCCGAAATTGAGTCAGGGGTGGAAACTTCCTTAGTGGTAGAAATCCATTTATTAAGTTCCTCATGTCTTACTGGGGCTATTGCCACTCTAGAAGTGGAATTAGCACCTTCCCAGGAGAGTTGCCAAATGAGGGCATCTTGGCCTGGGCCATTATCTACTTTCTTTTCAACAGCCTGGATGACACGAGCCAAGAAATCAGGAAACCATTCATCAGGAGGTTGAATAAGGTTTCTGAAAAGTTCCTGAGGAGTGGGAGGGCTCAAATTATGAAGGACTCTAAGGGCACTGTCCCTGACTTGCTCAAAGTAAATAAGATTATCAACAAGTGCCTGAGAGTTGGGGGATGTAAAGTCAACCCTGCCAGATAGCATATCCATGGAAAAATTAAGACCTTGTGTTATATTGTGACGAGCCCATTCTTCTACAAGTTCTAGGTAAGAAGCCTTCCATTGAAGGTATTGGGGAGTGGAAAGAACTGCCTTGAGGAGGGAAAACCAATCAAAGGGAATTTGGAGAGAAGAGGAGCAGGACTCCAGAAGTTGTAGAAAAAAGGGAAAGGAAGGGCCAGCATCTTGACAGGCCTTGCGTAGCTGAGTAAGCTGAGGGACTGGAGTGGGGATCCAGGAGCGTTAATTGGCATCTGCCTGAATATTAACCATGTAAGCTTGGATGGCGAGGTTGGCCGCGGGGTGAGTGGCTGAGTGGGTGGCTGCATGGGCGGCGGGTGGGGCAACTGGGTGGGCAGCGGGGTGGGTGGTGGGTGAGGTTGAGTGAAAAGGGTTGGAAGGAGAGAGACGATGGAGAGGATCGCAGGCAGAGGAAGCAAAGTAGGGAGGAGGAGGAGTGACTGCAAGGGGCACCGAAGGCAGGGTGGAGCAAATAGGAGGGGAGTTGGAGGGAGGGGGGTTTACAGGAGAAGGGTGTTCCATGAAGGAAGAGAGGACCCAGGAGATTAGATTTCCCATGTTGGAGAAGTGGTGGCAGAGACTTTACAAGTAAAAGCAGACAGCAATGCTTAGATGGCAACCAGGACATGGGCCTCATATGTGGCGTCTGAGCAAGTTTGTTTGGTTGCACTCTTTGTTTGTGCAGCGAGTGCTGTGGATCTGCGTGCAGGGAGGGACTCCAGCCTGCCTGTAGGCAGGGGGTGTGGTTTCGGCCAGAGGAGGTGCCGGCACAGCACGCTTGAGAATTGTATCTCTGCAAGCAGAAAAAAAAAAATTTTGCCCGGGACAGTTCTATTGCAGTGGTTTTGTTCAGTTTTCCCTGGGAAGGCTTGCAGTAGCCGAGAGACAGAGAGTTTAAGTGGATAGAGCTGAGCAGGCCGGGAGGCGCACAGGCTGCCTAGGGGCATCTGCGGGACCATGCACAGTATAGCAGACACGAGGGCCTATAGCAGGTGGGGCCGTGCAGCAACCTGGAAGGAGCAAGGTCTCTTTAAGGATTTGGAACAGCTTTTGCTAGCCGGCGTGCAATTGCGGTTGTCAGTGTCAGTCCAGGAACAAAGTTGCTCCCAAGTTGGGGCGGGCAAGGGTGGAGCCACCTCTGATGCTAGTGACTGTGGCCCGTGTGGGCGGAGCCGTAGTACCTGGCTGGCGGTGCCGGGGCCAAAGTGGGGAGCAGGCGCACGTGTGCGTGGGCTGCTGCCAGCGGAAGTTGCGCGTGGGCTGGGCGGAGCTATGGTGGGCACGCTGGCGCCTGAGGCCACGGCCCCGTGCCACGGCCGGCAGGAGGAGGTGCACTGGCACCTGCCGCGCAGAGCCACTACAGGGTGGGCAGTTCTGATGCAGCTCGGAACAGGGGTGCTGATGGACAGAGCCACTGGAAAACTGATTTGTTTTACTCTTTCGCCTAGCTACTTGCAGGGGAACTTGGTACCCCAAAGCAGTGCTCTGTGTGTGCAGGATTTGGGGATTGGTGCAGCTTGCTACAAGGGAGAAGCTGCACACTCCCGGGATGGGGCTTGCGCTTTGGGAGAAGGCATGGGTGCTGCAGGGCAGCGCCAATCCCAGAGGCAGAAGAACCACAAGGCAGTAGGGGGGGTGGTTCTGAGGAGCGGGGAGAGGAAGGCTGGGGAGAAGGCGAGACCAGCCCGCCTAGATAGACAACCAAAGAAAAGGGAAAGTCTCCCGAAAGTAGCAAGAACAGTAGGAGAGATAAGAACAGAAAATGTTTAAAAGTAGGGCTGATCAGACCCTTTGCAACTATTAAAGAAACCAGGAAGTAGATATTCCCTGAGCTAATTTCATCACACAGAGACAGAGAAGACAATGACAAAACGAGCTAGTGTTACCTTCACCAGCAAGTCAGGGGAATCGCCATGAAATCTTACCCACCGAGCGAAGAGGAGTCAAGAAGCCTGTCCCTTTATGGTCGCCAGTTATCGCTTTAATAAAGGGGGGAGGGGAGGAGCTACGTGGCCTCTCCACGAGTTGGAGTCCAGAGAGACAGAGAAAGAAGGAATCCCCGGGTTAGACGATATGGAGTCTCTCTGGATGGTGGTGATGATCCGTGGAGCCAAATTCCCCAGCCCCTGGGGTGTAGGTAAAAATATGCTCTGCCCCAGCGAGATGCAGAGACACCCGGGACAAGAAGCAGGGACACCCAGGGCGAAGAGCAGAAAACATCGTTTATTCTAGAAACTACAGAAGCTTATATGCACTCTTGGACCAATCAGGTCCAAAGGTCACAAACAAAGAGGTGCACTTTGGCAAGAGCACAGTCTATTAGCATAGAATGGGGAAAGATGGAAGGGAGGGGTTGGAAGGTATGGAGAGTGCTCCTACAGTTGGTGAGGATCTGGGGAAAAGAGTTTGCTCATACATTGCTAGATGGACTGCAAATTGGTGCAACCACTCTGGAAGTGGTATGGAGATTCTTCAGAAAACTTGGAATGGAACTACCATTTGACTTATTTATCCCACTCTTAGACTTCTACTCAAAGGACTTAAAATCAGCTTAAGACAGTGACACAGCCACATAAATGTATATAGGTAACATTTCTGACTAAGGGAATTGACTTCATACCCTCTGAGCTAAAGGATAGCTTAGGTGTTCAACTATGCTATGGTTTCCCATAGATCATCAGTAGAGCTCTTCTGGGCACATACCTCTGCAGCAGAGGAACTGTGGCTTCATAGCACAGCAAGGTCTGCCCTTCCTTGACAAAAAAATATTCAGTTAGAAAAGAACAGTGAGATCTGAGTACATATCTGTAGATACTGAAGAGTACTTTGAGAACCCAACTCTCTGAAGAAAATTCATTTCACTCCAGACCTTCATCCATGGCCCTATGGATGTTGTTGTAGCAGTCCTTGAAGGACTCAAAGAAAAAGCCAACCTCCTTCTCTGTATTACCCTTGGGACTTCATCACTACTGAATGTAAGCTCAATTTCTGTCATTTCTGCATCCAACATCCTGCATAGATGAGGTCTCTTGTCCTGTCTGTCATGGAAAAAGCCAAAAGTCACTTTCGTAGCAATATCCAGCCAGAAAGGATGATTGAAATTGCCAAGCAACTTCCTATCACTAGCAGCCAAAAGAAAAGTAGAAACACATGTGTGTGCAAGAGTCACAACCAGATCTTGAGGACCTAGACATGTGTCCCCTATGTACTCAGCTCATAACCACCAAAAACACCACATGAGGTCGATGGAAGAGGCCATATTTTATCACAGGAAGTAGCATATGTGAAGAAGCTAGTACACACTGAACACAAAAAATGATGAGTGGAAAGAGATGGTGAGAAAACTAGAGATGGAAATCATCATCCGGAACTTGAGTAAATGAGTTTGTAGAACATGAGCAAAAAAGCAGGTCTCTCAAGGTAAACAGTTGCAAGGAAGGTCATTCAGCAGGAACTCAATGCAAAAATAATTGGACTTTCAAACTTCATTTCCATACTTAAAGGTCTACTCAAGGAGTTGCAAAGAAGAATGTGATGTCAGAAGTGAAATTTCTGATGGATATTAAGAACATCAATGACACATGTCATTGAAGGCCACATTTCTCTATCCATCCAAGTTAAGGAGAGAAGCATGCTGTTTTACTTCATTGTTTGGCTCTGCAGAAAATTATACAGAAATAGAAAGAAGTAACTCTGGACCCTGAAACAGCACATACTAGTATTCTTGTCTCTAAGTATTAAAAAGAAATATGTGATGTATGTGAATGAAAACCAAAAGTTCATTAGAATTCAAATAGTTGTAGGATGTATCCAGGTTTACTGGATTCTGATGGACTTGATAACATCTGATATTACCAAGAGGTCCAAATGGATGACAAACCTGAAGGAACTCTGAGGATTTGTAAAGCTCTCCTTTCTGTGAAGAAAAAGTAACCCCTGTCAGGGCCGAACAGACACTGATAATTCAGATGTGGAGTAGTGACCATGTTGCCTGACAAGCTGTTCTGATCTTTTTCTGCTAAGGAAGAAGACCAGTGATATTGACATTTACCTGTGCTATGAATTGGGTGGGTTTTCCTTTAATAATTTGAATGATAATTCTCACATTGATTCTTCACTGACAAATTATCAGAAGTCTTCATTATGCATTGAAATCAAAACCTCTTATAATATTTACCAAAAAAGATTATGAAGGTTGAATAGTGATATAGCTTCATTTTTTTTCCTTGTGATTTATGGACAGATAGAATATTAAACAATCATTAATCTATTTAGAATTTTTTTCAAATTCTACAAATTATAGACACGAGAGTTTTTATTTTTTAGTTATTTATTTTTAGGGATTTTGTTTAGTTTTTATTTTTTTCTCTACCTTTTTGTTGTTGTTGCTTTCATTCTGTTTCAATAGCAACAGTGATATAGAAACTAATAGAGATGTGTTAATTAGAAACTGTTTCTGGAATTCTAAGATTAAAGTGTAAAGATGTTATTTCACAACATCAATAAAGACATTGTGTGGGCATTTAACAACATCAACCACAACAAAAAAACATTCAAAGACTTAAGCAGTAGATCATGAAGTTATTAGTTAGATCAATTAGTATTAAGGACCAGTATTTTGTTTTAAATATAATGGAGTATGGGAAATATAGAAAAAAATGTAGCAAATAGAGTGTACCAAAAGTAGCATTTGATAAAACTTAATTTGTACATTCCAATATGTGTGGTGAATCACGACATAATATATATGGCTTATTGTGGGTTGGAGTCAAATAAGGTGGAGATTCATTGGTACAGAGGTGGAAGTAGCAAAGTTGAGATTATATCCCCTGCCACATATTCTCCTTCAGGCTACATCTTATGATATTTTTGTTTATACAATGTTTTATAAAAGTTGCTTTTATCTGATTTCACCTAAACCTAGAAAATTGGGAGGGAAATATGGGAAACTTTTTAAATATATGATTCTCTAGGGATAGTTTTACCAAATAAATTAATCCCTTTCCATTTTTAGTTTCTAAAACTCCATATTAGAGACAATGTTAAAAAAATTAAAACTCAATGAAAATGTTGCTATTTCAACAGAATTCATATTATTAGGTTTCACTTAATCATGTTACTAAACCTTCAAACTCTTGACATATAAACATTCCATGATTAAAAATTTAAAATAGATTTAAAAGTAGAACTCAAATGAGTCAGACTGTTTTTTTTTTTTCTTTATCAGCTTCAGGCAATGAAAGAATTTGCTGTGTCTCAATGAGACATTTGAAATTTCCTTATTTAAATTGTCCCAACTTCAAAGCATTCAAAATACAAATCCATCTTCTTTTGGCAGTCTCAATGTCAAAAAGTTATCAAGGGAACAAAGCCCACCTTCAGCTTAATAAAATGATACTTTTTACAAAAGACATTTCCATTATCTTCAGCAGAACTAAACTCTATAAACAATCAGCACAATACTGAATTCAAATCACTCTATTTATAAAAAATTGTCAAAAATAAGGAATATTAAAACTCCAAAGAGACATAAAATCAGAAGACTCAACTCGCTGTTAACAATGCATCCACAGAAATTCAAGATAAAAACCACAAAAGCTGAGGGAATAATAGGAAGAGATTGACAATTCTGTCTTTTATTTCTTCCCTTTTTTCACAAAATAAAGTATCATCACACATACTTTTCTCAGCTTGAATCTTGATTTCCTGCTTCGAAAAAGAACTTTGAAAACTTACATGTAATTTACTTGGAATATGGATAGTGAGGTCAACTAGATGAAAACAAATGCTTATTTTAAATTAAATATTATCATTAGCTAACAATTAGTAAATGAGTTTATTTTCTTGAGCCAATATGTTAATTGAATTCAAAACCAGATGGATTTCTGATGTTGGACAAATTGCTTAAATTCTCTCAACCTGTATTCACCTCCATGATATGGAATAATAGTACCACCATACATGGTTCCTGTGAAGATTCAATAAATTAGTACATATTAGCAACTTACTATAGTAGCAGGTAAATAGGAAGTGCTCAACAAATTTACTATGGTTATTGTTTTTTAATTTTGCCATCTTTACATTCTGACTTCCCAGGGAAATGGCAAGGACTAATGAGGTAACATTTGAGCAGTCTCCTTAGGAAAAAAGTTAGGTGAAATACTAGATCCATGAGACCATTGAGGCCACTTTGATACATTTATCAATTGTCTTATAAAAAAATACTAATGAGAAAATGACACGTATTAATCAAAAATTAAGCTTATTCATCTATGTTCATAGGAACTGTGAGAGATAAAATACATCCCACAACAAAACAAAACAAAACAAAAAAGTTTCCTTGTATTTGTTTGTTTCTGTTTCTTGTAAATTTTCCTCTAAAATACAAACACAACTACAAAGGATTTTCTAAGCAAAAATACTGTTTTTCCCCTCTGATAAAATGAATAAAAAACAAATTTACAGTACCTGTTGGCTATAAATACAAGAGGAAGCTCTTCAGTTCTATCAGTGTCAACCACTCAACCACACACTTGTGTCTCTTGTCTGTTTTGTCTTATTCTAAGGTTTTTAATTCACTTTTTGACATAAACTCAAGTGTTCTAATAGAAAAAAAGGCAATGTGGAGTGGTTCAGGCATAATAATTATTGAGGTAGAGAGAAACAAAGGAAAAGATCATGCTAGAATAAAGAGTAAAAACTACATGATAGAAATCAAAATATCTGGGACACTATGAAGGTATATCTAAAAGGTAAGTTTATTGCATTGAACTCATTCACTAAAAGAATAGAAAATAGCCAAGTAAATAATTTAGTAGTATATCTCAAAGCGCCAGAACAAATGAACATCAAAAGCAGGAGAACATAGGAAATAATTAAACAGAGCTGAAATCAATGAAATTGAAATAGAAAAAATTCAAAAAATTGACAAAAGAAAAAGTTGACTCTTTGAAAATATAACTAAAATTGAAAAACCATTAGCCATGCTAATGAAGGGAAAGAAAACTCAAATTACTAAAATTCGTGATGAAAAAAGAAATATCACAATGGACACTACTGAAATACAGACAATAATCAGAAACTATTTTGAAAATTTATACTCTAATAAAATAGAAAATCTTGAAGACCTCAACAAATTTCTAGAGACATATGACTGAATCAGGAAGACATACAGAATTTAAACAGATAAGTTTCAAGCAATGAAATAGAAGATGCCATCAAAAGCCTACAAACTAAGAAAAGCCCAGGACTTGACAGATTTTCTGTCTACCAGACCTTCAAAGAAGAACTAATATCATTCCTCCTCAAATTATTCCATTAAATAGAAAAGGAGCAAACCCTTCCAAATTCATTCTATGAAGCTAGTATCACCCTGATACCCAAACCAGAAAAACACACATGAAGGAAAAAAACAAAACAAAACTTCAGATATTGAACCCTGATAAACACAGATGCAAAAATTCTCCATAAAACTCTGGCAAATTGCATTCAAAAACACGTTAAAAAGATCGTACACCATGATCAAGTGGGGTTCATCCTAGGAATGAAAGGTTGATTCAACATACGAAAATCAATAAATGTAACTCATCACATCAATAGACTTAAAGACAAGAATCAGATTATTTTCTCAATAGATGCAGAAAAAGCATTTGATAAAATACAGCACCCATCGACATTCAAAATACTAGAAAAACTAAGAATAGTAGGAATATACTTCAACATTGTAAAGGCTATATATGCTACACCCAAGACCAACATCATTCTAAATGGAAAAAAAGAAAGCATTTTCTCTAAAACCTGGAACAAGACAAGAATGCCCTCTTTCACCACTTCTATTCAACATCATCTTTGAAACTCTAGCCAGAGCAATTAAACAGAAGAAATTAAAGGAATGCGAATAGGAAAAGAAATTGTATACACTTAGCAGATTAGAAGTTGGGTAAGGGCCTTGACTGGAAGGTGCAAAGAAGTTCTCCAAAGTCTTCCAATATTAAGTCTTGTATTTAGGTGAAATAGTTATAAATTTGACAATCTGTGTTTCTGTGATTGACTAAAGTGTGCAATACCTTCATTGAATATTTTCTCATTTAACATTTTTATGGTTTAGATATGAGGTATCCCCATGTAAGCTCAAGCTCATGTAATAGAAAATGCAAGAATGTTTAAAAGTAAAATGAGTAGAATTTGAGAGCTATAACATGATCACTTGATTAATCCATTGATGGATTGATAATTTGAATGGTTTACCTGGTGGTAACTATAGGTGGTTGAGATTTGGCTGGAATAAATAGGTCACAGGGTGCATGCCCTTGAGGATTATATATCTTGTCCCTGGTTCCTCTCTCTCCAATTCTCTTTGCTTTCTGGCTCTCATGAGCTGAGCAGCTTTCCTCCCCATGCTCTTCTGCCACATTGTTTCGCCTTACCTTGGACCCAGAGCAAAAGAGTCAGCTGACCATGGATGAGACCTCTGAAATCATGAGCCCATATAAACTTTTCCTCCTCTAAGCTGTTCTTGTTAGATATTTTGATCATAGTGATACACACTGACTAATATAGATAAAATAGAAACCTCAAAATATTGATACATTGATCATTTCTATTATAAAGGCGTACAATTTAAGGTCTCAAAAGATTGAAAGAATTATGAATAGTAGATAGCAAATCAGAGTCTGAATGCATTTTTCAAAATTTCAGACATCTACTTATGTCATTGTATACTATGTCATTTTCTATATACCACATTGTATATATGCTCATTCATTGAGTGTAAATTATATTATTTTTATCTGATATCCCTTATGGTTTTACATACGAAGATTTTAGTTTTAATCTTGCATAAAAATTAAGGGAGCACATAAACTATGAATTTTACTAGCATGTTTTGAATTATAGTATGGTGGAAAACAAACTAGGCAGGCATGGTATTCAAGTTGATGATCAAGAAGGAGACACAAATATAAGAAGTATAAAAATTTGTCTAATTTTTGATTTCTCAAATTTTTTGTAAGCTATCAGATGTGTTACTGTGTACCAAGCTAGATGACTTTATGTATTGTTTTACTTAATGTCAATATGTGAATTAAGTATTCTGTTTCTTATTTTGCAGATGAGGAAACATGCATAATTATTGTATCCTTGTGCCAATTTACTCTCCTTCCTGCAATGAATAAAAATGGCCTGTTACATCACATCCTCTCCACTACTAAGCACTTGTCTTTTATTTATTTATTTATTTATTTTTATTTTTTGGTACTGAGGATTGAACTCAGGGGCACTCGACCACTGAGCCACACCCTCAGCCCTATTTTGTGTTTTATGTAGAGACAGGGTCTCACTGAGTTGCTTAGCGCCTCACCATTGCTGATGCTGGCTTTGAACTCGCGATTCTCCTGTCTCAGCCTTCCTAAGTGCTGGGATTATAGGTGTGAGCCACCGCGCCCTGCTAGCACTTGTCTTTTAAAATGTGCTGATTTGATAGCCTAAAAAATTGTATGTCATTGTTTCTGTTAAGATTTTTTATTCTCTAGTGAAAATGAAAATTCATTGGTAAATCAGCAAAGATTTATAGACACAGTTATTATTTATCAGTTATTAAGCATGGCATAGATGATAAAAGAAAACAAAGTTACTGTTTCCAGAAGAATAAAGAGATGAAAGCAGAACATTTATAAGCATCACAGGTGAGAAGAAATAGACACATCTTCCTTATGGTATAGTCTCCCCTATCTGGACATGTGGGTATGGTTTTTGAATGTCAACGGGGAGGGAAAATGACCTTATGAATCTCTGTACTGTTGCTTCTTTTTAAAATAAGGATTCTAGCTTAAATAAAATAAACTGATTTTACTTCTTGTATATGCCTTTCTGTTCAGCTTTTTACAGCTTCCATAACCCAAAGACTAAAACTTAAGATAGATTCTAATTTAATATCAAACAATGGTTTTCACAATGAAGCAAGTGTTGATCATAATAATAATACCTATATTTAAACTGACCAAAGAATGGCTAATCTGAGCATAGTTTAATACAATTCCAAAATATATGTATAATTTTTGCTAATGTAGATTAATGATCTTCTATTTTCAATGTTGCTTTGAGGATATTATTCTTGAAACATCAGAAGAGAACCAATACCACACTTCTAATCTTAACTTTATTCTATTTTATTGCAGTAAGATCATACTGTCTTTTCAACCTCTCTATAGGATTATCACAGGATGAAAATCAAATGTAATGATAAAGACACCTAATATTCATTAGACACATATAACATATTTGTTTTTCATGAGTTTTCTCTTTGGCATGCAAAAATCACTTAACTTATCCTAGCTCATTGATTTTGCTTGCCTCTTTTTAATCTCCACAGTTGATGAGATTTGGAGCTCTATTTGGCCATGAGAGTTGCCTCCTATCTTTCCTAACCAAACTTAGGTGACAGTGATTTAAACCATTGTTTGTTAAAGGAAATTGTAAAGTTGATGTTTGCTGGAGTGGTACATAAGCTCAAAATGCTCAGGACTCTGGGTTAGCCCCTTAGTGATTCTGTTGTCCTCACTGAAACAAAACAGCTACATACAATCAAGACAGCCTCTTATTCAAGCAGGAAACAAAAATCAGTTCAAGATGACCCTAAAAGCCTTGATTTTCCATTTCTTTAGCTAGAACTTTGATACATCCCTACTTTGGTGAAATTGAAGAATATCTATTCTATTTCTTAACATAATCAGACCCATAGCAAAAGGGGACATGGTATTTGTATGAAAATCTAAGACATCTGAGAAAAATGTGCATTAAAATCACAGTAACTGATCAAATCTAATCAGTCATTAAGTTATATTAAAAATTAAGTAGAAAACAAAATTCATTGCAACCAAAATTGGACCAGGGTCAAATACTACAAAATATCCATATGTAAGACTATTAAATGCAAACATCATATGCTAGACACATATGCTAAAACCAAAGAAAAGTTTTTCTTCTTGAACTTTTTTCATAAGTACTTCCAATTTAATTTAATTAATATGTTAAAAAATCATGGCTTGATTCTATTGTGCAGTGAAGAATTCAAAATTTATTGACCTAGTTCAGCTTCAGTAATAAAAAGGACCATATGTGCCATCAATTGAACAAAAATATTATGAGAACATATTTCTGTAACAAAGGAGGTGTTTTCTGTGACCAACATTTTCAAAACACTTAGTATGTTTGAATTTATGACAAAAAGACTTTTGGATTGTTGAAAGTTCACCCTTTGAAAATTGAACATATGGCAGTTACGAAGTGTATTATACATAGAACAAAAATAATAGCAAGCTTTGTCTACATTTTGGAAAATTATAATTACCTGCTCTTCCTATCAACATATTATGGACAAAAGAGCATAATAATTTAAAACAAAAAATGAACCTAAAACAAAAAAAGGAACTTAAAATTTTATCAGTCTCATTGAGTATTTTAATAAAAATATTTTAAATATCAATATAAAAAATTAATGTCAACACATTTTTGTAGGATATATTTCTTAATTATAATTAAATGAATATGTTGTATGAACTCTAACTACTATAATGCATAATTAGCTTAAGCTGTGTGTATACTTCATATGATTAAAAAGGCAGCTCTACCCTTCATTTTGTATTACTGAGCTTTTTCTCTTAACTAAGATAATCTTTACATGATTGCCTCCTATTCTATTTTGCTTTGCTTTTGGAAATTTAAAACCACAAAGTAGTTAGAATGATAGATGATATTTTCAATATTTCATATTAAGCTACACATAAAAGATAATATATTTGAGCAGAATGGGAGTGATATACATTTGTAGAAATATTAACTGCCATGAACATTTAAATAAATTATTAATATTATGGAAATAAGATACAGCATCATATTTTAAAAGAAAATAAATTGTACAAATCGAAGTTAATAATATTATTTTTTGGTAGTATGCTGAAGAAAGATTTCAAAATTTAAAAAAATGTAAATTACATTTGAAATACAAATGTGGTTAATCAATTAAAATTGTTAGAGAAAGCTTTGCACTTTAACTTGTATAAAACTAACAGTATTCCAACAAATATTTCTTTGTGAAGGATAAAAGCTAACTATTATAAAAATTGGTGACTATATCAAGATGTGATCCACAAAATTGTTTTTCAAATTTTTCAAGATTCCATCAAGGCAAATGTCTAGAATTTGCTTTCATGAATACCATCTTATTCCTGTCATAACTGCATCTTTCACTGTGGCCCAAGGAGAATCCCAGAAGTGACCTTTTCTTATTCTCTATAATGATACTGGCTTTGGTACAGTCAACCATAACAAAACATCCCTAACTCCCTATTTCAAATTGTTAAGGAAAACAAGGGTCTGTTGCAGATTCTGCTCTCAATGTTCAAAGTGGCAATTCAACATCATATTATATTTTCTTGAAAAATTGAGTTTAAAAATAAAAAGGAAAAGAAGGAGAAAGATGAAAGATCTATGTCATAATGAGAATGAATCACAGGAAAGTGCATTTTCCTATTCTGTCAAGAAACACTTTAAATTCAAATAGCAGTTGAATTGCAATCAGGACTATGTCTTTATCCACACTGAGTCAATAATCTTTATATGGAAGCATGGAATTATGGTCCTGGAAAAGAGAGTAATGTGATGCCCAAGCATAGAGGACTAGCAAAGAAATCAGCAAAGTAGAGGCTCTAGAGACATCTAGTACTGTATATAACAAGCTTCCATTTAACTCTCTCTTTGAGAAAAATTATCTAGTTTTCTAACATTCCATATCTAAGCAAACTTTTATAATAAATCTATTTAGAAGTGCATGGATGCTTATAAATATAAATAAACAGAATCCATGCCACCCATAAATTCAGTACTTACGTTTCCAAGTTCTTAACAGTATTTTTATTTTCTTTAATATCAAAATAACATACTTAAAGTCCCCATTCCAATTTGTTTTGCAGAAAATGTGTCTTTCATAGTTTTATCTTTCTTTCCACCTCTAAGGATTCCCAAGGAATCCTGGATTCCCAGGATTCCTCTAAGGAATCCCAGGAACATTCCCTCTATGCTCCTCTAGTCCAATAAGCTGACTCTGTTTTTTTCTTTCCAAGTCTTTAGTCTCTTTGTTGTTGTGATTATTTCTCCATTTTCTGCCATTTACCAGAAAAGAAAGTGTGATTCTACATGAATTCCGGCAGAGCACAATTAATACCAGGCTGTAGTAGGTAGTACAGCTTTGCTAATGCTTGACTATAACTTCGTAATTCTAATGTAAGAAATAAACCTTAAATTTTTATTTGTTGTTTTTAGATATATATGGCAATAGGGTGTATTTTGACATATTATATATACATGAAGTGCAACCCATCATAATTTTGATCCTATTTTTGTAAAAAAATTACAAGACACATGAGGGAAAAAAGAAAAGAAAAGAAACCTTAAAAATAAGGACCAGATAATATAGTCTTAGGATCAAGCAGTCTTTACTTTCGGGAACAATCATTTGCTTGAACCATTTTACCTGAGATGAACTTCTGTCCACATTCTTGTAGTCAAATTCCCAGTGCTTCTCTTGTGAGGATAAGAGGATGGAAACTGTTTTAGTCAGTTTTTTCACAGCTGCAACCAAAAACCTGACAAGAACAATTAGAAAAGTTTATTTGAGCCTCACCTTTTCAGGTCTCAGTCCATAGATGACCAACTTCATTGCTCTAGGTGAGAAGGGAGGCAGAATATCATGGAAGAGTGTGATGGAGGAAAGCAGCTCACTACATGGTACCAGGAAACAGAAAGAAAAAATCATAAAACCCAAAGGGACATCTCCAATTACCCACTTCCTCCAGCCACACCCTACCTGCCTATAGTTACCACCAAGTTAATCCCTGTTAAGGTATCAATTCACTAATCAGATTAAGCTTCTCATAACCCAATCATTTCACCTCTAAACGTTCTTGCATTGTCTCACACATGAACTTTTGAGTGACATCTCATATCTAAGCCAAAACAGGAATAAATAGATAAATGTAATTGTTCATGCTTTGAGTCTTAACAACATTGTAACCACCTCCATATGAAGATCTCCCTAAGACTCTACCACTGATTCTAGATTTTTTTCATGTTCATATCAGTCAATGTTGCACTTGGTACACCTCCCAAGAAAAAAGTGATAGTGTGTCCAAAACACAAATTCAAAATCAAACCTGAAATTCAGAATTTACTTACAAATTCTATTTTTGTCCTTCTGGTAGCTTCAATAATTTTAAAATCCTGATCCACTTTGAGCAGTAGGAGAGATTCTTGGTAAATTTAAAATTGCAGTTTATCACCCCCTACATAAGTGTTACTGCTTCTATATATTGGAACATTAAATAAGTGCAAATTACTGTCTCTTACAGAATAATCTTTAGTATTTCAAACAAATGTCACCTTTTTAACAATGTCTGATAACTCATAATTCAATATTTGATGCGTAAATCTTTGAACAACTGTATTTGAATGTTTTTTCCATATTCACAGCTCAAGTATTTTATATTATGGTGCTGTTTAACAATTGCTGCATAATTTTTGAGTAATTCATACTTAAATTTGAAAATTTGAAATGTTTTTGAATTATTTGTACTGTGTAACATTGAAGAAGGAGAGATCAAGAGAAAAAGAACTTGGAACAAGAGATTTTAAACTTCAGGTTGAATAAGCTATATCCAATATTTGATTTATTATTATGCTAATTTTTAAGACTTCCAATAAAAGTCTCATACTTATAAGAAACATACTTAACTTTGGATCTCTATTTTTCTGTTTTGTTTGTTTTATTTTCAAATCCTATATTCTCCTACATGCCTCTCTCCATATGTAAATTCTGGTATGTTACACTGTTTTTGAACATCAAGTTGAAATAAACAATACCTAAACATCATTTAATCAAACCCATATCTTATGTGTATCTCTTTTTAAAATTCTAATTGAGTTGTATATTTATGGAAAGATTTTTATACTTCTGACAGAAAAAGCACTTTAGTCAATATATCACAGTATACCTTTATTAATGCCTGACATAGTACAAATCTGTAGCTCAACCATTTCTTTAATGATGGTGTTATTATTCCACAGAGATACAGTTTCTTCCTCCAGATAGTTTCCAGTTAATGGAGTAGCCAGCAAATTTAAAATAGACAATCAAAATTTGATAACAATTTGTAATGCACTAAAATAGTGCAGAGGAGGGATACTTGGGTCGGGGAACATATCAACTTTTCCATAGAATCAGCCTTCCAAATTAGACATCACCTCTACTCCTGCCTTTGTGTGTTAGCTCCAGCCTGGCAATAGGAATGAATTTTATCTTGGCTTCTAGCAAAAAGTGTGTTTCCACTGTTTCTCCAGACATTAAGGAAAGTGTGTGTATGTGTGTGTGGTGGGGGTGAGGCTACAGCACATAGGATATCACAGAAGAACACATAACGGTTCTCCTAAATTGTCTTAAGAATGCCTTTAATATTTTTATAATGCCTTGTAATACTCTATAAAAAGCACTCAGGTTATCTTCTAAGTACTGTTAATGATACCAATGTGCACTTACAAGAACTCAAACACTTCACTTTGTATAGGACTCTACAATTAGATTTCAGTCATGAATTTATTCCACAAACATTTATTGATTCCACAAACATTTATTGAACCTCTACTATGTCAAAAGCTCAGTGAACTCAATGGCAAAATAATAGACATAATACTTGTTCTCAAGCAGTGTAGAGTCCACTATGGGATGTTGGCAAGCAACAATTAAAATACACTTTAAGTGCTATAAAAAAGCAAGCATCTCATTACTTGGGAACAATCAGAAAAGCTTTTCTAATGGAAATCATATTTTAACTCTCATCTGACGAGTGGGAAGGTGTTAACTAACAACTCAGAAAGAGAATGAAAAGAAAGAATATATTTAATGAAGGAACACACACACACAAAGGCCAAGAAGAAAAGAGCATGGTAGTTTTGAGGAAAACGAGATGGATTTGTGGGGATCATGGAGTGATCTGTGTTTGAGGGAAGCTTGAGAAGAGGCTCAAGTACAGCAGGCTGAGCATGCCAGAGACTGCAAGCTATTTTAGGACAGATAGACTTTTAGATTGAAAGTAATAGGGAGCATTGTACAGTTTTAACCCAGACAGATATGATCTGATTTCATTTTAGGTAAACTACTAGGGCTACTTGCATAGAATACATTTTATAACTTAAATATAAATATATATTAGAACTTACTACCTGGCTATGTCCTCTGCATCAGAGACAATGTGAGCAATGCTCCGTATTTTTTCAGTGCCAATCAACTCCCAGGCTCTCAGTGGCTTTAGTGGTTTATGCCACAGAGAGTTTCATCACATTACTCCTCATCTCTTAGCATAATCAGCTACCTGGCCATCCACTGTACGAGTCATTCTAGTGTACCTTATGCAAGTGAATGCAACAGCATGCATAGCATCTCCAGTGCCCAGGTATCACCAGAAACTCTAGTTCCCACTCCATTTCATGACTTCATAGCATGAATATGATATCCTACAGTACGCAAAAGGAGAGAAGATTCTCTTGAGGAAAATTAATATTTAAAACATAGAAAGAAGTTCCACAAAAAATTACTAGGAAGACTCACCCTGAGAAAATACTAAGAGAAAGCCCAAGAGAATTGTTTGTTTGTTTGTTTGCAGGACTTGAGATCAAACCCAGGGTCTTGAATACAACAACCAATTGCTGTTCCACTGATCTAAACATCCAGCCTTCAGTAAAGTTTCTTATTTTGGAAATAAAAGTGTAGAATATCCTAAGAAATGAAGGGCTGCTAATAAGTTGAGGTAAGTAAAGCCTTAAAGAAGGCCTTTATATTTGGGAATAAATTGGGGCAAGAGAATTTTAAAAATTTAGTAAGAAAAATTTTGTTATATAGTTAGAGGTTGAAATAAAATTGTTATAGGTTGATGGATCAATGCAGCCCTTTTAAGAAGATTGAAACAAGCCAGGTATGGTGGTACATGCCTGAAATTCCAGTGGCTTGGGAAACTGATGCAGGAGGATCACCAAGTTCAAAGGCAGCCTCAGCAACTTAGTGCCAAGATGCTAAGCAACTCAATGAGACTTTGTCTCTAAATAAAATATAAAAAGGCCTGAGGATGTTGCTCAATGGTTAAATACCCCTGAGTTCAAACACTGGAGAAGAAGCGGGAGGAGGAGGAGGAGGAGGAGGAGGAGGAGGAGGAGGAGGAGGAGGAAATTGTAATGTGCACAAAACAGAGGATGTAGTTGATCAAGTAAGAGGAAGATAGGCTATTTATTTGTTTATTATATATTGTTTCTTTTAAGCTACACAGACTTGAAAAACCTTAAATACATATGACACTGAGCAAGGAAAATGAAGAGAACTATGACTGGCCTATGGATTTGTTAGTTAAAGTCCCTGATGTATAAAGACAAAGACTTCATGCAACATTTAGAATGTAGGGTTCCCTTTTAAATTTGGAAGATCTGGCATCAGATGGGCTTAGTATATCTGTGGTTTCCAAAGATCCAGATATTTATTTAACAAGAAGTACAAGTTTCTATACAATTATTAATTAAAGGTATCTATCCTAAATTGATCTGTGTAAACATTTGAATTAGGGTAGGCTGAAATACAGAATAATGAAACAATAATTATAGAATGTGCCTGAAAAAAGCTCAAAAATATGGATTCAGAAAATGTCAGTATTTCAACAGAACTGAAGACAGGCAACCAAAGACTTTCAGCTAATTTTCTACCTGCTTTGGTAAGAAGTTCAAGGACTTCTACTCAAATGGCACCTCTGTTTTAAAGTTGGGGCAAAACTTCTCCAAGAGTAGAGAAGGTTCATTACTGAAACTTACTGAAGTTCATTACTGAAAATGTTTATGATAATAGTATGTAGACTAAAAATGATGTATTTGTGATGATCTATATAACTTTTGTATTTAATTAATTTGAAATTGGGAGAAGTTCAGTGCATCTACTACTGATGCTCCTACTACTAAATGGATCACTTAGGACTTTCCAGGCACCATTCTAAGCCATTTAATCTTCACAATAAGCCTGTGAATTCAATATTATTGCTCTTCTCATTTTACTTCATTAAAAGATAATTGTGTCAATTATATAAAATGCCAGGTTTTACACTGAATATGGAAATTTCTCTGTTTGATGTAATTCAGGACCATTATCTCCTTTATATTTTTCTACCAAAGAAGGATTTATAAGCTAAATCTCCTTTTACTCATTTCATTATTAATTTTATTAAATATTGAAATATTGTAAGGAACTCCACTACCAATAAATATTCCTGGAGGTATCAACCATGAGCTAAATAGTTAAACATTTCACTTTGTATCATCTAAGTTTAAATTAATTCATGACCCCCTAGAGTGCACAGCCAAAGCAATCTGTTTTCTAGTAATATTTTGTCTGTACTAGGTAGTTCAAATGTCATTCCACTGGGAAGTGGATATTTATGCTTATCTTCTTTGTTTAGAATTCTAAAATTACATAAGCCATACCAATTAAATGCAAAAATAATTACATATGTTCCTAGGAATAAATACTAAAAACATACAAGTGTGTGTATGTGTATATATATATATATAATTTATATATATTATTCATATTATTATATATATAAATAATTTATATTATTTATATATTTTATTTATATATATATAAACTCTATGTATAAATGTATCTGTATATATATATATAGATAGGTAGATACAGACATAGATATAAATAAATAAATAAATAAAATATGTAAACACTTCAAGGTTAACATTTTTAAAGGAAATATTAATTGATGTCTTCTTTCTCAAGAAGTTTAATACTCGCTATTTTTGTTATGCTGATAACTATGTACATAAAAATGTATGTATTTTCTATGCATTTCATATGCAAGTATTAAGCACAATTAAATTGTTGCAAATAACTGAATATTAAAATATAATAAGTAAATGAAAATCTACTTTTTCCAAATGGCTTAGTAAAGCAATCCCTTATGAAATGATATTATTAACCTAATAGTAACTGAATTTCTATATCTACTACTTTATGTCATTTTTTATCACACTGTGTTACACGAGTGTGCTACAGACTGTGAACTACAGAGAGTTGACATTTAGAATATATGGTCAGCCTTTCCTGGGGGAAAGGGAAGACTGATGAAGTACTACTGCACGGTATGACCTTGGCATTATAAGTAATTTGTTTCATAGGTGTACTCTGAGATTCTTGTTTGTCAAATTAAGAGGTATTTCTACTTTTCAATGATAAGCCAAACTGTACATGTAAGAACAGTTGATTAAAACTGGTGATGCAGTGAGAGAGGGCATTTATGCTTTGAAGCTTAACATATAGCTTTCTCCACGTTGCTTGGGGAATCCATTCTTCTCTCCATGTGAGCACGTTGATCCCCTTGATGTCAATGGGAGCTACATTTCCGTGACGAGAAGAAAATGGGCTTGCTAAAGTTAATCATCAGACTGATTTTGGTCTCATTTTAGTGCCCTGTTTATTGGCAATGGAAGTCAGATGTGTGGCTCACTTTGTAGCTCACCTGTTTTTCCCAAGTAGGGAACAGAAGTCAAGTGTAAAAGGGTGGAAGCCATGAAGAGATACACCTTCAGGCACTTAAAAGGAAGTGAACATTTTACTAGCATCAGGGACTTAAGCTGGATTTCCCAGAAGAAACAAAGTTTAAGCTATCTTTGCTCTAAACTTAGTTTTATTTTGTCTGAAGTCTACATAGCACAATTGTTACATAATTAACGAATTAAACACTTAAACCACTACATGTGCATCATCCATTATATAAACCAAACTGCAATTGGAAGAGGAGATATTCATTTCATAAGTTTATAAATTATTTTATTTCTTTTGTATGAAAATGACAATTCAGTCCCTGTCTCAAAAAGTGCTTGCATCTTGCATATGGAAGGATTATTACACAGTATTAATGCCCACAGTCAACCCAGGCTGGCACTGCTACACATTAACACTAGGATGTTTAATCCTAGTGTTAACATTTAATCTCCCTGAATCTTGGTCTTCTCAATTATAAAGCAGTAATAGCACTTGTACATATCTATTTGAAAATGTAGTACATGGAAAAATTAAAAGTTAATATATTTAAATCCTTAGAACTATGCTAAACAAAGAATAAGTGTTTTATAAGTGTCAGTTTTTGAAAAATTTTAATGAACAAGGCAAATTACATCAAAGTATATTTATGTGTCTTTAGAAAAATAAAAAAGAGTTAAAACATTTTCCATATGAATTTCAGGCTGAAATTGTGCATCTAGATAGATATTCCCAGGAAATTATACTCCTTTGCTTAATGTATGCCAGTCCTCTCTGTCAGTCACTCTGAAGGTCTCTGGCCCTTATGAGACTCTCACTATTTCCATTGCCCAACTAAAAGAAAATAATACCCTAATTTAAAAAAAATATTGTATATCTGGTATCATTTTATGAAAATAAACTAAAGGTTATCTAATCTACATGCATTGGACAGTAAAACTTTCCACTATATCTTGAAATTACTCCTATATGCAGAAGCAGGGGCTCTTAGATCCTAAGCAGAATTTCATCAGAGATACTTTAAATAGGGTGGAGGGTCTGAAGACATATCATTGAGGCTGGATCTTTATGTTTTGTTTCATAGAAATATAAGCCTCCTGGCTATGCGAGCCACAAAACATTTTTCCTTTGAGATTGACTGCAGGATTCTTTTTTTTTTTTTTTTTTTTTTT
>CM053404.1:91950751-91972873 GCA_028644305.1 Xerus rutilus | reverse complement strand
GACATCAATGTTTATAGCAGCTCAATTCACAATAGCTAAACTGTGGAACCAACCTAGATACCCTTCGATTGATGAAAACATAAAGAAAATGTGGTATGTATATACACAATGGAATATCACTCAGCAATAAAAGGGAATAAAATTATGGCATTTGCAGGTAAATGGATAGAGTTGGAGAATATCATGCTAAGTGAAGTAAGCCAATCCCCAAAAAAACAAATGCCGAATGTTCTCTCTGATAAGTGGATGCTGATCCATAATGGGGAAGGGGACACAGGAAGAATAGAGGAAATTTGGTCAAAGGGGAAGAGGGGAGTGGACATGGGGACAATAAAGATGGTGAAATGAGATGGACATTATTACCCTAGGTATGATGTGTATGAGTGCACATGTGGTGTGACTCTACATCATGTACAACCAAAGAAATGAAAAGTTGTGCTCCATTTGTGTACAATGAATCGAAATGCATTCGGCTGTTATGTATAACTAATTTGAACAAATTTTTAAAAAGGAAAAAAAAAAGAGAACTACAATGGAGGAAGGGAACGAGCTGGTAGAAATGCTGTTTTTTTTTTTTTTTTTTCGGAATGGCTTCTTTTCAGGATTTGTTTACTTGGTATCCTTGTGAAGGAAAAGGGAGTGCTAAGTATGTCTGGGATCAGTGGAGACAGATGGTGCTTTCTCCAAGGTGAGGTAAAGCTGTCAGATCCAGTCAGTGGTCCAAGCAAGTATACTTTCCCCTATGCCTCTAACTACTGGTTCTTGTTTCATAACTCTTCGAAAAGCTCTAGAGGAAGACCTATTTTTCCAGCCTAAAACTCCCACAAGAGTCCACTGATTAGTTGCTGTGTGATAAATACAAACACATGGCATGTTTGAGCATCTCATTATTCTTGACAGCTTGCTATGCTCATTTTCCTAATTTGAAAAAATTCAGGTGAAGTTGTGTCCCTGGGTTTAGGACCATAATACCACAGTGGTCTTCTGCCTTGGCCAACAATGAAACAGGTGAGTTTGTTTCTTGAAATCTCATTCAAGAAACAAAGAATCAAGAAGTTAACCTCACTGACTGGTCAGGGCTCCCTGCCCAGTGTGTGACCTGGGATTTCACTTTGATGAAACTTTCATGACTCTTGACTAGAATGTGAATAAACTTTCTCCACGAATTTCACCAGGAAACAATTTTATAGATCATTAGAGAAATTTAAGTTTTAACTTGAAGCCATATTTTCAGAACATGCAAACCCCAACAAATCTTCCTTGATTTATAAATAAAAGTGAAGTTTTCAGCATGTGTTTATCCAACAATTAGAGCATTATTAATCACTTTGGATGTTGACCAAGAATTAACACACTACAATCAGGAATTCAGAACATTTATTGCAAGAGCTGAATAATTGTAAATAACGTAGAACTGGCAAAGCAGTAACAAGGATAATTGTTTAGATATTTATTCTGTCAAAGTCATCAAACACCCCTCACAAACCAACAAGAATGTACTTCAATAAGCAATGCACCCCTACCCATTATTGTCCATTATACTGTGGAAAAATGTGAACTGCTATTTACAAAGTAATTTTATTTTTGGTAAGAACAAATTAACTATCAGATTAGCAAACCTTTTTTTTACAGTTTTTTGTTTTATTTATTTTTTTTACTTTTAAACTGATGGTGAACCGTGGCATTAAGATAACTTTTCACTTCTTTCAATAAAGACATTTTGTTGCATGCTATTTATTTGTTTAAATCATCTGTCATGCCTTAACAAAAACCTCCTAAGAATGTTCAAATTTGGATTTGTTTGCACGTGCAACTGAGATCTTATTAACATTAGTTGTCACTGTGTTGGTTTGACCTAAGTGACAAAATGCTGGTACCTGCCAGGCATTGACCAACTATGATAACAAACAGTTAAACAGCAATAATTAGAGATTTATCCCTTTATTTCCCCCAACTACCCTACCTGGAGAATGTTCTGTTACATCATGAAGGCACAACACATTAAATATTTTGTGGCTATGGTCTAATAACACTTGTGTTACAACAACAGTATTGTATATGAAGATCAACACAAACTCTGTCATTTCAACAAAGTTGTAGACACACATTTGCCAAATTGAAACTATTTTTGAATAGTGATTTTTCTTTAATATATGCTAATTTTGATACATTAGTTTTGCATGAGTGACAAGTACAGGATATTATATCACTTTTGACAGATAACACTTTCCCATTACTCTCTCACTTAATAGTACTAATAAAGTGGTTTTTGCTTTTGCCTACTTTGAAAATAAGGATATAAAAAAATAGGTTCTGAATTTCCAAGCTTTTGGAGAACTCTTCTTTTTTTGTGTAAAGTTCTCAGTTTTTCCTTTCATCTTTATTCTTTTACGGAATTCCGACATTAAAAGCTACCCTTGAAGAAGTCAGATTTCAGAACCTTTTTTAAACACAAGCATTTAAGATCCTTTGAACGATGTGTGTCAAGACAGACTACTAACGCAGAAACACCTCACTAAAAGAAACAACAAAAATAACAATAAAGAGGTAAATTGAATAAAAAGGGAAAGAAGCAACCATAAACACAGAATTATGCTACAACATTTTTAGGTGAACGCTATAAGTACACAAAAGTTGTTAATAATAACTTGCTTCTATTTACAAATACTTTAACACTGATTGACTTACAAGTGTTCACTAACGTTGTTAACAGCACAATAGGTTTAATGCTTATCTTTTTAAGTTTTGTTTGAAGTATAATGTCAAGTATAGCGGTCCCAGCATAAATCAATGACAAAAAAAGCACAATTTTCTAAAGATATGTTTGTCAGTCACTCTAATCCATGGAACTTTCTTACTCTCCAAATGCATATTCTATTGTTCATAGCAGCAGTCCAGGGTCAAAATAAAATGCAATAATAAAAATAAATTGCACAATGGAGAGATCTCTGGAGAGTTTAATCAATTCTAGTAAACAAGATCACATGGCTAATAGAACTATCTTCTCTCTTAAGTTGCAAAACATTGTCTCCTCCATGGTGCTAACACAAAGTTATGGATATCCCTGCTATAAGGGGCATAGTTGTAGAGATCTATTGAATACATAAAGCTCTGACACACACAATATTAGCATGTCTATTTAGATTAAGGTTATTAGGTCCAATGTAGCTTTATCTTAGAGTTGGTGCTCCTTAGGACTCTCAATAGCACCTCCTGCTTGCTTATAAGACTTAAGATTTGCCAGAGGAATGTCTGTCATGTGGCTGCCATTGTTGAAATGGCCTTCATTGGAGCCAAACTGCTTACGGTCATTGAACTGGTTCCTGTTGCTATCTTCTTTCCAGGCTCTGGTCAGAGTATGGCCATTCACAAGCTTGTCTTTCTTGACCCATTCTTTCTGGGGTGCAAAGGTTGAAAGAGGAGATTTCGGGTGTTGATATGGACCCAAGCCAGGAGGCATCCAGCAGTTATCAGAGTGACCCAAAACCAAGCATTCTTGAGTGCACATCTCTGTTGCTTCAGCTAATCCACGGGGACCCAGAGGCCCATCTGTAGAGGACAAGATACAGAAATTGTTAAGAAAGAAAGTGGTTAGAATCCTAATTTAAAATGATCTCTTTAGAGAAAAAGTACATTGGAGTTATCTCATTTTCTTCATGAAATTATATCGGGTGATCCAGCCTTGGCAACTTATTGAGACGCTAGTTCAAAATAAAAAATAAATAAAGGGCTATCACTGTAGCTTAATGGTAGCATGCTCCCATTCAATCCCCAGTACTGCATACATAGTTCCACGTATGCAAGGATTAATAGAAAAGCAATCAAATTCCTCCAATGGAGAAAAGATTTAATTTTTCCTCCTGTAGCCTTTTTTTTTTATAGACAGAAACAAAACTAGCTATCTTGATAGAGAGACAAAAAGATACATTTGGTAAATATGTGTTTTCAATCAATCCTTTCATGGCATAAGATCATGATCTATATTATAGATGATCACTGATGATCACTGATCTATATTATAGGAATTCTCGGGAAAAAACTTAAATTTAATAAAAAGCTATGAAGAGTAGAAAAATATATTTGCAAATTTGAATATACAAATTCTACAACTTTACAAATATGAGAAGCAAACATAGTACTTAAAACATCATTAAAAATGAATATTCTATATAACTACATAAAATATTGGTTTTTCTGTATAGGCACTTACTTTTTCTATTTGAAGTCATATGAAAATATTTTTACGATTATTAATGATTAAATATTCATTTTAAGGAATATTCTAATGAAATTATCATACTAAAGTTACACGAGGTCTAGGGTAAGCATTCTGAAAACAGTCAATAAAGAAAACTTCTGCACCCAAAGACAGTATTTGGGCCCTCTAGGCTTAACCAGTTTCTGGATTTCTAAAGTATAAAACTAAAGCTATATTGCTAATTGAATCACATGAAATCTAACATTCATGGGGGAAATCATGACAGGATTTTTCTTTCATTTTTTTTTACTAGCAGGTAATCTAGAACACACTTTTAAATCAGTATTTCAAAAGCAAACTCTTCCATCTGTGAAAAGAAGAAACTAGCCCTTTACTGAAAAATAACAGTCAAATGGTTAAGGAATACATTGGGTTGTTTTTTGTGTGTGTTTTCCCCCTTGATTAAACAGTCAAGTGATAAGTGATAGCTTGGAAATTAGGAATTGATTTTTTGAATGAGGTTAAGTGAATAGGCAAGAAAGTCTCAGCTATAAAGCATTTTCAAAAGCAGAGTCATCAGAAAAAGAAAAAAATATATATGAAAACATATCTGTAAATTTACCTACGTGACAATTAAAATAACTGAAAAATATTTGGAATGGAAGTCTTTGCTAAAATCCACATTATTACAACTAATAGTTCTAAATGTCCAATAATTTTGAGCTTTTTATGTTTACATCTATTTGCCTTAATAAAATCCTAATTATTTCTTTCATATGAAGAAAAATATACTGAGATAGGCAACAGTTCAGACAACAATCTAGTCAGTATCAGAACAGACATCAGATTTTATACAATGTCAAATTTGAGTCAGTTCTTTAGATCTAAAAGACTTTTCTTGAGGATAACTGTAAAATTCCTTCCCATTTGACCTGTATTCCCAGTCCCTCAAAAGCATTTTTAGTTTGTTTAAACACATATTCATTACTTTAAACTATTTTTCTCAAAAACCTCCAGTGACATTTAATTTAAATTTATCTATGAGCCTTTTTTGTCCTTTGTAATCTGACCACACTTTTAAAGTTCAAACTAATTCCTTGCTGGTGTTGGTGTACCTAGTGACTCTCACTCACAAAGCTAACACATTTCACTCAAACCAATTCATGCTCCTTGCTTTAGGATCTCAGGTTTAGGAGGTTTTTGCCTGGCCTGTTTTCTTTTAATTACTGACTCCTTCAAGGGCCATCCTCTGTCCTACATACCACAAGCAAGCTCATAACAGTACTGATCCATGTGTCACAGATACTTTAAAGATTTGCACCACTCTTTCTTTTTTTGAGGAATAATAAATTTTCTCACGGTCTCCTTCAATTTTTGCTGCAATGTCATTTTTGTCTTTAGGAGAACATTCTGAATATTTACAAGTTTTTAATTTAGTTTTCTCCCAACTAGATTGAAAATTCATTGATGGAAAAGAAACTGACGTATCAGTCTTCTGATTCCCTCATAGTGCTGGGCAATAGTGATGATCTATGAACAATGCTAATTGCTAATTAAAATTTTATGAGGTTGAAAATGTTCTGAGAATTAATAAAGATATCCCCCCGCATAAAGGCAGAGCTTAAGTAATTATAATAGAAGATGCTGATTTCACAAAGCTCACACCAAAACTCTTTAACAGCAAATTTTTTTGGTTAGCAATACTTTGTGACAGTTAATAAATGAATTATTTAACTTCTGTTAGAATATTTACTCTGTTCAGATTCCAACAGACATGAAGTAGTTAATCATCAATTTGATGTACAAATCTTAAAGGCTTTATGAAACAACCCATAATCTTTAATTTTCCAGCATCATTAATGTTTGTCTTGTCTTGATACTATCTCCAAAGCAAGGAGGGCATTCACAGCTACCTCAGAAATATCAATAGAATTAGGTTTTGGTTTTTTTTTTTAAACTCAGAGAAGAAAAGAAATAAAATATGCATAGTTATTTTTAAATTAGCCTTATTCAACATACACAATCATCTTTTTAAATTAAGACATATTACCCAAGGATTAACAATGAGATCTTTTGAGTATATCTATAAGCATTTGTAGACCTTAAGTTGACACCTTGAATGAAACATTTTGATAGAGTATAATCTTTTTTTTTCTTTCAGGAAGAATAACATTAATTATTCTACAAAAATTTACTGAACCTGCACTGTAGACTAGCACTGGAATGAGGACCAGGAATACAGCAGTTAACACAAGTCTACACTATTCATGTAACTGCAATCTAACCTTGGAAACAATTGGGTTAAGAGCAGTAAAGAGAGAGCGAAGGACAAGGTGCCATTGATTCAGGCAGACTCTTCTTTCTACAAAGTAATAGACCAACAGATATTGTTCCAAGTTATATCATTTCTTCCATTTCCTTTAAGTTCTTCTTAAAGATAATTGACAAATGAAGACATTTTATAATTAAAGTTGTGTGTACTGTGCAAAATCATTAACTGGCAAAAAATGACTTTCTTGCCATTAAATTGTGTTAATTGCTCTTTATTGCTCTTTGAGAAATATGCTATTCATGATTCACTCTTAAGTATGAATCTGAAGTAATTTGATAATGTCTGTAAATAAGCTTATAGAAGATTTGTAGATTGTTTGGTAAATCTTTTAAATAGCTAACTCTTACATATAAAATTTCAAGACCATCCAGAGGCCAGGCCAGGCACATAATTGCACTTGCACAGGTGAAAGTAAGAAATACATGTTATGCTTCCAAACTGGAGAAATCTTCCAGGAAGAGCCACACAAGGGTTGCACCTGAGAACAGGGCATTAAGAAACTGGAAATCTCAGGGGCGACTTATGTATAAAGAGCAGAGTGCGGTTAACTAGGATTCAGGGCTCTCTTTGCATACACTAATTTAAATAATTTCTCAGGTACCAGGTATATGAGATATCTCAAATTATTTAGTACCTGTACCTGTGCTGGTTAGGGTGGATACTTAGTGACCCATTACCATGAGAAATCTAGAAGGGAAGTGGTGGTTTCCAATTCATTTCTCTCATTTAGAAACATAGAAATTCATTGTCCTTCCAAAAATGAAAAAAGCATTATTTAAAACATTTTGTTATGGATTATTAACATTTCTCAATGTATGAATAAAAATAAACTGTGATTCTCCATCAAATAAAGCATTAAACTATCAGGGAAGTTTTCCTAATATTACAGTATGCACTAAACTAAAATTCTCTATCTTTGATACATTATAAATAATGGTCCTAAGTAATGAGAAATTATATTAGTTTTCATTCATATATTCTCTCAATAAATGTTTACTGAAATTTGACATATATCATATACATTATTCCGCTTGATTAATAGACGTCTTAAGGTTTTAATGTCTGCACATAGGAGTGTTTGTCTATGTGTTCATGAATTTGTGTTTTCTGTTTCTCTAGTTTTCCTTAAACTTTGCAAAATCCTACTTACGCTACATTGTACAATAATGTTTCTAATCCCGGACAGGATTCCAAATGGCTTACACTTTCTATAATTCAATCATTATACTAAATTATTTCCTTAAAAATAAAATAATTGAATTCTCCTAGCATGATATTTTTAACACTAAAATATTACTTTAAAAAAAGTGAAATTGTTCGTTCCTTTTCACATTCTCCAGTTTGATTTTAGCCATCCTTTGATTTGGAACATTTGTATAAAGATGCAAGTGCTGATAAAACAATGTAAGTTATTTATTTATGCCTTAAAATTTTTAAAACAAAAATGACAAATATGACAAAAAGGTCTTGAAAGTTTTCTTGGTATTTTATATTTATATCAGGTATCAAAGTACTTCTCCATCTTTGTACAAGTTACTTTCTCATTCAAAAACAAAAATATTTTCCAAAAGTTTAGTAATTAACCACTGCCAGAAAACTGCCTGAATTACTGGCTTCTACAGCTATAGACTTAAGAGGTGAAGCAATTCAAGTTAGTGGAACTCCAGCTAAACTTTAGTGGAAAGATACTTGAGTGGCCCTTGACCTCATTTTATAATACCTGGAAGCAAAACTATTACTTCATTGATTAACTCACTGCTGTAATTAACAAGTAGCTTCTGCCTTGTTGACCAGCAGTTTTTCAATCTGAGTATTTGAAACCTTTCAACTCCAAAGTTTGAAACTGGTATAAAAATGAAATCCTCACACCCTTTCACATTCCTAATTAGATTTCATATACTATGAAGTTTTGCCTTTTAATAAATTTTCTTTCTTTTTTTGTCTTTTCTAGGGATTGAACTCAAGGCCTCACATGTAATAGGCTAGTGCTCTACCACTAATCTATATACATAGGCCAATGAATTAATTTTTCTTAGAATTTTTACTGTTTCTGAGAACTTACTGATAGGTAAAACACATTTTAAATTATTTCCTTAAAGAAAGAATTTTACAAATATTATGAAGAAATTGTGAAATAGGTAAGTCATTTTCATATCATTTTGGATCTAATTCATCACATCTCACTGAACTTTTTGTTATGTTAAGTTTTTAATAATAGAAAAAATTTCCTCTTTTATGAAGATATTTTTACAAATTCATTTTTATTATGAATATTAACTCATTAATTTTATAAATTAATGGGTTTCACTGTGACATTTCCATTCATATGTATATGGTGCTTTGATGACATCCATCCTCCCTTTTACCCTCAATTTCTCTTCTCTCTCTTCTTTCTTACCCTGCCCCTGTCCAGTTCCCTAATTGTCCCTCTTCTACTTTTAGGTCACCCCCTGCCCTAGTTTCCACATATGAAAGAGAATATATGAAACTTGTCTTTCTGTGGCTTATTTCACTTATCATGATGTCTCCAGTTCCATCTATTTTTCTGCATGTGACACAATTTCATTCTTCTTTATGGGTGAATAATATTCCATGGTATATATAGACTATATTTTCTTCATCCATTCATCTTCTGACAGGCACCTAGGCTGATTTCATAACTTGGCTATTGTGAAGAGTAAGTACTGCAACAAATATAGATATCTTTTTTGTATGCTGAGATCTCTTTTGTATGCTGACTTTACTTCTTTTCGTATACACCCAGAAATTTTATATCTGAATCACATGGTAGTTCTATTTTTAGATTTTGAGGAAACTACACAAGGTTGTTCATAGTAGCTGTACTAGTTTGCATTCCCACCAACAATATGTAGGGGTTCCTTTTCTCCACATTCTCTCCAAGATTTGTTATTTGTTTGTTTACTTTTGATAGAATCAATTCTGACTGGGGTGACATGTTGTTTAAAATCCATGTTGTTTTGATTTGCTTTTCCCTGATGGCTGAAGATGTTGATTGTGTGTGTGTGTGTGTGTGTGTCTGTGTGTGTGTGTGTGTGTGTGTGTGTTTATTTTTAATTTTTTGGTGCCAGGGATTGAACCCAGGGACGATTAACCACTAAACCACATCCACAGTCCTTTTTTATTTTTTTATTTTGAGACAGGGTCTCACTAAGTTGCTTAGGGCTTTACTGAATTACTGAGGCTGGCTTTGAAATTGCAATCCTCCTGCCTCAGCCTACCAAGCCCCTGGGATTATAAGCATGTGCTACTGTGCCTGGTTGATTTTTCAAAATATATTTATTGATCATTTATAATTTTTTCTATTGAGAAGTGACTGTTCAGATCATTTGTCCATTTATTAATTGGATTACTTGCTCTTTTTCTGATAATTTTTTGAATTCTTTATGTATTCTAGATATTAATCCTCTTTGGGATGAACAGCTGGCAAAGACTCTCCTATTTCTAGATTGTTTCTTCACTTAGTGATTATTTCCCCTGCTTTGTAGAAACTTTTTAATTTGATGTAATTCTATTTGTCAGTTCTTGCTTTTATTTTCTGAGCTACTGGAGTACTATTTAAGAATTCTTTGCTTGGGCCTATATCTTGAGGTGTTTTCTCGATATTTTCTTTAAGCAGGTTCAAAGGTTTGGTTTTTACTTTAAGATCTTCGATCCATTTTCAGTTGATTTTTGTTCAGGATGAGAGATATGGATTTAGTTTCAAGCTTCTGCATATGGATATCCAGTTTTCCCAAAATCATTTGCTGAATATGTTATCTTTTCTTTGATGTATTTTTTGGCACCTTAGTTTAATAATTAACAGGTTGCAGATGTCTGGTTTTATTTCTAGATCTTCTGTTTTATTCCATTATTCTGCCTTGTCTGTTTTCAGGCCAAAACCATGATGTTTGTATTACTATCACTCTGTAGTATGTTTTGAAATTAGGTATTATAACACCTCCAGACTTGCTCTCTTTGCTCAGGATTTCTTTGACTATTCATAGACTTTTCTGCTTCCATATGAACTATATAGAACTGCTTTCATGTTCAATGAGGAATGTCACTAAAATTTCGATGGGATTGCATTGAATCTGCAGATCATTTTCAGTAGTATGTTCATTTTCACAATACTAATTTTCTCAATCAATTGAAGAGAGGATTCCATTTTCCAGGGTCTTATTTTTGTTGTGAGGCTATTGTGAATAAAATTGTTTTCCTCACTTCTTTCTTCATGAGTTAATTATTACTAAAAAGGTTGATTATCGTATATTGACTTTGTATCCTGCTATTTTGCTAAATTTTTCAGTTCTAAGAGTTTCAGTGAAGTCTTTAGGGTTCTCTAAGTGTGGAATCATATCATTTGCAAAAGTTATAATTTGCCTCCTTTTTTATTTGCAAATACCTTTTATTTCTTTCTCTTACTGCAGTGCCTAAAAGTTTAATTACTGTATTGAATAAAATTGGTGAGAGTTGACATCTTTGTCTTGTTCCTGATTTAAAGGAAATATTTCCAGTTTTCTTCCATTCAGTATGATGTTGGTTATGGTCTGTTGTATCTAACCTTTACTATGCTGTGGTATGGTCTTTCTATACTAATATCTTCTGGGCCTTTATCATGAAAGAATGTTGAATTTTCTCAAAGGTACGTTCTGCATCTATTGAGAAAATCATGTGAGGTTATCCTTGATTCTATTTATATGTTTTATAACATTTATTGTTTATGCAATACATATCAGATTGTTATATTATAATTCATTTTGTGGTAAGAGCATATGTAGCTATTTTTATGAAAAACATTTTTATCCTAAGTTCTAATTTTCATGTCTTTCCTCAAGGATTTATATGCACACAAGTGTGTAGAATGCTAAGACTTTTTTTTATCACTAAATATCTTATAATAGAAGATACACATACTGATTTGAGTTTGATAAAATCATTTCCCTGAAATCATATAATTTTTCTCTATACTTGCTGTTATGAATATGCTGAGAAAAATCTTAATTTTTACACTTGTTGTTTACCCTGGTCATTCTTTCTACAAATAAAATCTAGGGAAATAAATTTTAATTTTAATGTTTTTAAAGACTGATACAATAAAATTTAGTATTTTTTACTAGCTCATTTTCAACCTCAGATTTATCTTTCTTTCTTTCTCTTTCTTTTTTCTTGTTGAAACAAAATGTAATTAGCAGAATGATTAATCGCATTTTTGGTGTATTACCTTAAAGAGGAAAGATAAAGGGAAAGGTTTGGTAACTCTAGAAGGAACTAAAGGACAAGCCAGAAGGGGATTTATTTCATAATCACCCTAATATCTACTATTTCATTCATCATATTCTGTATTTATTGAGTGCTTAAAATTAAATCAGTTAATTTGTTTTGAAATGCATACATAGAATGATGTACATAGGTTATAGGCAAATACTAATCATTTTACATAAAGGACATGTGCATGTGTGTGTTTGGCATGGGGTAATAATTATTAGAACTATTTCTCTTCAGATACTGAGGGTCAACTGTAATTTTGAGAGGAATATTTCCCACTTACTTATTTTTTTAATTCAGTTCTTCTTAGGTTTGAAAAATTATTGCATAAAGTATTTAAAATCAGAACAAATTCAGAAATCTCAATTACTATGATCATCACAAGTGGGGCAAAAAGAAAAAGCCATAGCACAGCAATGAATTAGTATGAATTTTGAGAAAGTAATATCAGATTTTCTAACTCCAACTGTCTTATCTACAAATTAAGAGAAAAAGATCAGATTTTGATATGTGAGCTCTACACATTCTTTTATTATTTAAATATACTGTGGTTTGTCATCCATATAACCTAATAATCAAGTTCTTCAAAGTTATTTTTATTTAATTAATGAGTAGTAGAAGTCAGGCAAAAAAAATTGTAAGTTTATTGTTATGGTAGACTATTATTTAGGTTGCACTGGGTTTTGGATTATGAAATTATGTTCAGGATAACCATACATATATTTAAATATAAGCAAACACTGTTTTTATCAGAGTTTTATCTTGTAGCTCACGTTTAAGAACATTGTGAATGCATCTACAGTCACCTTGAAAAACAAATAAACACAAAAGCCCGCAACAGCAGGATTTAACAAAACCTTTGGTTAACAAGTAAACAAGGATTAAATGTTTTACACGTTCTTCATACAGATATTTTTTCCTTCATCACAGATGAAAAGTCAACATTTGCAGATGGAGAAAGTCCAAATACAATAACACATGGCCACCCCAAGCAGCAGATTCTCTGCCAGAGAGGATATTGGTATTTGGACAGATTTTATAGCTCACAAAGAATGGAGAGTACTTCTTTATACATCTTCTGCCTTCTTCTGCACCACATGAATATTAGCAAACATTTTCTTCATCTGCTGAAGCTAAGTGCTGAAAGGAAAATTATCTCTGATAATTTTATGAATTCTCCTTTTATTCACCAGTAGTATTTTATATTGCTATCATTTGAAAGACAATAGTCAAATGAGACAGATTTTCATTGATTAAATAAATTGTGACTAAATTGCTTGATGTGGAACATATTACTTGTATTATTGAGGATCATATTTACTTTCTTCTATAGTTCATAATTTTTAACAAGATTTGATGTCTTTCATTAAAAAAATACTCATTCATATACTGATGTCTTTTGAATTACTCTCCATCTCATGCAAATTGAATTGTTTCTCAGAAAAAAATAGGTAAATCTCATTGATCTGAAATACCTTTTATAAAGCAGATCAAAGGTTTGAAGCAGTGAAACAATTTTTTACAGATTAATTTCCAGTAGAAAACTAAGATTAAATGAAGAAACAACTTCTATAATCTTCTTTTCCTTTAAAAAGTTGTGATTCGAATCTAGGTCAGTATTACATAATGTTGTGAAATGATTTCCCTTTACACAATGTCCTCTGTTTCCCATGTTCCAGAACTATTCTTAATCAGAATGGGCATGAGGACTTTTGAAGTCCATTTTCATTCCCAGGGGCCTCTAAAGATCCTCACTTATTACTGCTGTCTAGATTCTTTCCTACATTCTGGGCTGGAGGTTCAACTTCTCAGTCTTCAGTGGGAGGAGTCCCAGGTGACTTCAACCATCAGACAATTTAGAAGAAATACTTCAGGAATTATCAAGGATTTAAAGACATAATACTTTATCTATTTTAAAGATGTCTGATGTTATTTATTAAATGGAATAGAATATCAAGTATGGTCCATGTTCCTGTAGGTGTATGTGTGTATATGTTTATACTTGGAATGTCTAACCATCACTTTGAATTAAAATATCATAGCTAAGCAACTGTTAAATGTTAATATGCATATGAATCACTTAGAGAAATTATTAAAATGCAGATTATGAGTCAGTAAGTGTAGGTGGGTCCTGAGTTCCTGAATTTCTCAAAATTCCTAAAGTAAAGCTGCTGCTTACATTCATGAACCACAATTGGAGATCCAAAGACCTGGAGGACTTAGTTCTTTCCATCCTGTTTACCCTCAGGGATAAACCACTAGAGTTCTCAGATTTCATTAACTATGAGAATTAATTTGAAAACTTTTAAACATAGATGTCTTGATCTTATCTGGAAATTTTCATTCAGTAGGTTTGAGGTGGAGCCCAAGAATTTTTCATCTGAAGTGTTGCCACTTTGATTTCTCCATCTATCACTAGCCTCACTGTGAGTATGAGTTTCCCTTGATAAGAATGAAGCCTTCTTTGGACCAGTAGCTGTTGAAATGCTCAGGACTCGTTATCTCTATTCACCCTAGGTGAGCTCTCATAATAATATGGACTTACATATATATGCTGATGAATCCCCCATATATGTGCCTAGCCCTTTATCTTTCTTCTAGGGGCCATATCAGTTTACCTGACTCCCTACTCAATGAGCACCATTAGATTTCTAACTGGCATTTCCAAATTACATAATTCCTGTATTTGTTTTCCAATTCTCCAAACCTGAAATTAACTCTAAATTTATCATTACTCTATATGACATACCCTTTCCCATGATGCTAAATACAGAAGCAAAAGGATTAGAGCCATCCTTGACACCTATTAGGCAGAAATTTAAAATGTCCTTTCTCTCAATATTTCCCACCATAGTCCTTTAGACTATGAATCACACTAGTAATTATGTTTGAAGTATATGGCAAAAGGGGATGTATGAGTATAATAAGTTTACTAATCAGTTGAATTTAGTTAATAAAAAGATTGTGGGTAGGTCCAACATAGCTTTGAAGATGAAATAATCAAGGATGTGAGAACAGCTTATAAAAACTGAGAGCACCCCACCTGCCACTGGATGGCCAGCACAACAGAGATCTCAGTCCTATACCTACAAGAAACTGGATTATGCCAACAGACTGAATGACCTGACAGCCTATTCTTCCTCTGAGTCTCCAGATCAGAGTCCTCCCAGCTGAATCCTTGATTTCAGTCTTGGGAAACCCAAACCATGTCAAGCCCACCTAGACTCCTGAGATCAAAAAATGGATGAAAACTGAGATTATAAACCTATGCTGCTATAAAATGCTAAATTTGTTAAAATTTGTTCCTAAGCAACAGATAACTTATATAACACTTTTCTTTTACTCACATCACATAGTACCTAGTACCTAGTAAGCCCTTTAGTCCATCAACTTTGCTGCAGACTCAGCATCTCAAGCTACCATGATTTCCTATCAGGAATCATTCTTCCACTCTTTCTACATTCTAGTCTCCAATCTGTAGTCCTGCACAGCTTCCTAATCTCACATCACACCTCCATCCCTGCACTGTTCTGTGTGCCACACTGATTCTTCCTATGATTTCAGTACATGAAGCTTAGTTTGTACTCAGGGTCTTTGGATTTGCTATTATTTATGCCTAGAACATTCTTATTGCCATAGAATAACCCACTCCTTCACTTCATTTAGGTGTTTCAGTTAACTTATTAGAGCATTTCCTGACTACTGTTAAAAGTAATAATCTTCTCTACTCCATCATTCTCCATCCCCTTACCCATCTTTATTTCTCTTTCCATAGTTCACTATCTGTCACTTCATATTTATTTGTTAATAATCAGTCTTTTTCACTTTAATGTAAGCGTCACAAAGTTAAGTAATTTGCTTTTGTGGTAACTATATCCTCAACATCTATAGCTGTAGTCTTGGATATTGTAGAAAATTACTAGATATATTTAAACAAGAAAAACATGTACAGGGTTGTACTAGATCCCAAATCAGCAAGCTTATATAAAGTGTATACAGACCATTATGTGACGAATACTTTCCATCAAAGAAATAGTTAATAGCTGTGCTATTTCTAACCTACAGATTACAGATATTTGTAAGAATCCATAGCCTAACAGCTCACCAAGAAAATATTTGGAATGTCTAAATAGTATTAACAAGGGCAAAATAGATGATTTCAGAAGCACTTATTATTTGTTTTACTTTGGAGATGAAACAAATAGGACTACCCCAAAGTAAAACATAATTAGTCTGCTTCCTATATCCCCTCTCACCACTTAATCACACTAGACAGTTCATAATTCCTTTAACAGCAGAGCTCTTTAGATGTCGTCAGAAATCCAGATGCACAGGACATACAACAAAGCAATTCTTTAAAGCCTGAAGACACCAAAGTAATTATTAGCAATTATTCTGGGGCAGAGATCTAATAAGATGTAGATAACTGTGAAGGATTTAGTCTTTGGTACAGGTAATCTCAAGTACATAGGAAGATACTTAGAAAACATTAAGTTGATTAGCAAATGCATTGAAAATGTAAAAGTAGTTTAGACGCTCTACAAATATTTTACTATGATAAAAGATGCAATTACTTTTCATGAGGATTGGTGGGGAAATGATTTTAAAAGTAGCTAATATGTGATATTAGAGGGCCTATACAATAACATTGTGAAAGTCATTGCTTAAACTCAGTTGTACATAAAGAAAAAAAAATAAAGATGGGAAAATGAAATGTCATATTTTGAAAGAATCTCTAAGGGAACTGTTGAAAATGCCATTACTCTATTATTGAAAATGGCCTATATAAAAGAGTATTGTACAGAGAAATCTTGCTTTCTCATGTGATGCCTAGGATTACCCATTACAATCTAAAATGTAAGTTTATCTTTTAAAACACCTTGCAAATTCAGAGAAATTAATTCATTAATTCAGGTCTTTGAAAAATACGTTTATTTCCCAAAACAATAAATATTTCATGTGAATTTTGTAACATCTATATACAGTTGGGGAAAATTTTCCACCGTATATTCTGCTCTGCTTACCAATCATTGAGTGCTATATTTTTTTTTCCTTAATGAAAAGAGAGAAATCACACTTTTAAAACTAGGCTACTGTTTCATTGGTAGTTTGACCACTAGTTCCTAATATTCAATAGACATAATATTGCTATATTTATCATAGAAAAATCATTATCATTACACATTTATATTATAAGACACAGTACTTTTTTCTGAGATGAAAAAGAAATTTCTTACAACTTCAGTGTGCTCTAACATTTAATTGGAAATCTTTAAAAAACTGTCAAGATGAAAACAAACTTTGCCTGCAAAACTTTAAGAATACTTGCACTGCCCTCACAATAATTTCTTAGTAAATGTAAGAAAACAAATGAGAAGGGAATTGCCATGAAGTTCTCTATCTAGGAGGAAGGCATTTGGTAAGTAAAATTTGATCTTTTCTTCAGAGGAATGGGTTGTCTTTTGCTTCTGAGTTATTTCAATAACTTTTAAAAAAAGAGTTATGGTAGTCACATTAGCTTCTTATCTGGACCTCTTCTCTCTTTATAATTAAATATATTTTTATTATTTTTCATTCTGTCATTAAAACAACCCATCACTTGAGCTTGATTAATGTTTAACTATTCTGATAAGCTCATTAATATTACCAGGCTGTTGACCAAAATGCTAATCGTTATTCTTTGGAAGGATATGTAAACATCAATGACAGCTTTATAGAGCTACTTCAATCCAAATGCATGGATGCTTGAGAAAGGTGGCAGATGAATGCGATTTTGAGATAGTTTCATTGAGGCATCCCTGAACTCATCCTGTGGAAACCTGACTCCCCTTGAGCCAGCACAATTTAGGTAATTTTAAGTGTCTTGACATGAAAAAGAACATGCTCAAGGAGATTAGTGGAAGAATTTAATGAAGGGATTCTTTATAAAGTGTGGGTTTAGGAAAGTAAACTATCAGAGTGCTGAGAGAGACAAGGACCTGGAAAAGTAGGAAACTATCACAACTCTGGGCCTGACAGTTCAAGATGAGGGAGAGATGGGCCTAGAACTTTGACAGAGAAGAAGAACATCTGGTATAAAACCAATAATGGCTTTCCTTGGTGCTGGATATTTAACCCAGAACCTCACACATGCTTAGCATGTACTACACTGAGCTATGCCCTCAATCCTCATTAATGACCTTTAAAATAACCTTCTTATTTGCATCCAAACTTTGAAGCTCTAACTGATCTAAACACTGTCGTAAAATCCTTTGTAGTTACCCACTAATAATCCAGTCAGACTTAGTTTAGAAATAATACTGCCTATTAACTATAGTGATATGTAAGCCAGTTATTAGAATAATAAATTAGAATAAAATTTATTTATGATTTCAGGGTAACCTTGGAAGTCAATGGAAACTAAGTTAGTAAGAAAGAATGAAAAGTTTGATGTATTTCTAAATATATTAGAGACAATTCTTGAAATGTTATGTTTATATATTCAACAAATATCATGCGCTATTTATGCAAAGCATTACAACATAACTCAACTAGGGTTATATTTATTAGAAATAAATTTATTAGAAAATGTATGTCAGAATTTCTGTATCTGTCCAACCTCATGCAGTAAAATATAATGAAAGCACTTGATTCCATTTTTTGTTCTGGTATTATCCTCTGTGCCTCAGTCTACCACATCAATAAAATCACATGACAGCTGGGCCTTGCCAAATACTATCAATACTATTTAGGATGTCAGTTCATTTTTCTTTAATAGAAGTGAACTTCACAGTGAACCTTTATTTTTTAATCTAGATGAGAGTCAAAGGTTACAAGATCTGTGAACCTTTGACAAGATTTATAAAGTTAAGTTGTTGTCTAGAACACTTGGTATGGCTTTGGTTCAAAATCAATTGTTAAAAGTATTTTTTATCTGAGTGAAATACTCTAAAATGCAAAATGTTCTGTCAGCATAGAGTATAAATAAACTCCATAAGACAGCATATTTCACACCCATGGTATAACCAATAAACTTGGAGATATATTACTTGGTGGAATACACACACACACACACACACACACAGCCACCTATCTATCCCAAAGCTAACTACCTTAGAGCCACCTTGTTGACAACAGTATTATTTTAGTTCTATTAACTATATATTGTAGAACTTGACTATATTTTCCAAGCTTCATTGTAATAAAACATGTCCTAGTTGATAGAAGATGAACTGATGTTGTTGGATTAAATGGATGATATTAGAGTAGCACATTGTAGCATGAGTATTCTCCCTTTAAGCAAGGCCACTGAACCAAGTGTCTTTCCCTGCCAGAGTGTTGTTCACTAAATCAAATGCATGGCTTCTTAGTAATTATTGCTACATTCACCAAAATGTATTCTCCTCCTAATTGAATATGCTGCACACGCCCAAGGCAGAGCATAAGATATATACCTGGCATTGCTTTACAATCTTGCTTGATTGGACTCCTGAAGCAAACTATAAATATATACCAATGATTACAACCTGCTCTTTAAATTCTATGACATTAAGTTAAAGAATGTCAAAGTCTTGAACCAAGAAACATATCAAAAATTTCCTTCAAAAGCTGGGTAATCATTTGCCATGGTATTTCTACTTGTTTTAAAATAAAGATTTAATTTTCAAACCCACTTATTTGCAGGAGTGAGGAGTGATGTTCTAATTAATTATTTAAAATGAATTTGAAGTGGAGGAGGGGCAAGATGTTGGCTTAGATGGATGCAGCGGTCAGTCTCCCTTAAACCAAAGATCGAAAATTGCGGTAATACCATCTTCCAGCCAGTTTTTGGGCATCACCCTACAGCTACCCCCACAGGAAATTTCACTTGCACATGTAAGCAGGGCCACCAGACTACAGACACTGCCACAGTGTGACTCCAGCAGTGGTGGCGAAAAGCGGCCACGGGCGGCTCAGAGCCCCAGCTCAGGGCTCGCCTCGGGCGGGGACTGCTTCTACACGAGATACCTGGCTCCAGTGCCCACCCAACCACACAGGGTCCACAGCAGTGGCTCTTGTGGACCCACAGCCCCAGCCACCAGCCACTAGGGAGCGCAAATTCAGGATAGGAGACGCTCCACAGATGCCAGCGGAGACAGCTCAGCCCAAAGGAAACTTGGGTCCACCCTAGTTCTGCCCCAGTTACTGAGGACCGACAGAAGCAGCAGAGGGCCCAGATCTACTCAAAGGAACTTCCACGGGGGGCCAGACAACAGGAGATCAGGGACTGCTACCCCAAGCCTCTGGAGAGCCCAGTCTAAGGGGGACATTGGACAGAAATTTGATACAAACTTTGGTTCATGGCTTTGCCAGCGGCCCAGAGTTTCACTCGGTTGTGAAACCCACACCCAAGACACCAGTGGAGGAAGTCCAGCAAGCAACAAACAATGCCACCTACTGGAGGTGAAAGGAACCATATCTGCTTATTCACATTGAGACTTTTTTTTTGTTTTCAATTTTTTTTTTGCTTTTACTTTCTTCTATTCTTACTTTTTATTTTATCCTTTATCTTTTTCTCCTAATATTTATATTGTTTAATCTCTTTGTTTTATTCCTCTGCTCTTTTCTTTCTTTCTCTTTCCTTCCCTCTTTTCTCTCTCACTCTTTTCCTACCCTCTAATCTCCAACAGTTGTGAAACCAAATACTTGCTTTACAGTGGGATATAGTAAATTGGGATTTCTGAACCAAATACTGGAGTGGTACTAGATAGTCCTGTATCTCACAGTTACATATGTTTTATTTTTCTTGCTATCATCTCTCCTTGCTGTACCCTTCTTTTCTTCCTCCCTACCAGTCTTCCTCAACTCTCTGTCGCTCTTTTTAGTAATAGCCAACTTCTCTTGGACTCCTTTTTCATGCTTTCTAAGATCTAATAACCATATCCTCATTTCCTACTACCCCAATACTCTATCCTACACCTCACCCTCCACTGTCCCTAGCCTACCAATAGGAACTATAGACCCTTGTGCAAACTTATTGGCTACATAGTAGATTGTAAAAGAACTCATAATTGGTGTATATTGTGACTAATCTGTAAATGTACTTGGGAGATGTTAGGAGCTACTTGGTTTGAAACTATATATTGCTTGTATTGTGATCAACCAATATTGATCCCCCCTTTAAAAGAGAGGTATTGAAACCCTGCAGTGAAACTATACACATATAGGAGTAAAAACTGTAACAACTTGGATCAACAGAGCTAGAAGGAAAGACACATAAACATCATGAAAAAACAAGGGAAGAAAATGACTCAAACAAACCAAGATTCTTCAATATTAGAACCTATGGTCAGTTCAGCAGAAGTAATGACAGAACATGAATTCAGGATGTACATAATTAAAATGTTCTGTGACTTAAAGAATGATATCAGAGAGCAAGCCCAGTCAGCAAAACATCATTTCGATAAGGAGATACTCAGGCAAATACAGGAAGTAAAAGGTCACTTCAATAAAGAGATGCACAGGCAAATACAGGAAGTAAAAGGACACTTTAATAAGGAGATAGAGATTCTGAAAAGCAACCAAACCAAAATCCTTGATATGAAAGAAACAATAAACCTAATCAAAAACTCAGTGGAGAGCATCACCAACAGATTAGACCATTTGGAAGACAGAACCTCAGACAATGAAGATAAAGTATTTAACCTTGAGAATAGAGTTGACCACACAGTGAAGATGGTAAGAAAGCATGAACAAAAAATCCAAGATCTATGGGATCATATCAAAAGATCAAACTTAAGAATTTTTGGGATAGAGGAAGGCATAGAATTCCAAACCAAAGTAATGAACAACCTATTCAATGAAATAATATTAGAAAACTTTCCAAATATGAAGAATGAATTGGATAATAAAATTCAAGAGGCCTATAGGACACCAAATGTTCAAAATCACAACAGACCTACACAAAGACACATTATAATGAAAATGCCTAACATTCAGATCAAGGAATGAATCTTAAAAGCCAGAAGAGAAAGGAATAAGATTACATACAGGGGGAAGCCAATTAAGGTCACTGCAGACTTCTCAATCCAGACCCTAAGAACAAGAATATCATTGTAAAGCATATACCAAGTGCTAAAAGACAGTGGATGCCAACCAAGAATTTTATATCCAACAAAATTAAGTTTTAGATTTGATGGCAAAATAAAAACCTTCCAGGATAAACAAAAATTAAAAGAATTCATAGCAAGAAAGCCAGCACTACAGAACATTCTTGGTAAAATATTCCATGAGGAGGAAATGGTAAACAACAATGAAAACCTGCAGAAAGAGGAGCTACACTAAAGGCCAATCAAAAAAGAAACCAAGT
>CM053404.1:91933324-91950251 GCA_028644305.1 Xerus rutilus | reverse complement strand
AAAAGCAAGAATCAATAAATGGGATGGACTTAAACTAAAAAGCTTCTTCTCAGCAAAAGAAACTATCAAGGAGGTGAACAGAGAGCCTACATTCTGGGAGCAAATTTTTGCCACACACACATCAGATAGAGCACTGATCTCCAGGATATATAAAGAACTTAAAAAACTTAACACCAAAAAAAACAAACAACTCAATCAAAAAATGGGCTAAAGAGCTGATTAGAAACCTCTCAGAAGAAGATATACAATCAATAAATATATATATGAAGAAATGTTCATCATCTCTAGCCATTAGAGAAATGCAAATCAAAACTACGCTCAGATTTCATCTCACGCCAGTCAGAATGGCAGCTATCCAAAATACCAGCAACAATAAGTGCTGGCAAGGATGCGGTGAAAAAGGTACATTCAAACATTGCTGGTGGGACTGAAAATTGGTGCAACCAATCTGGAAAGCAGTTGGAGATTTCTTAAAAAACTTGGAATAGAACCACCATTCGATCCAGCTATCCCACTCCTTGGCCTATACCCTAAAGATTCAAAAAGAGCACACTACAATAAAGCAGTCACCTCAATGTTTATAGCAGCACAATTCACAATTGCAAAACTATGGAAGCAACACAGATGCCCTTCAATAGATGAATGGATAAAAAAACTGTGGTACATATACACAATGGAATATTATTCAGCAATAAAAGAGAATAAAAGTATGGCATTTGCAGGCAAATGGATGGAATTGGAGAACATTATACTTAGTGAAGTAAGCCAATCCCTAAAAACCAAATGCCAAATGTTCTTTCTGATTAGTGGATGAGGATACATAAGGAGGGTGGAAATGGGTAACATAGGAGAAATGGAGGAACTCTGGATACGGCAAGGGGGAGGTGGGGGAAGGAAAGGGGAATGGGTGTAGTAATGATGGTTGATTGAGATTGTCATCACTACCTTTGGTGCATGTATGAAGACTCAAATGGTGTGACTCTATCTGGTTTGCAACCAGAGAAATGGAAAAATTGAGTTCTGTATATGCACTATGACTTGAAACGCATTCAAACAAAATAATTAAATTAAAAATAAAATAAAATAAAATGAATTTGAAGTGACAGCAATGAATCATATTTTTCTTATATAAAGATCACATTCATATGGATAAAGGGGAATAAGCAGAGATAAAGATCATGTGTATGAAATACATTATGTATGTGTATGAAATACATTTTTGGTTCATGTTCATCATTACTCTTAGGAGTTAGTCCTGTTTGAAAGTGTGGTGTTTGGCTGGCTGCCTACTTTTGAATCCTTAGGGTCATCATTCAAAACATCAATTTCTAATCTGTTTTCATTTGTTTGATTAAAATGGTCATTGTAGATACATGGGTTATGTTTGTGAGAACATTTGTTTAAAAAACAAACAAATAAAAAAATTTTAAAATCCCATTCTTTATAGTGGTTCATGCTAAAAGATGAGCAAGTCTTATCTGTATTTTCTGAACTCCCATGAGATTTCAAATTAAGTACTTTCTAGTGTTTTCCCTTTCCAGGCCACTTAAGCCTCCCCACTGAAGCCCTCTAAGGAGAAGTTTACTTGCTTGTGACTCATTTCTTTCCTCACTTGCTCAGTAGCACAGGGCCACTTGTATTTAGCTCCAGTGCCCATGTTTAAGAAATATATCTAGGCCTGTGAGGTGACTGCATCACCAACTTTATTAAATGTAAATCATGATCCAAACTGACAAATTATCTGAATTATAGTAACAGGACCACATAGTGTACATTTGGGAGCATAGAAAATGTGATAATGATGATGGTGATTTGGAATTGATAGCAAATTTGTGTCACATTATTTTTGCTGTTCTCCTGTAGGACATGCTTATTTTTGCTTTATTTTAAAATTCCATTCTATGAGGAAAACATGCTGGGGTCAGGGTATTAAAGTCCCTAACAAAATGTACCAACTGAATGGCAAGGAGCCAAGACATCCCATTCTGTCTGGTTATTCCAATGACAGATGCAAATTAACTTAAGATCATTTTGGCTGGGATGATCAATATTGATTGTGAAAATGTCCTCAGCTCACTTTGTCACACACAGACACTGCATAAGTGTTTAAACACATTAATCAAGAGTCTGATGCAGTGAAGTTCAACTTGAGTGGCAGAACTAAGAGAGCTCAGGGACTAGAAAGCAGGCAGGATTTGAGGTAAGCTGGCAATCTACTCCTGTTTATGATTTTACCACCTTGCTCTGACACATCTTTTCTCAAGCCATCTGCTTCCTTCATATCATTAGAGAACAAGGCACAGGCCACATTTTTTTTTAAGCAGCATATTTGTTGGTGACTACATGAGTCTTTATTAATTTAAGATTTTGTGTTTTCAAACAGGAAAAGTTGCTACATAAATATTAGAAATCATTTATCTAGGAACCAATAATGTGATATCTTCGGAAGTAGACCTAATGATTTTATAATTAGCTCTTCGTGGACATTTTAGTTTTATTGGTATATGCTCATATATTTATTCTATGACTTGCCAAAAAACCAGACATATAAAAATTCCTTCCATATTTTGTATCCAGGCAGATTGCAAAAACCTATGTGGTACTAAAGATCTCTGGCTCTTTTTTGTTTTCTTACTTCTTCTGGTCATACTTAAAAGAAAAATTCCTTCACTGTGAATAGTGATACATTATAGGTTTCTACTTTTAAAATCCCCGAATATAGTTTTAACAGAAGTATTAAGTAATATCAGGAGAAAAAGAATTGCTGCATTTCCAAGTGTTAACATATTCAGTGTTTCCCTATCTTGACAAGAATAGCAGTGCAGATGTTAATTATGATACAGAGAATGACTCTTCAGGACACCTAAAATCCTTGGTCTTTGTGCCCTCTGGTCCTCTGCTGGGTTTGATGACTGGCTTATGCAGAAGCATGAGGAAATAGATCTCTAACAATCATTTTAAATGAGTGCTTTCATACCTCCTAAATAACTTTCCAAAACATTTGGCTTTACATCAAAAATTATCTTTAGGAAAGGAACTATTACAACAATCTCTTCAAGAAGGCTTTGCAGTTGCGCTTAATCCAGATACTTCCACTATCACTTGGTGAACTGAATTATTAAGAAACAATTCCAAAACTGTGAGTCATTTGTATGTAATAGCAGGCAACTGAAAAGTGTGTGTGTATGTGTGTGTGGCTGTATACACACACATCCCCCCCTCTAATAACATGAGCAATAATATAAAAATAATCATCATGTTACTGAAAAAGCAGAACATTGCTCGGCTTCTTTTTAAGGAGTTGAAGAGATTTGTTTCTAAAGCACAGATTTTATGGACAGTGTAGAGGATTCTTTCATGATAAACTAATTTTTATTTTGTCTTTCTATTGGTTTTGTTTTGCTTTGGAATGTATTCTTTTAAACCTGCAGTGGCACTGCATCTTGAATAAGTTTTAAAGTGAATGCTTAAGGCAAAACTCTGGTATAGTGAAAACTGCCCTTGAAACTCACTCAGCATGTCAAGATGCTCACATTTGAAGAGGTATGAGGAACTGAGGGAGGATGCATTCATGTTGTCTACAGCAGTTTACTCAGGGGCAGTGCTCACTATACCTGGGATGAGGATCGGCAGGACCTCCTGGCTGTTTTAACTGTCTCCTCTCTGTCTCACAACCTTGGTCCAGAAAATACAGTTGAGGTTGCATCACTGAAATGCATGTATACACCTATGATACGTCCTCGCTCAATGAAATAGGAACTATTTTTTGGCCATCATTCTGCCCTATTTTGCCCTTCTTTCTTTTTATTATTTGCTAAAGAATAACTGTAAAAAAGAAGAACTGACAGAATTAAGCAGAGTACTGTAAAATAGATGGCAAACTCTGAAAGCCTGTGGGAAATCTGGGAGGCTTTGTGGTCCTTTTGGCATCTAAAAGAATAGCACTGGGACTCTGATCTCACTCCTCTACTTCGTGACATTCTCTCCTTTAAAAGATGGAAAAAGGTAGATGTAGTGGTGACTATTGAAGATTAGTTGTGTTAGAAGTGTCTAAGGGAGATACTAAGGAGCTAGTTCCTCGGCTCTAACCTTTTCACTGGTGAAGTTGGTTCAGAGATACAAAGTGACTTGTGAAAGGTTGCACATCTATTTAGAACTTAGGCCAAGATTTAGAGCTTCCAATTTCAAAACACAACAACATACTACTGCATTTCTGTTGTTGAGAGAAGACATTAATTTTAGATTCATGATGGGAGCTAAAATAAACATTACCAATGTACTTTAAAACTCTCTGTGTCAATTATCATAGCCTCTAGTGCAGAAGCAGTCATTGGTCATTCTATGTAATAAAAACATTTGAAAAGATAGAATAATAGGCAGTATAAGGGTGGCTGGGAAAAGTTGATTGCAAAGCAGAGTATTACAGAAAATTAAATTTTCTAATCAAACAGTATAATCAAAAGTGACAGAAATCTGCTGTCTATAAAGTGAAATTAGTTAGAACACTTAGATTAATGTAATTCACCAAGTGCCTGAAAAAGAGGCATGGATATGACAGTGGAGCCCTATTACCAATATTTCACGTTAATAATATCTTCATACTAAAATTGGGACCTTTGAACATGTATGCAAACACAGAGTGTCTATGATGTCTCACTCCCATTCTGGGATCACCAATTTGATGAAGTTCTAAATATTGTGCTTTTTTTAATTCATAGGAATATTATGTATTGATATGATAGAAACCAAAACCAGAGACACATAGGGTCTTTTTAATATAAATTTGATGTGTGTTATCACAGTAAGTTATCCAGCTACTTTTATTTTACATAAAAATATTTGTCATTCCTGCATTATGGCCTTTGCTGAGGGAAAACAGTTATTCCAAAAGCTATTCTATGTTGATGAGAAGGATAAGCTCTGGTGTTTAGCTTGTGACAGCTTTGCTCACCAGTTCCATAGGTTAAGGTTTAAAATGCCCTTATAATGTCTCTAGGACTTGTGGTGAGTTGTTTTTAGCATATGGGATGGAAATGGAAAGTTTTCCAGAAGCCAACGTTATTTTAAGGACAGATCACATTTGCATTGAATTAAACTATGTCAATCTATTCCACAATTAGAGATGACAAGGTTAAATTTCTGATTTTCTTCTTTTCAGTAATCTAGGCTTCAAAGAGAGAAAAGGATGTTTCCCTTTTCATTATTCCAGAATTTACTTAGAAAAATGATACCTAAGAATGATCTTTGTACACATGCATTTCTGTAAAGTCTGAATTTTCTACAGAGTTACTGTCTCCATTGTATGGGTAACATTCAAGAATGCATTGGTGGTAGGTCACTCTGATTTAATTCACAATTATTAAACCTAATTTGTCTGGTTGCTACTAATGACCACAAGTAATTTTAATAGATACAGAGAAAAGATCACAGAATTACATTCACTGTGATTTACTATGTGATCTTGTGTACATGAATTTGACTGAATTAAATGAAATAACTTTGAAGCAAAGGTTCATTACAATTGTAATGAAGCAAAATTGGCAGACCATCCCCACCTCCTATTCAGACAACTGACAGGAACCATGGCTTATTTCTTCCTTGTAATACATCTCAAGTATATTATTCCTCTCATTACTCTATCAAACCTCTGTCCAGTTTTCTGCCTGTTTTACATCCAGAAAACTAATAGCCTTATTTTCACCAGCCCCTGCTTCTCACATTTTCAGCTAGTCTGTTTTAAATACCATGACAACAAAATTATCTTTCTCCTATACCACCTTGATTACCTTTTCATATGGTTGAAACCAGGGTATGGACTGATAAAACTTAAACAAGCATGGATTCTTTCCCATTTACACACATGTAACCCCACATTGTTTTATAAACACACACTGATAAAAGGATATTTTCACAGATGCACAATGCATTTTAACTTGTGATAATTATACTCCCATATGTGAAATGAATGACAAAATCATTGTGAAAATGTATTCAATTTTAAACCTTATAAAATAAAAATAAATATGTTGAACCTAAGTAAAATAATAAATCATTAAAATTATAAATTATAAACCAAAATGCCTCCCCTCTCACCATCTGAGCTCCATGGTCAGTTTTAGAGAGGCCATTATCACTCAGACAACCAGAGTACTTTACACCGGACTCCCTGACTTCACAAATGTGACTTTTATTTTTTTTCCCCCTTCTCCAAAACAGTCAGAATCATCTTCCTAAATGTAATTATCTTTCTAAAGATCAGGATGTTCTTCTATGTAAAAATTCTTACAGATAGTCTTAACAATCCCCCTACCAAACTCTGAAAAAATCAAACTAAATCACAGTTCTAGGAGTGCAGTATGTTAGTTTATTTCGGAGGCCAAGGAAAAACCTCAACAATGACCTTGTTACCAGACTGGTAGGTGTTAAACCTTCAGTGTCAGGAATTCTTTTGGTGTATTGTCTAGTGTAAATCCCTTATGCCATAACTTAAAGCAACAATATTGCGATGTATATTTTGGGAAAAGCAGGTAACAGGTTACTACTATCTCTAAACTTGAATTCATTTGCTTTGGTCTGGGGGAGCCCACCTCTATGAATAGGAGAATGTATCCACACTTGGAACAGATCTTGGAAAAACAAAATTAAAAATATTAGCCTAAGAGAAACAAAAGAATGAACTATGCAAATATGTAAAACACATTCTTATGAGAGGCAGTGCTGTGTGGTCTAAAGTGCTATGGACTTGATTGTCAGCACTGAAGGTCAAATACTTGAGTCATCATAGGCAGTGGATACTCAGGCTCTCATCTAACTTCCAAATATCTTAGATTCTTTAGCTTTGAAATTATGGAATATATATATGATTTGTTATTGTGAGCATCAAAAACCAACTAGATTAATGTATTGGGTGAAAATTGTATATAGTCACTAATAAAAAATGAATTTGAATGCCATTGCATTCAAATTTTTATACTCTCTTTTCCCTCACTCTGAAATCTAGAAGAACTTAATGTGTTTATTTCTGTGTATTATGTCTTTAATTTCTCTAAAACTGTTGGTATTTTTCCACAATCCTTGGAACTGGTTTGGCATCATCTGACATCTAATTAATAAGCCTTTAGTTACTTAATAAAGATCAATGTTGAAAATATAAATAAAATATCAGTAATCTTTCAAAGATCCCATTAGGTATCAAAAATAGATGTAAGATGCTTTATAGTTAGTTGCATAAAATTCATCAGTCACTTTTTAATCTTCTTAAGTTTGTTCTCCTCAAAGCTGCAAATATTTTATCATTCAAAAATTATTTTTGAAACATTCAACAAAATGCTTTACCAAATTATTATCAGTGATTACACTTATTCTCTCTGCTTTAAAATTATAGAAACCATAGCTGGGCGCGGTGGCTCAAGCCTGTAATCCCAGCACTTAGGGAGGCTGAGACAGGAGAATCGCGAGTTCAAAGCCAGCCTCAGCAATGGCGAGGTGCTAAGCAACTCAGTGAGACCCTGTCTCTACATAAAATACAAAATAGGGCTGGGGATGTGGCTCAGTGGTTGAGTGCCCCTGAGTTCAATCCTCAGTACCAAAAAATAAAAAATAAAAAAAATAAAATAAAATAAAATTATAGAAACCAAGAATATTTTTTGGTTGTAAATAATGCTGTCCCTGGTCTACAATTCAAAGGGCCCATGTCATTTAAACTTGTGAGCACCTTGTCAATATCAGAAGAAAAATATTTTGAAACTAATAAGTTCCTTAGAATTATGATATTGCCATTTATGGTAAATAAGGCAATCGTTAAGATAGGAAATTAACTTATTTTTCAATTACTTACTTTTATTTTTCATATAAAACTCAGAAAATTTACAATGTGATATTATGCTCTAACCTCATTATGTTTAGAATCATCCTGGGTTGCTCTCATTTCTACTAAGCTCTCACAAAACCTGTGTGAGAGTTGACATCATGTGTCTTAAGGCCAGTTGAATGGTTTATATTCTTTCCAATTGATTCATGTTAACTGAGAAAGGGTTTTCTGCCTGGACTGAGGACAGTCACCGAGTGTGATGAGTGTGACTGACAGCAGCAGCACAAGTAAGCGCTTTGGTGTTTCAATATGATTTCTCCAGTCAAGATGTAATTTTTTCCCCCCTTAGACAAAGATATTGAATTGAGCTTCAAAGAAATATCAAAACATATTTTCTTGGAGACTGGTCTTAAAAGTTGAACATTCTTTTTAAAAATGGGACATACCTTAAACCTTGCTTTTGTCCCTGAACTAGGATTATATGTATTTTAATCTGCTTTCAGTTAACCATTTCAAGATGTCATTTCTAATGGCAGTGCTCTTACTGTTTTCTTTTTTCATTTTCAAGGAAATACATTTAAAAAGTATTCTTTTCTAGAAAAAAATATGTATTTTCACTTTAGGTTGCATACAGAGTCAGGAATCTGCAAAGTTATAATGAAAAAAGAGAGACTAATAAATCATATTATAAGACATACATCATTAAATCACAATAAGTTCCACGACAAATGAAACCTGTATAATTCTTTTACTTTTATAATTGTAACTTGAGTCAAAGCCCTTGGCCATCGTTGCCTATGTGACTGCATGATTGGCAGACTCTGAATTCTTAACAATTATTCTGATTTTTACTGAGATGTAGAGAAACTAGATTAAAGAGTTTGAAAAAATAGCTACTGTCTACTGATTCTGGGAGCTGCTCAGTCACTAAAGGTGCAGATTCAATTCAAGAATATAATTTCAACTAATTATGCCACCTTCCCTTACCATCCCTCATTTCCCAGCCCAGCTATCCTGAGGAATCTATGTTTAATGTTTTTCAGGCTCCTTACTCCTTGAGAAAGTGTGGCACACTGAAGAGAATGTCCCCAGTTGATGAAGGACACCATGATTCATGATGCCTCTAACATCTTTCCCTGTGGCTAATACAAAAGATGGGTTCTTAATAAGATGTTTAGGGATCACGTTTTAACCCATGTCATGCCAAGTAAACCTTGCTGTTTCTCACCTCTTTATAGTAATAGATGGTTGTATGTTTTTGTTTATTTTGGAGTCTGTGTATAAATAAATGTAAGTGTACTCGGGTAAGCTGAATGGACAGTGTGAAAACAGAACCTTCTGAAATTAAAGAAAATAGCATAAACAAATTTTCTTTTCAGAACTTGGCTATGTTCTACTAAAGCAAAAGGTATTTCTTATATATGAAAGTAATGCATTTCCAGAAAAAATAGTGCATAACTTTGCAACATCTACAGAGAAAAGCATTTGGTAGCTGTTCTGAATATAAATGCTTTATTAAACACTTAAACTGCATCTTTTCAGTGCTAATTAAGTGAATTGAACCCAATTAGAGGATTAAAAACACTTTGTAAGTGCTCGATAGCAGGACTGCCTGAGAAACATTGCACTCCAGCCTTCCATTCCCTCACACACCACTTGCACACGGTATGAATCATACAGAAGTCTGCTCAGTGCTTATTTTGATAGTTTCCTCCTGTTTTGCTTTGCTCTTTAAAATCCACCAGTCCAATAGCTTGGCACTGGATGTTTATTCAGGGTGCCTGCTAATTCACCAAGTAATTGCTCATAGAGTCCCATTTCCAGAATGGAAAAATAGAAGTGGGGAGATCTTCTGTTTCCTGCTGATACAGTGACATATTTAGAAGCAGTTGTCTATACAAGTGTCTGCCTCAGCATGTCCTGAAGCAAAATTCAGCACCCACCAGAAGATCCTGCCCAGGCTGCATATTTACCAGCTTTCAGACACTCATCCATTCTGCCAGCACCTACTGTGCTTCAGCTATAGCCCACTGGACAGATTTGTTGCCCGTGCTTCATTTGTTTTTCCATTCCCACTTTCTACTAAGGCAAAAGAGGAAAATGTGATTCGGGAGTGGGGGAAAGTCCTGCTTTCACATTTAAAGAAAAGATAAAAGACAAAAATAACTTCTAGAAAATAAAATTCTTCAAAATTTTTCTCATATAGTAGTATTAAAGTATAGATCTTAGACTTTCAAGGCTTATTTTTTACATGAGGGATAAAACTTGCACATAATAACAATTCTGTATAAAACAAATGCCTATAGTATGTTATGCATTCAAGTACAGAAGGCCTATATTCATCTCATCTAGCCCTTACCATAAGATTATTCTTGAACTGAGTACTATATTTTAAGCAAAGAGGATACACTTTTAAAAAAATGAGGCACACATTTGAAGAATATGAATTTTGTTGAGAATAAGTGAGCGTTGTGGGATATTTTATTTATGTAGATAATGTCTCAGAAATTTTCTCCATTTTAAGAGAAAATTATAGTTGGAAGGATCCTGATTAGGAGTTGATTGAATCAGTTCAGTAAATAATTATAGACACAAATTTTAAACTCTACTAAGAAGAGAAAGTTTGTGTACATGCCTGTGTATATTTACTAAAATAACTACTGAAAACAAGATTTGATCCTGATGCAGAATGTAGGATAAATAAGACCTCAAGATTTCCAAACAACTTGAGTCTTTTCAAATTAAAGTGGAGTCATATCTGATGGTCACTGGTAAAGTCCAGCCTTGGCAAATCCATTCATGAAAAGACTGAAGCTTGGCCAACACGTATTGAAATACTATTATGGGAGCACTCTGGCCCCAAACTATATGAGTGCCAAAGGAAAAGTAAATGATTACAATAAATCGCTTTATTTGGTTTAATACTTGCTGGAATTTCTCACTGCACATAACTTTCTGCACTAAGAAACTATCATATAAGTGAGTTTAGATGTCTCTGAAGATATGCTGAAATAAATTTTGAAAGTAGCATAACATGGTTTAAAATGTTTTATGATTTAATGAAAAACTTATTTAGACTGGTGACCAACCCAAATGAGTTGGCAGAAAGTTAATCCTTATTTATCCCCTAGTTGTTTCAGACAGTCCACTAGGTACAGGGGATACAGCCTTGAACAATGCAGCATATCCCATGAGGGTTATAGTTCAGTGGCAATAAATAAGTATACAAGCTAGGCTTTCTCTATATATGAAGTTAGGAAGAGTAAGTTCCTTGGCCAGAAAGCTAAGGTACTTCAACTGAAGTACTATATATTTATTTAATTTCTATGTTCTATTTGGAGTCTACGATTTTAATGGTTTAATGAAAATGGAGAGGGGGTATCAGAGGGAGGGTCCTAAATTGCCTCTTTGGCACTAAAGCAAAATAACCTAACACTTAAAGTAATTGCAGATTGTGATAAATGCTATACAGGAAAGGAAGAGTGTGCAGTGAGTGAGAATAATAGAGAATCAAAGTTGCCAGCAGGTGTTTTCTAAAAAGCAAAGAGAAGGCTGCGCTCAGTGGCTCCACTAAGAAGAGGATTCAAAGGCTCTCCATGCTCCTTGGCTCACCTAGGAATGAAGTACCTTCCAAATGTCTGAGGCATTTAGAAGTGCTAAGTAACTTTCCCCTGTGAAGTGACGCTGCTGTGCTCATTCAAGGGAGATCGAATCCAGAAATAAAAAGAAGTACGGTGTCTGAGAGAGAGAGTGCACCGTGTCAGAAAGAGACCTTCAATCAACTCTTCACAAGTCACTGTAGTGGCTTGTCCATGGTGATGCTTCACTTTGTCAAAAGAGAATGTTGCCAGGCCCTTTTATGAATACATTTCGAGGAGTGGTCATTATTATTGATTCAACAGAGCTCACTAGTTGTTTACTTGTTACTTTATGTTAATTCACTTATTCAACAAATACTAATTTTACAGACCCTAGTGCAGGGCTCTGCCAGGAGACAAAAATCTCAGTGGTTAGGCATACAAATCATCAGCCAAGGTGACAAACCCTATGACAGAAGTTATTAGTATAATATGAAGCAGAGGCCTGTCCTCTGAGGTGAGCAGTGGTCAGAGAAGACTTCCTGGGAGAGATAGCTCCTTCCTGGTAGAGATGATTCTCACTACCACGGGAAGAGCACCTTTGACCAAGAGAAGCCAGAGGTGAAGGGGACAAAGCAGCATGTATTAGAAAATTACATCTTTTATATATATATGAAAATAGATGTACTTACTAGCTCTGCTCTTTTACAGGGCTAAGCAGTGATGCATTTGTCACTGTTCATTGCAATGACAAGCTCATTTCAATGCAGTTTAAGTTTTACTCTCTTAGCATTTATGGCATTATTCGATCTCCTGTATTGATGCTGACACATGCATGGTTTATATTTAACCTAAAGGTAACATTTACAACCACAAGGAGTCTTAATTATGATGGAACTGAAAACATAAAAGATTCCTACTACAATGAACATATTCCTACTTGCACATTTTCTATATCAAACACCAAATGCAAAGAAAAAAATTAAAAAGGCAAGAATTAGGAACTATTATCTTAGGTAAGAAAAATTATGTGTATGTGTGTGTAGACTTAATATAGTATGTGTAGATTTTCAAGAACAAGATTAGTGTTATAGTTTCAGAACAGTTGTCAAAGGAAAAGATGGAGATTTATTTTTAACCTGGTCCCGGACACTAACTGCAGGAGGCATCGGAAATCTGAAATTCCCTTTGCTATACCAATGTAGCACTTAGGTGGAAATGATGGACTAGGCACCCCCCACGAAGGCCAGACCAGCAGGGGCGCCATGTTCTGCACAGCACAGTCACAAGCAGCTTGTCCTTTTGCAATGCTCTTTCTCCTCTTGGGTGAAGTAAACAACAGGGTCCCCATGGACCAGCTACTTCTCTGAAGGAGAAAAATTACTTTGGATAGAAGTTTTAAAATGGAATGACCTAAGAACAAATATCTGTTTTATTATTTTGTTTCTGTTTTGGTTTTTGTATCAAAGTTGAAGGTTTTATAATGGAAAAAGAAAATTTTAACAAAATCAATATTTTATTATAATATTTTAATATTTATTTATATATTTATTTATTTCAATGCTGGAGATTAAATTTAGGTTCCTGTGCCATGCTAGGCAAGCTCTCCACCACTGAGCTATGCCCACTGTCACTTTAAAGTTTTTTGAAGAATTATTTTTGTTGAAATAAGCATCAAAGAAATGTTTGTTAACGTGTGCTTGCCAAGGAACATGGACTATTTATTTGTAACAGAATGGTTCATTAATAATAGGATGATTTAAGTTCAATTCTCAAAAAAAGTGCATTCAGTCCTGGGATGGCCAATTTTATACATCAACTTGGGTAGACCGTGGTAAACAGATATTACGTTTAGTGCACCAATGGAATTGCCATTATGAAGATAATTTTTAGATAAAGTTCATATTTAAATCACTAGACTTTGAATAAATCATATTACCTTCATAATGTAAATGGGTCATGTCTGACCAGTTGAAGTCCTTAATTGAAAAAAAAAAAAAAAAAGGGAGTTCTTAATGGACCAGGCCATTCTTCTTCCAGACTGAAACACTGAAACATCAGCAAGTACCTCCATCCTGCTCTCCTACTATGAACAGATCAGACTTGCCAGCCTTCATGATCAATTGAGTCAGTTTCCTAGTATGAATCTTTCTTACTCCCTAAGTTTATATATATATTTATATGTATAATATACTTATTATATATATTCATATTCTTCTCTTAATATGAACCATCATAATTAGTATATTTTCTCTATTACAATAATTTCCTGATTGGATCATACCATACATCTCATTTTTCTTTATGACTTACATCTTCTGTCCACTTAGTGAGATAACTGTGAGTGGGACACAAACTCCTGTCAGTCTTTGAATAAACATTTTGTGAAAAACAGATTATGGCATGGCCCTTCATATGTGAACCTGCAATTATATTGTAAGGATAACCCTACCAACTGAGCAAATATGCTAAATAACAATATAATATTCAACAATTAAAATTGTATCGATATTCATTAGTTTCATATTATTGAGTTTCATCCTTCAAAATCAGCATTTGTACACTTGTCTAATAAACAATGAAAGTTTGATTAAAAAAAAAAAAAGCCTTGTCCAAAACTCATGAAGCATTGCATGCATAATTAGGACTAAAAACTATTAAAATGGGCTTCAAAACCTTGGTTTTTGTTTTTTGTTTTTCTTTGCTTTTGTTTTGCTTTGTTTTGTTTTTATCACATCACAGGAGCCTAAGCCGAACATACACCATGGAAACCCTTCCTATTTACTTCAAGCTGCTCCTATATGTTAGCCCACTAGGACATATAAAAGAAAGCATTATGCAATCACTCTTAATCCAATGAGTAAATGTATTCTACCTACTTTAAAATACTAAATTTCTGAATTCTAATTATTTTCTCATTTGGTATTATGATAATTTTCTTCTACTTTTAAAACAGAGCTTGCTTTGACCTTTTGTACGTGCTTGATGCACTTGATATTTACGTGATTCTTGACTTGTTAGATTGTTTAGATAATGACATTAGCTACTATAATAATGAACACCAACATAAGAAAATAGATGAATGAAAAATGTTAACTTTTTTTGACAAACACCATTCCAAGTATCTGATATGCATTCTCATTTAAATCTTAATTATCATGTGAGGTGGCACATTTTTTTCTTACTTTGGCAAAAAAAAAAAAAAAAAACAGAAAGTCAAAGACATTAATTTGCACAAAAGATTTGATCTAATAAATGGTCATGCCAGTATTTAAACCCAGGGACATCTGATTCTAAAACAGGCTTTTAGCCCCAGTGGTAGGTAGAATGAAATATTCTCTAACTGTGAAATGTGGTTTGACCTAGAGCCCGTCTTCCTGCCAGTTCAGTTTTTTTTTTTCTTTTATGGTTTTAACAATACAGAAGAATTTTACACTTCGTAGGGCAGTAAAATATTAGTTCAAATTATAAAGGGCTTCTGTGTATTTGAAAGCATAGTTTCTGGAGGCCTGTGTTGTAATTTTTGTTATACAAGAGTGAGGTAGCAATGACCTAGTTTTTGGCAGAGTACACTCTAGAAAATCCTATGAGAATAGATTGTCCAGTTCCCTCCCCCAGCATCTTCTCTACTCAGGTCCCTTCTAAAGATAGGCAGTCATTTGTGGAAATGGGTGCATAATGGAAAGAACACTTCTGAACCAACACAGATATGAGAGACCCCAGCTACATTCTTTACATGAGTTCATTCCCAGAGGAGAGAGAGCATGTCTTGAGATCTCATTAACTTTGTCAGCTTAAAGTATCATTTAAAGATAAACTATATGATATTCCAGGATCCCCTCAAAGACTTCAAGTTTCAGAATGATTTTTGGTTTACAAAATCCATAGTAGAATACCAACTTAGAATACATGTTGGATCACCAGAAGTGGGGTAGGATTTGGTGCTCAACACAGAATGACCATGTACAACTTACATGGCCTACATTACTTACTTCAGAGCAGGGCAGATTGAGTTGAGAGGTGATACAACCCTCTAAAAAGTGCAAAGCTATCTGAATTATTTTAATAAAAGAGATTATGGACTAAAAATATTTTATTATATATTTATGAAAGAAGAGAAACATGTTAATGCAAAATAGTTTATAGATGCTTTTAAAAATGTCAAATAACTTCTGGTGAGCCCCAAGAGAGAAAAGCAGTTTAATGTTCTTGTAGCTTTGTGAAGAAAAAAATAAGTTAGCTTTATTATTTGAACACAACTAGGATGAAGTTCAATTTAAAATTTTGCTTATTTTCCAAATTTTAAATGATAAAAGGCCTGTTGGTGATGTGTAGTGTTTTAATATCATTTTAGTACAGATTCTATTTTTTAGTTATTGTATCAATCTCAGCCCAAAATACTGCCTTATGTCTCATAAGAATTGTTTTCTTTGTAGCTCCAAATATTCCAGATCACTTAGCAACTAAATAGTCTGCCGAAATAAGCTTTATTATACTTAAACTATATAAAAATAAAAAATTAAACATAATAAATAAGGAAATTCTTCACAATTATGGAATATGATATACAACAATTAGAGGATTTTTTTCTCATTAGATTCCACACCCCGTATCCCTTAGGGAATATCCCTTTCTTTTAACAGAAAGTTTGAAGATCACATGTACATAAGGCAACATTTAATACAAAGGATGTAATGTTTATGTATAAGAAGTATCATAAGAATGTAATGACAATAAATAAGCAAATCCCAAAAAACCAAAGACCAAATGTTTTCTCTAATATGTGGATGCTAATTCAAAATAAAGGTGCAGGGGCTAGGAAAAAATAGCGGTACTTTGGATTAGGTAGAAGGGAGTGGAGGGAAGGGATGGGGGTATGGAGGTAGGAAGGATAATAGAATGAATCAGGCATTAGTACCCTATATACATATATGATGACACAACCTGTGTGATTCTACATAATGTACAACCAGAAGAATGAGAAATTTTAAAAAAGAAATATTTGAAATATTTCCAATATCAAATATGAAGACATTTAATTGAAACATACTCAAAAATGACATGATGTCAACTGTAACTAGGACTTTCATTCAATTTACATATATTCAGAAACTTAAGATTGCCACGAAAGTTATTTCCTAATATTTAATTTGGTATCTTCAGAGAAATTCGAACACCAAAAAAAGATAACTATTCTTGAGAAAATTAGAGGATTGTATTAACCTGCAGGCATGTTCGGCCTATAGTTACAATGTTCCATCCTGGAAGGCTTTGGGGAATTGATATCTGAGGTGAGCATGTCTGGCCTTTAGAATGATCATATCATGTCCTATGACTTTGGCTTATCCCAAGACTTATGTTATTGAATTGTAGTTCTGTGATTCAGTATTATCAACTGCCTTAAGGATGCTGACTCACCTGAGGTTATGTGCTAATATAAATAAACGAACAAAAATACAGACTAATTAAGCATACATACCTGATAATGGCTTTCATATCAGTGTCTAGATAAGAAACTGACTTCTCAAGTAATTTAGGG
>CM053404.1:91901064-91933224 GCA_028644305.1 Xerus rutilus | reverse complement strand
GAATGTAATCTGCTTATAATTTTGTGCAAAGTTAGAAAAATTATGATTGTAACAATTTTTTTCTATTTGCCTCAACAAATGTTTTCAGTGAATAGTGTGTACAGCTTCTGATAATTTGTTTTTTTCTGTTATGTTTGCCAACATGTATTAAAATGCAACTTTTGGGAAAAAAAATAAAATAATTAAAAAAAAAAAATTTCACAGAGTGCTTTTGAGGTAACAGTCATAGTAGGCCTTACTTTATGCTTTAAATTGGTGCATTATAATCATATGTAACAGTAGACACATTGTGACATATTCATACTAGTGTATTACAATTTAACAATTTGATCAATTTCATTCCCTAGTACATCTCCTTTTTCTCCTTTATTTCCTTTCCAGATCTCCTTCCTCTACTCTACTGGTCCTTCTATTCTCATGAGATTCCTTCCTTTTATTTTCTCTCTCTCTCTCTTTCATTTCCACAAATAAAAAAAATAGTCAACCCTTGACTGAGTCTGGATTTTTTCATGTAACACAGTGTTCTCCAGTTCCATCTATTTGCCAGCAAATGGCATAAATTCATTCATCTTTACAGCTGGGGGAAAAAAATGCTCCTTTGTCTGGATATACCACATTTCCTTTTTCCATTAGTCTGTTGACTGACAAGGAAGCTTTTTCCATAACTTGACTATTAAGAATTGTGCTGCTATGAAAGAACTCAAATTAGCATCCCGTACAGACACATTCTTGCCAATGTTTTTACAGCAGGCCTTATTTTTTTTTATAAGTGCACAAAGTAAATAAAAGGGCAGTGAGATCTCAATTAATTTGAGAAACATTTGCTTTACATGAAAAGGATTTTAATTAAATAAATCTTTGGCATGGCCTGTAGGGAAATCTGTGCTCCTGATTTTAGAAACTGAAAGTACTGTTAAGAACATAGCAAAAGAGTTGGTTAACAAACATAATTAAGAATGTATAAGGATTGCCTAGAGTTGATGAATAATTTTTTTTTTACTCCACAGGATTCAGATGGACCAGATTCCAGAAAAACAGTATATTATACGTATGAGTCTTGTGATTTGGGGTACATTAATTAGGTAGCCAAAATTTAAATATTTAATTCTGTAAAATTCAGCGGTTTTTATTGAATTATATGCATTTGAACATACCTGACATATCAAAACTATTTTTTAGCAAAGTATCATTATTGAATACTAATTTAAAGATTTTTTATAACTAATCATCAAAATGAGGGCTTTTGCTAATTTTAATGTGTCAAGAACTGGAAGCAACAACATGAAAGATACATTCTGAATAGGAAAAAAGTCAATCTAATCTAAAGCATTTTTAATATTTGTTTTTATACTAACTTTGGTGATTTTGTAAACTTAATTGTTCTTGAATAGAAGGATAGTTTTTTTAAAAAGACATTCCACTCAATGGAAGGTGAGTGCCTTCCCTTCTCAGCATAATTTATTGTGAAAAGTGTGTGTGAGAAGGAGAGTTCTCTTTGTTGAAATTCTATCTGCCCTCTAGCTAAGTTTGCTTCGGTGGAAATGAGATCCTGACGAGTGGGCTGATGGATGTACACATAACTGACTTGTTCAATTCTAATTTAATTCTAGAAATCTATCTCCTTTATGACTTTAATTTTTCTGACATACAAGAATTCTATCTTTTTAGGTTTCCATTGCTTCTGCAGAGTGAAGTATTCCTTGGTGGAGGCAAAAGAAAGAAAAAAAAGAAAGAGAAGGGTAGGGGGAAACAGTAAGGAAACCAAAGTAGCAGTAGACTATCTTCACAAAACCAATCTTCATACTGGCAGAAAAACACGAGAACTCCAAATAGCCATAACTTGAAACAGTGGCAGATCCTTGGCAGCATATGATTTGAGATTATTAATGAAAACTTTTGCCACATACATGAGCATCTTTTAGTTTCAGGAGACTTGTATTTTTAACTTCCACAGTAGTGTAAAAGTATAATTGAGCACAAGGAACTTCCATTCTCAGTGTGGATGTAGTTAGATCTTTTATGATCACAGAAGAACTGAAACATGCCCAGAAAGGTATTCATTTCAATTTTATATAGTAAAGAGAACAACGAAAGTATAAGGATGATCCTAAGGGAACTCCACGCCCCTTTGCTTAACCTACATTTTAGGGATGACCACAGTTTTCTGGCATTCTGGCTATATTAGTAATTAGCCTTTTTATGACAAAGATAGTTTATTTGCCTCCCACACCACAGGTACTCTTTTTGCAAATTATCATATAATATATCTACAGTATAAATGAGATGCTCAGAATAAAGTTATGAGCAAATCCACCCTTTCATGATCATATTATTTTGCTAAGTGTATGCACTGCTTTGCTTTACCTTAACGATCAGGTAAATGCAACCATTCATTTTCCCTGTGACTTTTATCTTTTAAACATATAATTGCGGTTGAGTTAGATAGCAAAATGGAGAAAAGAGAGCACTGCACACATTTTGGGCCTACTTTTTTAAAAAAAGGAATGTACCACAACATTTTTTTTCCTAATTCACTTCTTAGATTTCCTTTATCCCTTCTATTATTTCAAAATGCCCCTTTTCATTTTTTGTTTCTTTAGGCACATAATTTTAATTCTCTTGGAAACTGACTCTCTTGTGCCAGAGGTGGTGGCACACACCTGTAATCCCAGCGGCTCTGGAGGATGATGCAGGAGAATAGTGAGTTCAAAGCCAACCTCAGCAAAAGCAAAAGTGAGGCTCTAAGCAACACAGTGAGATCCTGTCTCTAAATAAAACACAAAATAGGACTGGAGATGTGGTTCAATGGCCCAGTGCCCCTGAGTTCAATCCCCTCAGGGTGCCTCTGGGACCCCCCCCCAAAGTCTATTGTTCTTTAGGCTTAGCAGTATATTGATATCAGAGTCCTCCATTACTGTCCCTTTGCAACTACACTTGAGGAACTTGAGGAAAAGGTGGAGTGATAAGTTTTCTTAAACCAAAGAAAATCTCCTCCACTCTTTTGCTCACATTACAACTCAAGAGCAATTACAAATATCCAGTCACTCAAGTAAATATGTAATGTTCAAAATATTATTTTCAAATATTTCAAATAAAACTGCTATAGATGTGAAAACAAAATTCACATGGCAAACAACAACTAATGTTTTAAAAGTCCTGGAATCTTTTCTTTTTAGTCCTTTACTACTTTGATCCTAATAAATTTTCCCATCAAAAAGAAATGTAGAATCAACACATGAAAATCTCTCTTGAGGGGATAGTTTTCATGGTGACAATTTTCTGCCATGTAGCTTGTTTTTACTATTCCAAACCAATGGGCTTGGAATAAATCTTAATGATATGAAACACTGTCAAGGAAAAATCTAGATTTTAATCACCAAAGAAACTCAGTTCCTTTCACATTTCAGCCATTGTTGAATGATGAATCAACAGTGACAGCTAAACTTTCTCTTAAAGGTGTTCTTCAATGAGAATTTGCCAAATATATGCTGTTTCAAATCTGCTGAATTCCTTAAAATGGTTCTATTCCTTTCCATTTAAACATTCTTCTTAAATTATAGTCATGCACCACCATAAAATCACCTTTTGGTCAAGAATGGAGCTCATATACATCAGTGATTCTATAAGACTATATCTTTTAGGAATATCACACCCATCTTAATTTCTGAAAATACATTCTATGATATTTCTATAATGATGAAATTTGCAAAGAACATTTCCCCATTGATAAGGAATATATGACTGTTTTCATGGGAATTCTTATATAAAAGCTCTAATCCCATGTAATACTATATCCTCCCATTATGCAAACAAGTTAAATGAACTACTCAAGATACCCTATATTATTAGCCAACTTACTCTGAGTAGTTCACAGGTTAACAGACATTTATTTTTAACAAAATCTGAATTAATAGAGATAGTGTTTTACTAGGTTTTCTGCATGTCCAAATACTAAGGTCTAAATCAAAAATCTTTGTGGAATTTATACTTTCAAGGCAAATTATTTAACATAGAAATCTTTTTCATTATTACAGTTTTCCCTACATAACAGAAGACACCAAATCTATATTCATAGTATAAGATGCAAGTACTCAGAAAATTTTAAATGGTAAATTGCATAGTCAACATATTCATAGATGGCCATGAGATGATTTAAAAAATATATAGTTACTTAAATTTTACATATTGATGTCATTTTTTGCTATTCTTAGTATGGTACAAGGATATATAGCTGTGGCTTCATCATGGAGATTATTCAAAATGTTGAGCCCGAGCTTCACCTCAGATCTCCTGAATCTGAATCTACATTTTAACAAACCCACAACTGCTTTCCTTGCACACTGCAGCTTAAGAACCACTGACCTAATTAATGACTCTGTTGATTTTTTTTTTCTGCTCAAGTGACCCGAAGAGAAACAAACATCCTATATCTCTGTGTGTTCTGGGGTACAAGGTGTACATTTGCACCGAGTTGGTTTGCCAGAACTATTCTTGTACTAACAGGCACAGGACTTTTGTATAGCGATGGCCATAAATTTCCAGAATGAGGGCATGGTCAGAGCAGAACAGAGGCAGAATGGAGGAGAGCTTCTGGCTCCACTGTGCTCAAGGGAGACATAAATATGCACACTTGAAGTGTGTGTTTACATACGCTTTGCTAGCAGCTGTATGGGCTGCAAGCTATAACAGGGCAAGTGTCCACTTCAGTTAGATTGAAGTCTCAGTACAACTGAAAAAATGGCAAAGGGGCATCTTGCCTCTTCTGCTCTGAACTGGGCAGGGAGTGCCCGTTCATTAATGATGTCTTTGTAAGTTCAAAGAGATAAACTTGACTTCGCTGGACTTAAAATTAAACATATATGGTTTGGGGTTTTTTTTGTTTTTTGTTTTTTTTGGTACTGAGGATTGAGCTCGGGCACTTGACCACTGAGCCACATCCCCAGCCCTATTTTGTGTTGTATGTAGAGACAGGGTCTCACTGAGTTGCTAAGCACCTCACCTTTTGCTGAGGCTGGCTTTGAACTCATGATTCTCTTGTCTCAGCCTCCCTAATTGCTGGAATTACAGGCTTGCACCACCATGCCCGGCTAAACATATATGGATTTTTAAGATACATATTTTGAAACAATTTCCCTAACAAGTTGGATGCAACATTACTTATGAGTTTTATTCAAGTTTAAAAAATATTGGAGTTTTGATTAAAAATTTAAGTGCAATGACAGTTATTACTCAATTTTTAAACATGTTAGAAAATTAATAAAATACAACTCCCATTTTAAAATTTCTATTAAAGTAGCTAAATGAATTTTACAACTATAAAGATGGACAACTATAATAACCATTAATATTTATAAAGCATTTATTATAGTCTGCATATTACACATTTAACAGATTTATTACTGTTAACATGATGGGTACTGTTATTATTCTCCTAGTATCCTTTTAGGGATTAAGGAAATGAGGAACAGAAAGCTTAAGTAACTTGACTGAAATCAAAGAGTAAGGGACAGAGTCAGGATTTTAGAATGTCACCAGAGTCTGTTTATCAAGTATTAAGTATTAGGTGACAGGAATTCCTTTTTATTTATCACTCCCCAAATGAGTGAACAAAAAAAACAAAACCAACCCACAATTCTACTGTTATCTATAATTGGAGTTGAGATAGACAAGTATTTAATTTCATGATAAAAATAATGGTGTAAATGTGATTTTCCCAGGAAGGTAAATTTCTGAAAGAATGCTGGAAGACAGGTATATTAATTGTCTCTTGCAACTGTAACAAGTCACTACAAATTTAGTGGCTTCACAACATCTGTTTATTATCACATATTTCTGTTGGTCAGAAGTCTGGGTCCAGAAGGGCTCAACAATTTGTTCAGCTCAGAGTCTCACAAAGTCAAAATCAAGGCAAGAGCAGTACCACATTCCTTTCCCAAGGTTCTGAGGATGAGTCCCAATACAAGCACATTCAAGTCATTAACTCACTTCATTGAGCCTAGAGGGTCTGAGGTCTCTATTTCCTTGCTGGCTGTCAGTTAGGAGCCACCTCAGTATCTTAATGTCTTCTGCATTGCTTGACGCACTATCCCCTCTTTCTTCAAACCCGCAGAAATTTCATTCTTTTCCCACTTTGAATCTCTCTGACTTCTTTTACCTATGTCTTTGTCTCTGGCTGGAGAGTTATCTGCTGTGATTAGATTGGGTCTACCTGAATATTCCAGAAAAATCTACACATTTTAATGTCTATAATCTAAACTACAGTCTCAAAATCCTTATTTCAGTGTAAAGTAATATATTCAGTTTCTGGGAGTTGGCACATTGGCATGGTTACAGAGATGGGGGGCATTCTTCCTACTACACTAGCTTTGGAAGGATTAGAAGATAACAAAGGAGTCCAGAAAGCTTTGACTGGGGGACTAAAAATAAACATCGAAATCATCTCCATTTTGTCTAATATAATGCTCATATTTCCCATATCATTTTTATTCTATGTAGGAGAAAAAATAAGTAAATGCCTACTATCATTTACCAAGGTATTCTTTAAGGAAGATTCTCAAAAATTAATTTGGCCATGCAATTTAAGTAAAAAATTGGATGCTGCAAGCTGGGCACAGTGGTGCACACCTTTAATCCCAGCAGCTCATAAGGCTGAGGCAGGAAGATCACGGGTTCAAAGCCAGCCTCAACAACTCAGTGAAGCCCTAAGCAATTTAATGAGATCCTGTCTCAAAATAAAATATTAAAAAGGGCTGGGGATGTTGCTCAGTGGTTAAGCACCCCTGGGTTCAATCCCTGAAACCAAAAAAAAAAAAAAAAAAAGTGGATGCAATGTCAGTATCCTCATTAGTTTTATTCAAAATTATGCACTGAATGAAAAAAGATAAATAAAATCTTTTAACAATCTAAAAGTGGTCGGAAAATGAAACCACAACACAAGTGAATGAGAGTAAGTATTGATGCTGTATACTGTAGTATAGTAGGATTAAAGTGAATCTCAGCAAAACAAACAAAAAAAACCCCAAATATTCAATGCAAGTCTCAAACTAACTAGTGAAATGTGTCAGTGTTTACAAAATGTAAAATGCATTAGAAGAAGCAAAATTAATTTCAGAGTCATGCCCTTTACCTTTATGTTGGCGTTATTTTATGATGTCTTTATTTTCTGAGATACTAATATTATCATTATCAGTTCTCCAAATATAGTAGCCCTGCTGTTGCTGTTATTAACATTTCTTAAGAGTTCCATCTGTAAATACCGGTGCAACTAAAACCAAAACACACATGCACATCTCTTGAGAAGAAGACTGACACAGGACTGCTGACACATGAATGGGATGCTTTGTCTAACTAACACAAAAATGCAAATGAATTGCAGAGAAAAAAAACTAAGGAATTCAAAGGCTTTCTTGATTGCCTTCTTTAAAATGCCAAGAACTTAAGCTGGCCTTTCTTATCTTCCACTACATGCATGTGACACTTTAGGAGGTCTTTCTTATTGTACTATAATTCAGGGATTGTTCCAGCTCTGTGCTCCATGCCTTTTTCCAAAGGGCAGCCTGAGATGTATAATTCGGGTAATGAACAGCTGCATAATTTAAGGGTCGAACTAGTAGGGCACTGTTCCTTATTTGTGTTGCTTTAGCAGTTGCCAAGATGTTCCAGTCCTATTTAGGAATACAATTTTTTGACTGCTTTATTTCTCTCAGATGATATATGCTGGGATTTGGTTGTGTTCCAGAAAGTGAATTTTATCAGCAGAAGTACCAGAGCAAGCTTTTCTCTGATTTTACTCCAAAGGGCAACAGCACTGAGCTATAATGAGGTAATTTTTTTCCAACCATGCACACTCTGTGTTCTATCAGGCAGAGTTGTTTAAACCAAGTCCTTTGCCTTTCCAAAGCATGATGGACTCAATCACTGAGCTATCAAAGACATTTCCACACTACATCCCTCTCACACAAGGCCAATCTCCTGAGCATTCAAAAGGGCCAGGCAATGAGGCCCTTCAAGATGAAGGCTGCATGCTGATTAATCAGTTGCTTTTTTATTCAGTCTTGGCAAGTATTTTCTGTTTGTAAATAAAAGGTCTACCCCAAATTTCCTGTAACCTCAAGAGCGTAAATGCTGTCTTGGACCTCATTCACAGTGGAAGAAAGCTGCCTGCTGTTGAAGCCACAGAGATGTGCAATGTCCACTGTTTTAAGTACTCCTTCAGGTGTCTTGAAGCTTCCCCTGAGAATAAGCTCATCTAACAACGGCTGTCATTTCATCATTATTAACCAGAACAGAACTAGCAGGCATCAAAACAATATTTTCCATCTCTTTTACTATAACACCCCCTGTTTGGGGGAATACCTGATGAACGATTTGCAAATGCATTAGTGTACACCAACAATGAAAAGTGTCAAGGAAGCAGACTATCTTTTTTCAAGAAATAAATTGGTGTACTCTTTCACTTATCAGATGGTAAATAGCTAATGGAAAAGAGATGTGACAGACCACAAGGACTAAGAATTGTCTGCAAACTGGCAGGCACAGTGATTTGCTGATGACCCAAATTATTTTCAGGCAGTTTGGCACATCTCTATTTGTCACACTTACACGACCAAGTCAAATGCGTTTAATTAATACGGAGCATTTCCCTTTTCTGGAAGCAGGAATAAAACAGCCAGCATTTCTTGATTGCTCTAAAACACTCCATCCAGAAAGAATAAAAAGTCTCTTGTCATCATTCATATTTTTGGTTATTTTCCATGAAAATCACACCATCACTAAAATCTTTCCTCTTTGATAAGGAGATTTTATTCCTACAGGAAAACCACTACTGTGTGTTCTGAGTGTGCACACAAGGGAAGCTTAGCAAAAGTAGTTGCTGAAATAATCTTTGACATAAAAGTTTAGCACTTTTCCCCTTCAGTTTTGAAAAGGAGGTGAGGAGGCTTATTTTGTGAGAGGTGGAAACTTCAGGATCAATACAAGGGTTTGATACTGCTGTATAAATTCATTCATCACAATGGTACAACTATAGCCATGTCCATTCTATGGCCCATAGTAAGTGGAACAGCCTGGGTTTCTACTAGGGTACTTAATGGAATGTAGGAATGAGGAAATATCTTCCTAAAATCTCTTCTTCAAAGAGACTAGCATGAGCTATACTGTCAAGGAAGCACTGTTTAGGGGCCCTTGGCCTTTGTGTCCTGGCACAGCTCTGTTCCCCTCACTGTGTGTCAGGTAACCATGTTGGCATGCATTACAGGTCTGTAAAATGAGGCATTAACCCAGATGGATGCCAGTAGTCCCTCCTGGCTCCAGAAATTTATGAATCTCAAATACTCTAAGCAGTGTTTTTATTAATTTTAAATAAATGCTTAGCAGTCACAAAGACTAATAAAAAAAGTCAACAACAATAGTGAAATAAAAATGCTAATCTTCACCCAAATAAAATCATTCCATCGTATTAAATTTAGGATTATGTGCGTACATTAACTCTTTCAAGCCCTGAGGGGTTTTGTGTCAAAAGAATACATTTCTATAACTGAAAATGTACTATGTATTACAATTATAAGTTACAACCAGCTATATAAATTTTATACACTGATATAAAATGTACCTAGCATGGAAAATTTAAGAATGTCTCTGAAGAAAAATATATTAAAGCTCTAGTTCAATTGCATACCAAGTGCATTTTAATGTATTCATGTTTCTGAACATATGTAATACACAAATAGAATGCAATCGTATATTGCATTTGCATCTTGAATTTTAATAGTTTCAGTGAGTTGCTCTGTTTAGATGAAACAAATATATATATTTTAACATATTAACAGTTACAATTCCTTTATCATTCATTGGACTTAAAATACATATATGTTTCAGGCCCTCGGCTATCATAGACTCTACAATTAGAAATCAGAACAAATGTCAGAATAGGAAAAAAATATTCTACCATTCAGAATTATACCACTTCCCCAAAATTTGACTTTTAAAATTTTCTACAAACAAAATTCATCATGTCATTCTTCTTGTGTCTACTGAATGCCTACAAGCACCTTGATCACTTTCTATTCCCTAGTTTATTAACCCCTCTTTGGCCTCACTTGCCCCCTCTCCAGCTTTCATCCCCTGGTTGGTTATTTCACATGCTCCTTTTACCTCACTAGGCAGAGCTCTGCTGACCTCCAGCAATGCTCGCCTGGTTAATTCTCTACCACACAGAAGCCTAACCCCATCTGCTTTCTTTGCTTCTCTCCTGAACTGCCAGCTCTTGCTGAAACAACTCAAAAACTGATGCTGACAGGCTCTTCTATTAAACTACGCTACTCAACCTCAACTTGACCCCAACTGTTGTTCAACAATTCCTTTAATCATTGCTTATTGACTCTTGAGACACTTGAACATGGTAGCTTTTCCTCAGGCCTCAGTCCAAGTCTAAACACCTCATTCTAGGCAAAGGTAGCCACCTGATGTTTAACTGAGAATATGGAAACCCTCATTTTATTTATCTCTTCTCAAATGTCTTTATTCTTCCCTTGGAGAAGGAAGATAACCTCTCTTTTCTCATTCCCTGGGATTTTGCTTGCTAGACAATTCTGCATTTTCATCATTAGGTCATCCCTATCACTCACAACCTTTCCACCATACAGACACACTTCTTTCTGTTCAATTTCCCATCTGCAAGCTCTTTCCACTGCAGAAATGTTCTATAATTGTCCTCTATCAAAAAACAAAAAATAAAATTCTTCAACAAAAAATAGCACTTTACCCTAACTTATTGTTGTCTCTCAAATGTTTGTGACAATTGACCTTTCCCTTCACTTCCAGATTTCTTCAGTGATTAATAATCTAATGCTTAAGAGATTCCACTTCCACATCACCCTTTCAGATTTTGCAATCAGGACCCTCCCCCCTTAGCTGAAATTGTTTTTTCAAGGTCACATTTAACTTCTATATCAACAACTACATTTTATTTCCTAAAAGCCCCTTGTTCCCTGCTGCACCACTTGTTTTCATGCCACACAGAAGCTTCCTTTTCTCTTGTTTAGCAAAAGTGTCAGCATGGAATTTAAACCGGGTACACACTTACGATTCAGACATAAATGAGATGCCCAAAGTAGTCACCAAGCATATCTGAACTATTGAGAAAATAGATTATGAGGCCCATACAAAACCTTCTCAGAAACTGGGGTGGTGCAATTCAAAAAAATCATAATTTGACAAGCAGGGATCCAGAGGCCTTACAGAGATGAGGTTAGCTGAATGTGGAAAACATCTGATCTGACTGGAGGCCAAGCAGCAGGCAGTGTTTGGTGGAGTAGGGACGCTAGCACACATTAGGCTTTTAATACATATGTTGAATCATAGAATTATGAATGTATGCTTTGGTTTTTGGAGTAAAGGGATGATTTAAAGCTATAAGCCTATATTTTTCACTTTTACTCTTCTATTCCCATCATCTCATAGATGCCAAGTTATTGTTACTATTTCATGTGCACAGCACAAATGGTTATAACCAATGTATAGAAATTAAGAGTGTTTCTTTCTATTATGTACTAAGAGTGGCGTAATACTTTAGAGAAGACAGAGAGTAAGTCATAGCTTTGACATATTAAAAGCTCTTTGCACAGCAGCACTGGACCACCCTGGCAGAACTCCTAGCATTCGATGTTCCAAGGGAATCAAGTGCCAGCATCTTCAGCAGCGGCTGATGAGAGTGCCAGTGGCTTTTGGAACAATAGGAAAGAGCATTGCTGATAGAAGATAGCCCTGGTGCTACCTTTACCTTACCTTTACTGGGGTGAGTGAGTAGTGAAAGCTTTGCCACCTGGATAAACAGAGGGGGCGTGGAAGAAGGAAATGTTTGACACCAGTTACAAGGTAAGAGAATGAAGTCTGTGGCTGCTGCAGGTCTTACAGAGTTGGGGAGTTGGAAGGGTCAGTGGTGGGGAATACCTGTTCCTTATTGCAAATGAAAATTACATTTCAAGTACTAATTTGTACAGTCAAAAGAAATACTTGACTTAAAAATATTATACATTCCTGGTCCTTTTCACATTGCTCTAACTATACCTCTGTTCCTTTTTATAAATTTTCTTTATTGTACACTTGGGCCTTCTTAAAATACTTTTGTTGGTCACTGCCCGCTCTACATGTTCATTGATATTATATAACACACAATGGCTTCCACATTATATCTATTCATATGATAATTTTTACCTTCTGGCTAAGACTGGCCTCTTACCTCCAGATTAATATTTCAGTTCAAACATATAAAATTAATGGTTCTCCTATGACATGAATTTCACTTGTCCTAAAGAAAACTCATTAGCTTCTCTCCCAAACCTCTGCTCTCTAATTCCCCAGTACATTTTAAAAACAATAATATTCCCAGTCATGTAGACTGGAAACCATTACAAAATTCCATTCCTCTACCCCATAGCATTGGAGATAGTTGCTCACTTCTTTCTTCTGGAAACACTGTACTTTGTTCACATGGTTGGGAGAAAACACTCTCTTGGAATTATTTTTCTGACATCACTTTTCAATGACTTCTCAAATTTCTTTGTTGTGACTACCAAGCACTGAAGCATTAAAGGGCTAAGTCCTTAGTCCCTAGACCTCTTCTCTAACTATGTTCACTGAAGATGTGATTTCAAATAGTCTCAGTTTTTCTTTTTCTGCCTCTTAGCCAATGAAAAATCAATTTTTCTGGTGTTTCAAGATTAAAAACCATGTAGTTGTTTTATATAAATATCATTATTTTACCCCACATTCAATGTACAGTCATATTTTGTAAATCTTTAAAATCAATCCAAAATCTGATACTTCTCATTTCTTTCACCCCCTAGCTCCCTTTTCCAAATTTCCATCATTTCCTTCCTGAGTTTTTGTAAAAATACTCTTTCTTAACAAGTTTACCTGCTTCTTGTTTCTATATCTATGCTTGAAACATGATCAGAGTGAATCTCTTGATATTTTTAAGATTATGTCATTGTTCTCTTAACACTTCCTCTACAGATTTCATTTCACTTTACCTTGGAATCACTGAGAATGTCTATTACTTACTAGGTTTGGTAAATTTCTATAGAACAAAATGTGATTTGGTTCTTAATGAACACTATTGCTATTCTTACAAAATATGTAAGATCAACTGGACATAAGCAAGATGATGTCCTGTTTAACATATAAGGCAAAGATTCTGATATTAATAATAACTTTAACAGCACTAAGGATTAATCAAAAATTTGTTCATGCCAGACTCTAAACTAATCCTTTATGTGGATGTCTTCACTGAACCATTTCTGCAACCTCATAACATAGGTGTGGAAATTATCCTCTTTGACAATCAAGTTTGGCAGAAGAACCCATCCTGACTACTTGTATTCATGTTCACTTAAAGATTTCTAGAAGATAATAGAATCATGAAGGCAGCAAATAATGAAATGATGATTTAATTCTATTTATAAATTTCACAGTAGGGATCTCCTACTGTTAAAAAAACCAAAAAGTGCCATTCATAAAGTAGATAATGGGTTAATGGAGAAAGATATATGTTTGACAAGTCTTTAAAGGAAAAATATAAATAGCTTATTTAACCAAATGCACATTTAGAAATAAGGTAAAATGGTAGCAGCATTTCAGATCTTCAAATATTTTGGAGTGAGAATTAGGTACCAAGCACTGAGTTAAATTAGTTCATATAACCTCATTTAATTCCAACATACACCACTTAGGTATTATTATTTAGATTTTACACATGATGAGTTGCCTCTGAGAAAGAGATTAATGGACATGCCCAACATCATAAAACCAAAGAGTAGCTCAATTAGTATTCCAAGCCATCACTCTTCAGTTTTTGTCCACTGTGTGTCATCATTCTAAAAGTGAAAAAATAAACCAGTTGCACCTTACACATTACCTTCTTATGGTACATTTGCATGTGTTTCCTTAAAACTATAAAAAGTATCCCACAATGAAACAAAAGAACTTTTAAACTTTAGTTATAAATTAACATTCCAATCAAAGAAATCTCTTTGTCCTTTTGTTTATGAATCATCAAATTCAGAAATTCCTTTGTCATCACCCCTGCCTTTTCATGTTCTTGGTCTTTTTATTCATTCTATGTAACTCTATTTGTCTGTTCAGATTGCCGTAACAAAATACCAAAGCAAAACAGAGATTTATTTCTCATATTTCTGGAGGCTGGTGATTTCAAGATGAAGGTGCCAGCCCAGTAAACTTCATTCTGAGGCTTGTTTAAGTGGTTTGTAGGCTCCCATTGTCTCCCTGTTTTCTTGCAGGACATTGTACTCATGGAGAAGGGCAGTGAGTACTCTGGTGTCTCTTCTTATGAGGACACTAATCTTATCAGATCAGTGGCTGCCTTCACACCCTCACTTAAACTTAATTACTTCCTTAGAGGCCCCATCTCCAAATATAGTCACAAATACTGTCTAGGGCTCTAAGTTTTGAGGGGATAAAAAATTTTATAACCGAATTTGTCATTGGTCCTGTATAATGTGTTAAAAATAAGAGCTGAAAGCATTTCCAGGAGCTTGCATTTCCAAAATAAAACTATTCTTTGACACTGATTGTCACAAACATCTAGCAACTTACTGATGAATCACAGCTCTGTGGAACACTGAAATGAATTCTTCCATTCTGACCTATCTGTTAAATGATAACCATGACCTAATGCAGCTATGATCAATACAAATGTACATAGTGCCTGTAAAACAGCCTCTCTAACCAGGGAGTGTAATCCTCCATTTTACAGATTTGAAGAGCCAATCAATTACATGCTGGATAAGGTCAAATACTATTGATCCAAGATTCAATGAAATTCCTTCCTTTACTTTCTCCTCTTTTGATTTTTCTTGTGATCTAAGTATGGTTTCTTTAAAATACAGTTTTCCAGCAGCTGAACTTACATACTGGTAGAAAGAGAGTGGTCCTCAAAAAACATAATGATTCACTGGCACTGAAATCAATAGCATTATAACACCTTGAAGGCAGGAAAAGGTTGAAAGATAAAAATATTAACACCTAAACTTCAAGAGCATACTTAAAAAGTAGAATTCAAGAGGTGTTCATGGCTAGTGTGAGGTAGATATTTCATATATCAACCTAGACAAACAACTTTCCACAGTATATCTGTGGGTATTGAAGAAAAAGATATTGTTAATGTTGTATTTGTGTCATTTTTTCATTCAATTGTTTGACATAATTTCAAACTTTCATGGTTTTTACTAACACCTCTTTATCCATATGAGTGTTACCTTAAAAATTTTACCTAGTAATCTAAAGTAAACTCAATTGTTCTATGTTTACTTGAAACAAAGCTTTGTTTTTCATCTTCATACAAACATAATGTAATGTTTTCTGCGTGTGAAACTAGGCATTTCTAGAATCTCTCTGAATTTGAGTCCAAGATACTTATGTACATTCCTCTATCTGGAAGATAGAACTATTTGCTGCTTATTTTTATCTGACTGTCTCCAGGAACTAGTAAATAGAGAATTGTAAATACTACATGTTTGGAAAAATTCCACCTGGCACAAATCAGTCACTAGGTAGCTAAATACTGTGAATGGAAACAACTGGCAAGAAAGAAATCCTCCTTAGAACCTAGCTGCTACTAAGAGCTTCTTATTAATATGGAAACTAAAATTTGCTTTACAGCAATTTTGATGATATTTTAAGGACAATACTGCTCCCTCTTTCCACTACTGACTTTCACGTTATTTTAACCACAAGCATTACAAAGTTGATTTAAGAGGGTTTTCTTTTGTTAAATTTTTAACTTTAAAGGAAATTTGGAAAATATAAGGTTAAATATATGCTTCTCTTTGATTTTCCAAAAGATTTATTCCACATTTTCAAGTCTTTTTGACATATTTAAGGAAAGAGAGATGTTCTTTCAATTATTTTAAAAAGACAGAACTAAAATAAGAAAGTATTTAACACTATGGCAATCATTAAAGAAATTCACAAGACTATACTTTGCTTTTCAGCAATCAAGGCAGTTTTTCTTTAAATTTTGTTTTTTGCTTTCATTTTTCCTTCTCCTTTGCTTTGTTCTGTTTTATTTCTTGCAGTGCTAGGGACTGAACAACTCAGGGACACTGGAACACTGAGTTAAATCCCCAGGCCTTTTCGTTTTGTATTTTGAGTCAGGGTCTTACTAAATTATTGAGACTGGCCTTGAATTGAAGATCCCCCTGCCTCAGTCTCCTGAGTCTCTAGGATTATGGGCATTCACTACCACATCGAGCTTATTTTGCTTTTAATGAGAAATAATATAAATCCAAAAGATCGTGAGAGTGTTGTTTTATAAACTTCACAACTATCAGTTGCAGAGGCTCTTTTTAGAAAAAAGTTATCACCTTTTTTTTAAGTGTAATTAAAGTAATACTAGAAACTGACAAATATTTTAGATAGAAGGGAAAAAATACTAAAACTGCTAAACTAAACTACACTGAGATTTCATCTCACTCCAGTCAGAATGGCAATAATCAAGAATACAAGTAACAATAAATATTGGACAGGCTGGGAGGAAAGGAGTACATTCATACATGTACCCTGGTGACCCTGCAAATTGGTACAACCAGTCTAGAAAGCAGTATAGAGATTTCTCAGAAAACTTGGAGTGGATCCATCAGTTGACCCAGTTATTTCACTCCTTGGTATATACCAAAAGGAGATAAATTCAGCATACTACAGTGACATAGCCACAGCAATGTTTATAGTAGCTGAATTCACATTATGTAAGCTATGGAACCAACATAGATGCCCTTCAACAGATGAATGGATAAAGAAAATGTGGTATATATACACAAAGGACTATCATTCAGCCATAAAAAGGATGACTTTATGACTTTTGCCAATAAATAGGTGGATCTGAAGATTTATGCTAAAAGAAAGAAGCCAGACAAGGATGCCTTGTTTCACCACTCCCATTCAACATAGTTCTTGAAACTCTAGTCAGAGCAATTAGATAGACAAAAAAAATTAAAGGGATACAAGTAGGAAAAGAACTCAAACTATTATTATTTGCTGATTACATGATTCTATACTTAGAGGATCCAAAAAATTCCACCAGAAATCTTCTAGAAATAATAAATGAATTCAGCAAAGTAGCAGGATATAAAATCAACACCCATAAATGCCTTCTATACATCAGTGAAGAAACCTCTGAAAGAGAAATTAGGAAAACTACTCCATTCACAATAGCCTCAAAGAAAAAAAAATACCTGGGAATCACTTTAACAAAAGAGATAAAAGACTTTTATAATGAAAATTACAGAACACTAAAGAAAGAAATTGAAGAATATCTTAGAAGATGGAAAGGTCTCTCATGCTCTTGGATAGACAGAGTTATTGTTGTCAAAATGATCATACTATTCAAAGCGCTATACAGATTCAATGACATTTTCAAATCCTAATGTCATTCCTTATAGAAATAGAAAAATCAATTATGAAATTTATTTGGAAAAATAAGAGACCCGGAATAGCCAAAGCAATCCTTAGCAAGAAGAGTGAATCAGGAGGCATCATAATACCGTACCTTAAACTATTCTACAAAGCTGTAGTAACAAAAATGGCATGGTATTGGCACCAAAATAATCATGCAGACCTATGCTACAGAATTGAAGACACAGAGATAAATCCACATAAATACAGTTATCTCATACTAGACAAAGGTGTCAAAAACATACATTGGAGAAAAGATGGCCTCTCCAACAAGTGGTGCTGGGAAAATTGGAAATCCATATGCAGCAAAATGAAACTAAATCCCTATCTTTCACCATGTACATAACTCAACTCAAAATGGATCAAGGACCTAGGAATTAGACCAGAGACCAGAAGAAAAAGTAGGACCAAATCTTCATCATGTTGGATTAAGCCCCGACTTTCTTAATAAAACTTGTAAAGTGCAAGAAATAAAATCAAGACTTAATAAACGGGTTGGTTTCAAACTAAAAAGCTTCTTCTCAGTGAAAGAAACAATGAGGTGAAGAGAGAGTCTACATTTTGATAGCAAATTTTTGCCACACATACCTCAGATAGAGCACTAATCACCAGGATATATAAAGAACACACAAAACTTAACACCAAAAAAACCAACAACCCAATCAATAAGTGGGCTAAGGAGCTGAACAGACACTTCTCAGAAGAAGATATACAATCGATCAACAAATATATGAAAAAATGTTCAACATCTCTAGCAATTAGAGAAATGCAAATCAAAACTACTCTAAGATTTCATCTCACTCTAGTCAGAATGGCAGTTGCAAGAATACAAACAACAATAAGTGTTAGCGAGGATGTGGTGAAAAAGGCACACTCAGACATTGCTGGTGGTACTGAAAATTGGTGGAGCCAATCTGGAAAGCAGTATGGAGATTCTTTTCAAAACATGAAATAGAACCACCATTTGACTGAGCTATCCCAGTCCTCGGTCTATAACCAAAGGACTTAAAAACAGCATACTATAGTGACTTAGCCACATCAATATTTATTGCAGCACAATTTACAATAGCTAAACTGTGGAACCAACCCAGATGCCCTTCAATAGATGATTGGATAAAGAATCTGTGGTATATATACACAATGGAATATTACTCACCGATAAAAGAGAATAAAATTATGGCATTTGCAGGAAATGAATGGAGTTAGAGAATATCAGGCTAAATGAAGTAAGCCAATCCCCGAAAACCAAAGGTTAAATGTTTTTTCTGATAAGTGGATGCTAATCCATAAGGCAGGAGGCACGAGAAGAGTAGAAGGACTTTGAAATAGCCAAAGGGGATGGAGGGGAATTGAAGGGGCTTGGAGAGAGGACAGATGATGGAATGAGATGGACATAACTACCCTGGGTACATGTATGATTGCACAAATGGTATGACCCTACTTTGTGTACAACCAGGGACGAGAAAACCTGTGACCCATTTGTGTACAATGAATCAATGAGCATTCTGCTGTCATGTATGTGTAACTGATTAGATTGAATAAAAATAAATAAATAAATAGATTTTTTTTTTAAAAAGAAATAAGCCAATCCCTAAAAAACAAAAGTTGAATGTTCTCTCTGATATGTAAATGCTCATACCCAAGGAGTGGGGCAGAGAATAGAAGTTCCATAGATTAGACAAAGGGGAGAGAAGGGAAGGCAGAGGAGACGGGAATAGCAAAGATGGTGGAAGAATTCCGGCATAATTTTTCTAGGTTCATGTATGAATACACCACAATGAATCTCCACATCATGTACAACCACAAGACAGGGATCCTACTTAAAATAAGATATACTCCATGTTTGAATAAATATATCAAAATACACTATATGCTATCATATATAACTAAAAAGAAAAAATAAAATAAGCTCTCAGAAAAAATCTAAAAGAGCAAAAGCAGCTGAAAAATGGACTTTAAGGACTATGCTTATAAGATAAGATGAAATGGACTTTATGTTTATAAGATGAAAAGTGGAAAGGTTTTCATTTCAACTGATTTGGCTACATAATAAATATGCCCATCCTTCCTCTACCATTTCATGGTAGACCACCATGGAATCCCTCTATACATATTTATTGCACCTAAGTGCATAACTAGAATTTTCACATAAATTTGCTTCAATTTTTCCTAGATAGCCAAGGAGGACATTATTATCACAATTTTGTCAATTAGAGATTAATTCACTAAATCCTGTGGACTCAGACTATTCAAACCTTAATATGCTTGCAAATTGCTAAAATGCATATTATAATTCAGGAAGTCCAGGTGAGATGGGGAACTAGTATCTGCATTTCTATCAAGCTCCCAGGTGATGTTAATGCTCTCTGTCCCTGAATTACACCAGAATGACAAGGCTAGAATACAAGTTGAAGGTAAGTTTCACAATTCACTCTGACAGCATATTATAGATGTGTCATTGATTAACTTTGCATATGTGGTGTCTCACCTGAGTAAGGACTTCCAGAAACTGTTTTTTAATCCCCTGACTTGATTAAGATGCAAGTACAGTTGATCCTCTTTATTCATGGAGTGTGTATTTGCAACTTCATCTACTTAGTAGAAAATGCCCCCTCTCAAAAAATGAATGACCACTCTTTTGCACTCACCCATATACATACGCCTGCACAGAAAACTGAGAATTTTGAGTTGCCCGATATCCATGTCCACAGATGAATTTCAAAGAGGTAACTTTCTGCCTTTTGCTTTTAGCTTTTAGGCTGTAAAAACTGCCCAGTTCTTGGTCTATTTAGTGCTATATTCTTTTGTATTTTTATGCTTTTTTGGGTGATTTTGTTGCTTAACATGGCTTCCAAGCATAAGGCTAAAGTGCAATCTCCTATTATTAACTAATGGAGGCTGCTGTGTGCCTTACTAAAAGAAGCCATGCGTTAGGTCAGCTTTGTTCAGCTTGAATTATGGTGCTGCTGGTCATTGAGTTCAATGTTAATGAATCAACAATATATATTAAATGAGGTGTCTTTAAACACAAACAGACATAAAACAAGGTTATATATTGATTGTTTGATGAAAATATTGTGACTAGAGGCTCGCGGGATCCTAACCCTGTATACCCCCAGGGAGCAATGATTTAGTATTGGCTAATTCAGTGTTCCTGGTGACTTTATAGAACATAACTACTGAAAATAATGAGAATTGACTATACTTTCTACACTGTTCTCAGGAGAAAACGTCAATGGAAACAGAATCCAAATTGATATGCCCTGTAATATTGTTCCTTTTTGGGATTTTACCCCAAATGATTGTCAAAACAGACATTTTAAATATCTTAAGTGGTAAAAAATAGTTTATTACATGAAAAATTATATGGAAATTCAAATATTGGCAAAGTAAAGTTTTGCTAAAACAAATGTATTCTGTGATTTAAAAATTAAAGCTTTTAGAAATAAAAATTATCAGAATCAAGTTAAGGATTGGAGGGTTCTAATATATCAGTGATTTGAAAGATACAAATGTTTAAATGAATACTTTTAAAGTCTTCAAATCATATAAAATATTTAAAACTGAAATACCTATTATACTTTTACACAATCCCTAAAGAACTCTCACAGGAACCTTGTATTTTAAAGGTTAGCATGAAAGCCACTCTTTTGAATGAATCTGCATCTTTGAATGTTTGATAAGACCATCAATTCCTATACTATCCCTCCTTTTACCACCCCTGTATTTGCTAAACCAAAATGTGTCTTCAAATCTCTTCTATATACCCTTTACATAGTTTTATACCTCTTGATCTACAAGTATAGGGCCTTGATTTTTTTCCCACTAATATATTCTTTTTTCTTTGTCAATCCTTGTCACTTCAAAAAAGACATGAAGAGCTGGGCACAGTGATGCATGCCTGTAATCTCAGCTACTTGGGAGTCTGAGGCAGGCAGATCATAAGTTTGAGGCCAGCCTGGGCAAATTAGTGAGACTCTATCTCAAAATAAAATAAAAGGTTTCTGGAATGTAACTCAGTGGTAGAGCACTTGCTTAGCATTTGGGAGGCGCTGGATTCAATCCCCAGTACCAGACACATAAAAAGGGAAGAAAAAGAAAAAGAAGAATTTTAAAAATCTATTTAAAGACAAAAATGTGATTTCTTTATAAAAGGTAAGGGGCAAAAAGTGCAAAAGAAAAAGTTTTTAAAAATGTTACATTGGGACTGTGGCAATAATTTTTTCTGGGCAAGGTAGAGATAAGGTCTATTTCTCCTAAAAGCAAAAGAAGATCCCATCATGATAGTCAAATTCCTTACCCTTCTTTACCATTGAACAAATTATGCCCAGCACCTACTAGGTGACAAGTTTTTCTTTCTTTCTTTCTTTCTTTTTTTGGTACCAGGGATTGAAACTCAGGGGCACTCGACCACTGAGCCACATCCCCAGCCCTATTTTGTGTTTTATGTAGAGACAGGGTCTCACTGAGTTGCTTAGCACCTCGCCATTGATGAGGCTGGCTTTGAACTCGCGATTCTCCTATCTCAGCCTCCCAAAGTGCTGGGATTACAAGTGTGAGCCGCCGCACCCAGCTAACACACAAGTTTTTCACATGAATAATGCATCTTATTTAATTGGCCCAACATTCCTAACACACAGTACTATAATTATATACCATTTAGTCCTGGAGACTGATACACACCTAGTGGGTAATCTACTCAAGGTCACAGGGTTAGTTCTTTACATAACTGGAAAGGAAGCCTGGCAATGTATCCCAAGGCTCACCTTCTTAGCCTTCATCTTAGTGTGCAGGATTAAAAGAAAGACTTGGAAACTATAGAAAGTTACAATTTTTATCACTACAGACTACAGAACGTCCAGCCTCTTCTAAGAGAAAAGAGTAGCATAGGGTGGCCTAGGCAAAATACAGTTGGGATTTCAGAGGAATTAGGAAAGATAAACAAGCTCAGAAATTTCACACTGTCATAAAGAAGATTGCATCAAGATGGGACTTGAGTGAGTGAGATTCTGATGGGTACATAGAAGCGTGGATAGCATGGCTATCAGGAGGGATGGAGAGAACTGCAATATACAACCAAAAAGTAAAAGGTCTAAATGAGGATGTAGATGAGGCCAGAGTTTCTGAATCAAAAGATTTCTTCAGGGAAATGTTATGGAGAATGTCAGGTTTGGTCAGGATCCAAGATGCCCAAATAAGGAAGCTGGTCAGCAGAGCTGCAAGCCAGATGTGACTTCACTAGTGGACATGCCTCCTGTCAATCAGCGAGTTTTCTTGACTCATCAGGAAGGACTTCGGCCTTCTCTTCCTGTACCCAACCCCTCCCCTTCCTAATGGGGTTTTCTTGAAATTCTCTATGCACAGAATCTCCGACGCCATTTCTCCCTACCGGCTCTGATGGACGGGGGATCTGGTCCGAGGGTTCGCCTTCCAATAAAGCCTTGCCGAGTGGCTTAATTCATCTTCTCCTGGTAGTGTGAATTTTACAGAGAAAACTTTGGAATACAAGTTATTAGAAAAACTGTAGAAAATTTCTGGGTGAAAGTAAGGAGTACATTGTCCAATAGAGATCAGCCACAGATGCAAAATGAAAGAAACCATTTATCAATTACTTCCTTAAGTCACTCCAACCATCAGGCTCCCAAGTCCTTTACAGCCACCCTCAGAATCTTCCTGGAAGAAGACAGATGATAAACATAGCTGTGTATTTCATTGCTTGTGTTACACAGTTCCCAGCTGCTGCATCCCATGCCAAGATTCAACCTCACGTGGCTAATTCTTCTCAGATGTCTCTTTCTAACACTGGAAGACCATGAGGAACAGCAATTATCTCATGATCAATATGTATCAGCTCACTGTAGAAATGCTTTGATTAAAACCTATTTGTATGTGATCATAGCAATTTCTCTATGACTGAGAAAATGGAGTTTAGATAGCTATAAACAACTTAAGTGGGAGACCTACACTTTTATTTGGATGTCAGAACAAATGACCTTCAAATATCATCGATACTATATACCTTCCAGGGTACTTCCAAAATATATACTTCAATAAGTTTCTTAATGCAGAAAGCCCACAAAATTTTTAATTTTATTGTCATTGCAAATGGAATGAATGTATTGCTTCTATAACTAGCATGAAATTTTTAATCAGTAATATTCTCTGAGCAATACAACATGAATTATAATTATAATTAAAATTGAAATTTGATACAATGCAAGCAGTATAATTAACTTGCTCACCAAAATTCAGTTTATTATCATAGAATAATACTCTAATGTAATTTTATCATTTCTCCAAGCCAATATGCAGTAAATTGTTCATAATTTCAGTTTGAACAAAACTATTAATTAAAAGAAAGTATCAGTTTTAATAAATGTTAAAAACATGATCATATTTATTTTAATATGGCACCTTTGTGAGAATTTAATTGTTTTTTTTAATTTTTATTTTATTTTATTTTTATGACTCATTTTCTAAAAATAAACTATTTAAAATATTGGAACCAATTCACAAGATACCACATACTATTGTTGCACAGAAATAACAACAATAATAACAACAAACCTTATCTGGGGGAGGGGGGTAAAAGGGTTACTGTAGGTAATGAATGATTAGGTCAGGAAGATGAGGGCTGATTCAAGAGGTAATAAAATGCTAATACTTCTAAGATACTTCCCCTCCTCCAACATGTTGCCAAGGTTACCTGCCTCTAGGGAATTTTTCCTCACTACAAGGAGTTGTTAAGGAGTAGCCCTAGGTGGTTTTTCCTGCCCTTGGATCACTCCACCTTTTAGGTCTTGTAAGCAGGATGGGAGGAGGATGGTGGGCCATTAGAACAAAGGAAGTCTAAAATTTATAAAAGGGGCAAGACTCCCCACTCAGTTTAGGCACAAACTTGAACCCTCTCTTCTATGGAGAAGCCTCGCCCCGTGCTCCGCTGTTCTATCCTTCAAATGAAACTTTTTGCTAGGTGTTTCTCTTGTATTCAGTCTTCAACACCTGAAAAACAAGACTCCAATCTGATTCTCAGACCTTATATCAATATTTTGGTGTAGATATACATGGTTAACACTTTGTATGGTAGAAAAAGGTCTTTAATAAGTTTTAAAATGATCTAAAAATAGTTGAATTCATTTTTTTATGCTGTACAATTATAACTACTTTTTTAGAAAACAGTAAAAAATACACATGGAAAACTATTTTTTTCAAGACATGCATTATATTTATGAATGTTGATTTGGATTGAATTTATTTTTGTATACTAGTGCAAAGCTTTTAATTTGCAATTGGATTTAAAATTAGTGTAAAAAATGATTACACAAAAGACAAATTATGTAAAATCTGTCTTCTCTAAAAAAATGTATATTGTATAAATCAGTCTTCAATCTGTTAGCCCACTAGTGTGTGTGTGTGTGTGTGTGTGTGTGTGTGTGTGTTTATTTGATTGCCTGGGCTATTTTTCATATGAGGGTAAATGACCTCTCCCAAGGTGATTTATAGATAGAAGTTTCTAAAATGCCAACAAGATGCCGCATTCATTTTTATACTTATATAGGTTTCTTGGACTTCTTTTTAAACCACTTTCAAGTACAATTTTATCTAAGGAATTTTAGAGGAGTAAAATAAAACATTTAAAGAACACAGTTCCCTTAGAACAGAGTGATATAATTCCATAATTTCATCATAAAAGTGACTTCCTCAGTTGTCTCAAGTTTTAGTTCAATATCTAAAAGCACGTGAAAAACATACTCCTGATTGTGTCTGTTTTTTTTTCTAATTTTATTTTTTCCTTCATTGTAAAACCTTCACAATGAAGGTTTCCTAGTGTGAAAGCATGTCAGCATTCCAGAAGTGCTGTTCATATTCTTCATTAGCTGTAACATAGTTAAAATGTAGCACCTGTAATAAATCAAAGTATTGGAAGATTGCATTAAAACTTGTCACAGTTACAGAGTTTGGTGGGTGTCGGTGGTTTTTCCTCCCCAGTATTCTAGGGTCATCACTCATAATAGTGAAAAGTATAGCATAAAGGGGAAAAAAATTCAGAATGTTCCTAAAAATAAAATAGAAAGCCCTCAGGAGCCCTTTCAGAACAACAATAAAAAGTATTGCTAGCTGTAAAATTTGTAAGCAGGTTCCATCCTGTCGGCACAGAAACAATGAAGATGAATTACATTCCAGGAAAAACATGGAGACTGTCTAGTAACAGTGGCAAATCTACTACAGCGAGGACAAAGCAAAACTATTTTTTCTGTGTTGTGAGTTGAAAGTGTCAGAACAGGAAAATAAGAATTAAATGGAAACAAAAATCATCTTTAGAAATTATCTCTAAGCTGAACTGTTCAGCTTTTTCATTTGGGAATTTGTTTGGGTTATTCAGTTTTCAGAATCTCTATTACCTTTGAGTTCATAAAGAAGAGTACTTAATAACATGTGCTAAAAGTTTATGTATATTTTTAAAACAACAAATGAATATGGGTTTAGGTGATGGCAGATGTTTATATATCATTCATATGTGTTTAGGGGTGGTAGAGAGACAAGTTTGAGATGGGTTTGGGTAGCTCCAGGCAGAGGTGATTTTGGCTCAAGTAAAGACATTTGGTCTACAGGGAGATGTTGGCAGCTGGCATGAAATGTTGAGCATGATCACACTCAATTCCGCAAAGCCAATCCACTACACTGAGTCTCCTTTGCACAAGAACTAAGGGTCCTGTTTTGCATATGTCCTTGTTTGATGCCCTAGATATTAGTATGATAGCTGAAAAGATAAGCTGCTAAAATGAGAAATGTATCAATAGAGATTGTTTTGCAAAAGTTGATGTCCACCTTGATAGCAAGTTGTAAGTTTAATAACCAACTTTCATATCCTAAGCCAAGGTCACCATATGCAAAATGAGACTCACACCAGCAGCAGAAACTGGGAGAGTGTTTATTAAACCTTAACTGTGATTCTCAAAGGATGTTTTGGCGTGCAATATGCCTATCCTCTTCTAAAACAGCTTGACTTTTAATTTAAATTTTAAACTCAGAGGTTTCCTTCCGTATGTGTTTATGAATGTTAATTAAAGGAAACATCAAATAGTTTGAGCAACTATTTACACTCCTAATTTAACAATATTTAAAAGTTGTTTTGCTTTTATGCTGGTATTCAAATTTTCTCTCTACAAGTAATGAATGTGGCTTGAATCAATTGTACATTAAAAAATTGAAAGTAATATTAGGTTATCTGAAAATTGACATAATTCATGCTCCAGCCTCAATGATTGATTGTATTAAAGTAGTAGTGGATTTCAAGGTGATTTGAAATAAATGTTAAATGAAGGTTATTTTTTAACCTCATCAGTACCTTTCTCATACATGGAATTTTAGAGTTGGAAGAGCAACTAACAGGAACAGAAACTAAACTGCAAGCAATTACCTAGCACTAGATATGTTATTTGTTTGAGTACCTAATGATCTTTTAAGCCCTTGCATCTCCCAGCTGAGCTAATTTTTGATGAAAAACCCTTAGAACAATGGGTCACTGAGAGCAAATGAAGTGGGGAGACCACTGTGTTTCCTCAAGTGCTCTTATATATCCCAGTGCTGGATAGCTGATGAGGTAATCTGCATAATAACATGACCCTAGTGTGTTTCTATTAAGTCAATGGGGCATTGACTATACACAAAAGCACCACTGGCATATATTAAGCAGACTGGATCTGCAGACCCACAATGACGTTACTCATCCGACAGGAAGAGAAGTGCACTAATCTCATAATTACACCCCTTTACTCTTCCACTCAGCTGAAATTTTGTCTTTGGCAGTAAAATAAGTATCATTCCAACTATAATTCTAATTAATTGAGTTTAAATGCACTGTTCTAATTATTTGTGAATGTATGCTATGTGGATTAAATGTGTGTAAATAATTATTAATTCAGATTAATGAATTTTAATGCAAATGTATCCAGGACAATACAAAGACAGTATTCACAAGGAGTTAGTAGTATGTGAAAATGTGACTTAATTAGGTAATAATAAACACATAAGTCTTTTATGCCATTTGTTTTTCTTATCTAAATAGGATTGTCTCTTCCTGTTTTGTTTTCTTACTTTTCTTTTGTTTCTTCAAGATGTTATTGTTTTGTGATTTCCAATATCAGTAATCATAGTAAAGATGAGATTTCAAAATTGAGTACCTGGAATTATTTTAAAACATATATTTTAGGAAGCTTGCTATATTCAAGAAAGGACAAAAGTAAAATAAGCTTGAACTTTTAAATGGCTCAAGGTATTGCATTTTTAAAAAAGGTATATGCTATAAGACAAACTTATTAAAATGTGTAAGTTTTTGTGTAGTGATACCCATTGCCTGGGTTAGTGTTTAAAGAGCTATCCAAAAATATCTTACTTAGCTGGTAATGAGATATAATGTCTTAAAAATTAATATTTTTTAAATTTAGAATAAAACAATCTCTTAATTTTACAATATTGGATTTTTAAATTGGTAAAATCTTGATTATACTAGAGAAAATTTTATTGTAAATCATCTCTACATTTCCAAATAATTGATCAATATAATTTTTAAATTGTATGTTTTAATAGTAATTTAAAATATTTTGAGTTTAATTTCAGTCTTCCACCTTAAAGCAAATTGTCTTTCCAGTGACATGTATATATAGTGGAAACCTACCTTTCAGTCAAGATTATTTCAGTTAGTACTTCCTGAACTCCATTTCAGGAATGCCCAGCGAACATTAGCCAGAGATATTGGATTCTACTATTAGGGAGCTATTTTCAAAGTCATTGTCATGGGAAGATCACAACATTATAGGAATCTGGGATTCTGGGAATAAGGTTCATGGGAGAAAAACAACAACAACAAAAAAAACTTGTTTTGGTGGAAAGCCTCTATCGGTTTTGAAGGACTTTTGGGGACATGCTTTTTTATATGATAAGGTTATCATCACCTTAGAAGATTTTAGAGCTGACAGATTTATGTATACAAAGACCTTTCTCTTTCTTATTCAGGTATGACTGAGGGATATGTGTGTGCGTATGTCTGTGATCATGAAAGTTGACCAATATTAAATAATTGAGGCACAGTATATAATAAAATGACTACTATATCATATACCGACTAAAGCCTTTGTGAGGAAAACAATAAGCAGCAACTTGCAACTTATACAAGTCATATATTTTATCTAGTTTTTATTTTCCTTCATCAATAAAGAAATAAAACTGGGTAAAACTATTTTTTTTAATTCTTCCTGTAATTAAACAACTCAAACTTTTGAGATTCTTTTTGTGGCTAAATAAACTTTTTTCAGATTTATTTTACTTATCTTCATTTTAACAGATATTTTACCTTTTTCCATTGCCTAATTAAAAATGCAAGGTAGATGGATAGATGGATGGATGGATAGACAGACAGACAGACAGAAAGGGTCTTTTAAGTCTTTAGGGAAAAAAAAGAGGGTAGAGAGGGTATCTAGATTAAGATTGTCTACTAGAAGATTTAGCTTAAACATTTAGCTAGAAATCATTTGAGAACTATATGTAAGTTCAAATGAAAAAATAAAGGGAAATTAGTAAAATGAAAGTTTGATAATAAATAATAATTTTGGAGGGTTCCACAAAAGGCACATACTGAAATTTTAATGGGAAATTATGAGATAACTATTTCAAATCTTTTTTGCTTATTTCATAGATTCAAGACCAAATCTACAAAAAAATTCTATAACCAAATTATATAAAACCCAGATGGCAGAGATCAACATTTATTGAATTCCATAAGAGAAAATGTACTTAAATATGAGTGACTATATTTATACATGTGAACATATTCTATTCATGCATAATGCATTCATTTCCCCATGTCATTGCATACATATCTCCATGAACACACATCGGGACTTGGCATAATGATGTTGGGCCTATGACTTTTGCAGTTTCTAAAGAAACAAAGTTTGTTTTCTCATTTCTTTTATACTTTTGTGCTTATTTTATGTAAACACATATTCATACAGTGGATGGAATTTGATAAATTATGATTTGATTTTCTACAAATATCCAGGTGCATTTAGCCATAGAGCTGTGAGAGAGGTGGCTCTAAGTTTTCAAAGTTGAGCTTTATCATAGGAACTTTGATATTGACCATAATTGGGAAAGTTTAAAATGCTTATACAAAAAAGCAGATGATTTAATTCAAAAAGCTGTCTAAAGCAGGATCTTACCCAGAAGTAGTTTATTTCCAAAAATTCTTCATTTCAGAACTAATATATTTAGGATCTATTTGAAAATGATTAGGAAAATCTCCTTTTACCCATTGCATTAAATTGCCTAATTTTCTGACAGCTAGAAATACATTACCAGTGTACATAGAAAATGGAATGAAATAGAGAATGAAACTCCACTGCAGATTACAAATGGGGGAAAAAAGATTTCTATATAAGAAGACCTTGGAGGGGGAAAAAAATAGCTTGATGCTGTTACATCCTTCAAATATGTGAGGCACAGATTGATTTTCTCGCATTTTCTGCAGAGTAGATGCAAAGATTATGCTGAAAACAGGAGAGAACATAATTGTACAACTGCCAGTGTGAATGGAGGACTTGATCAAATAAAGGCTCTGATGCTAGCAAATTCAAAAACAGAGAAAGGCTCAGGCTATGTTTCTAATTCTGTAGTTCTGCACTTCAGAAAGGATGTGTGTATCCTAAGAGCTGGTTTTCATCATGGCTGCCTTTTTGAGGGATCACACTTCCTTCATTAAAAAAGGGAATAAAACTAATGAACTTATTTTCTTTTACATGAACATAGTTGGTGTTTAAGATAGAACTCCCTCTTTCATTTGTTCAATACCTTCCTCCATACTATTTTCTGACTCATCACATGGCAAAGTGGAGCCCCTACAGCAGGCAGGTTGCAAAATGACAAAGTTCCTGCTTAGAGAAATGTCATTTAATGGCTCTTCTAGTCCAAGTGATGTGCCACCTCTGGAGAACATGACCGTCTGACAATTATTTCTGAGTCATCTTTGTGAATTTGAAACAGTTGGTACTCTCTTAGACACTCGTCAACATGTGCAGATGATGTTTTAACTGGCACATTGTCCCCAGCTACCTTGAATCAGGAAAGGCTGAGTGGCTATAAAAAAAACATGTGACTTAATTCAAGTAAGAATTGGAATACTAGCAACAGAAACAGATCCTTTCAAATTGAGTGTTATCTCTATTCTTTTAAACGTACTACTACAGTGTTAACTAATAGTGGTGAGTGTGTGTGTGTGTGTATACACATGTAATATGCAGGTATAATGTATAACAAAATACATTTATTTTGGTTTTACTTTGTGTTGATTTTACCGTGGTAGAAATAGTTGAAAAGAAGTAGACTTATGTTGAAAAATTGAGAAAAATTATCAAGTGGCATTTTTAAGGTATGTGGATGGGAAGTATAAAGAGTATATAGTACATGTCAACAAGAAAATTGCTTTATTTGGGATTTTGTCTTTATAGTAACAATTTTTTCTTTTTGGCTTTAGAAACCCCATTAACTAATATATTGCTTGATAAATAGGTTTCAGTAAATCTGTAATGAATAAATGAATGATTTGATTAATTATATAACAAATTAACATAATTAAAATATAGAAGTCATATGTGTCTTATAGGAGTAATGGTAAAAGATCATCATAAAATTTTGCAAATCTGAAAAATATCTCTATATGACTTATAATAGTTTCAAAACTGCTGAAAATGTACATGTAGTAAAATTTTTTTCTCTTCTAATTTCTGTCAATACTAGGATTCACCAAATCAAAATGAGGGGATAAAACAATAGGAAAAGAAGTTTTATTTCATTTTCATGAATGAAATATATTTTCTCTTTTAATTGACACATGCAAATTATACATATTTATAGGTTGCCACATGATGTTTCAGTTTCTTATAATTTCATAAATCCAAGTTAAAAATTCCTGAAAAACTAGAAGATCTTGAAGACTCCAAACACAAAGTAATGATGAGGAAATGGAAAAGTTAATTATCCTGATTTGGTCAGTAAATATTGTGTACATGTCCTGAAGTATCACACAATATTTCGCAAATTTGTACAGGGATCATTGTTAGTCAAAATTTTTTAAGTATGTAAGATGATGAAAATGTTAACTACCCTGAGATGATCATTACATGCTGTGTATATGTATCAAATTATCACACTGAAGCCCATACATTTTTATAATTAAGATAAATGAAAAAGTTCTTTAAAAAATTTTTACCCAGATGCCATATTTGGTATAATCTTGACCTTTACAGAAATAAAAAGTCTACATTGTAACTACCAGTATCTTTTAATATTTACATACCACCTAATCTAACAGATTATCTCCATAAAATTTGCATGTTACCTATAGTTATTGACAAAATAATCTTTTCTGAAGAATCTCTGTTATTTTTCTCTTTTCTTACAATATCGTCCATCTCTTCCTAAATCAGTTTCCACTTTACTAAAAATGCCAGACCAAATTCATTTCTTGCCTTTTAAAAATCTCCCAATGGCTTTGTAAATGAGTCATGAGCTATGAAATTCCTATTATTATCTTGACTGTTACTTAATATTTGTGTGACTATATTATTTATCTAATTAAACTGCATTTTTCTAAAGAAAAGCGGGAGTGTCATAGATTTAAGAACTTCTCATAGA
>CM053404.1:91883666-91900564 GCA_028644305.1 Xerus rutilus | reverse complement strand
CTCAACTAAAAAGGTATTTTATAAGGCCATAATTAGAATTTTATATAGACTTAGTCATATGTTTACTTAAATGTTATCTCCTTAATGCCTTTGCTGGAAAAATAAATGATGCCACCTACACACTCATGAAATTATTTTTCTTCTTGTAGTCAGGTTTTTCTTAGAAATGGAGATGCCTTCCTAATATGTGTCTCTAAATGTGTGTGTGTTTTTAAATTTTCCACTAAAAAGAGAAACAACTTTGCTAACATGAAATCACAGTCTAAATGTATGTATCTATTTTCCAAAATGCTGATCCTGAACAATGAATTTCCTCAATGGAATGATTTGCTCTCAAATGCTGTGGATGAATGACAAGCATGGTAGATGCATATTGAGTGATCTTTAATCAGAGAGAATAGTTTGGGTTATTGGTTGGTTTCATGGTGCTCCCTTTCTTTCTTTCTTTCTTTCTTTCTCTTTCTTTTGGCACTCTCATCATAAAAAGAAGTCTCCTTGTGACCTTACATCCTCTAACCTCCTGAATAATTATGAATTCTTGGGGATAGAACAATCACAAATGGGACACCCAGTATTGTCTAAAAGTCTGGATAAGACCATCTCAGGTACAACATTGTTTCGTGACTGCCATCATCTACTAGGTGATGGTAGAAATCATGACTGCCATCACCTACTAGGAAAGAGAAGGAATCTGTGATGATATTAGACACTGCTGTCACAGAGAACTGAGATTAGTTTTGTAGGTCATCACTCCATTCACACGTCCATCTATCTTATATAACTTGTACTGAATTTTCTTTACTTTTGAGACTTCCTACTGTTACATAAACTAGTATTCATCTCGATGAAATGGATATTGGATTACTCCAAAGGCATCATTTCTAGGTCTATGACTCTATCCCAATCCAGCATACTGTCATAAGGCAAAGATCAAATGAGAAAAAAATTCGTTTTTTTGGTTTTCATTCTTTTGAGAGAATGAACCCAAAGAAGGCCTTTATGTTTTATCAACACACTCACTATAATGCCACATGTAATATATTATAATACCAGTATCTTCCCTTACTTTAACAGTGATCTGTAATTCATTAATTATTTTTATTTCATTTTAATCTACTGCTGTGATATAAAATAAACCAACACCAGTGAAATGGCAAACAAAAAAGCATTCACTTACAACCAACAATTTTATGAGAGAGAATTGTGCTACAGTAAGTGATCAGAACCTATTTAAAATTTTAAGTCCTGCATATGTACTAGCTGCTGACAAGCTTTGCAATTATAAATATATTCTTCATGTCAATGTCTTGAAAGTTCCTAATGAGAGTTGCATAATGTAACTAGGAGGTTCCAAATACTGTTAAACTCTACAAATGCTCTGTCTGCTTTATCATTTTCTTCAGTGAACAGGTACATTTTTAAAGCACCCAAGTGTCAACAAGTGTATCTAATAGAGCCTTGAGCTTCAGTGATTTCATAAAAGAGGAACTTGCCAACGAATTTAGGAAACTCACATTATATATTCAGGTTAGATTCACAAATTCAATGTTGCATGACAAGAAGTCTATGCTCATTTCTTGGTATCATGAATTGCAATTTTTCCCCCAATTCAAAGAACCAAACCTAAACCTTCATAAATGAATGAACAACTTGAAGGTAGCTTATACTGTAGAAGTCTTAGAGAAGAAATTTATCATGTATTCAGTTTAAAGGGCTCAGTTTATGACTGTCGTGAAAGTGATCCATGTCCAATATGCCTTGATATGAAATCAAGTATCTCAAAATAAATTCTGTATACAATTTATAGCAAAAATATGCTTCAGTCTTTCTTTCTCTCCCTCTCTCTCCATCTCCCTCTATCTCTTTCTCACTCTGTGTGTATGAAAACTCACACACAGTCACACATATATACACAGACTTTAAAAGTATATATGGTAACTGACGTTTTCTCTTTCTAGGAGAAAATGATATATTAAGACACTTGCACCCTTCTTAAAACACATTGCTTAAAAAGCATGTGAAGCTCGTAATTAGAGATAAAGTTTGAAAACTTCAGACAGGGAATTTTATGTTGTTATTTTGTGTAACCTGAGTACAGCATGATATATGCTACATATTATATATACAAATTTGTCAAATGAAACAATTAAAATACTAAGATTAGAAAGTTATCAGAGGAAAAACTTGTATGTTTTTCCAAGGTATATAAATTATATTGGCTAATTTAAAGAAACCAATTGTTAAGCCAATTTAAACATTTAAGATGAGAGTATTAAATATACTCAATATTGTATTAGTAATAGAAAAAAAGAGTTTCAATACAAAAGAGTTGCTTTTTGTGCCATTTCCAAAACTTGTATAGCTATCTCACAATTTTCAAAATATTTAAGAGGTTAATTGGGAAAAATTTATATGATTGTATATATGGATTCAAGACTTACATTTCACAATAAATTCCAAATACATTTTTACTGAATTAAAAGTAGAAATAGTACCATGTACTATTTTCTCTCCAGAATGTACTCTTTCTTAAGCTTCACTCTTTCTTTAACTCTTTTAAAATTTTCTCTATAGTGCAACACCTGTATTTCTTATATTTAAAACAATGTTTTTTGCCACTGCAACCAGAAACTTAAAATCTGCAGAGCATAAAGTGAAGCAGAGATTGGTCAATGAGTTCACTGTATCTTCCTTGGCAGCTTACATTTTAGGGTTTGAATTGCACACTTTCATTTCCCATATAAATAAAATTAGCCAGCCCCACTTTAGGATAAACTGCATCAAAAATGTTATAAAGGTAGCATCTTTATATTTCTGAATTGCCTCACCATAACTGAACTGAGAGGAGGCTTTCTATCTCTGCAAGCAGTACATTGCTCTTATTTAAAAGACAAACAAACAAAAAACAAAGTAGGGTAAAATATGACCATTGTTTCTTTCTTAAGAATTAAAAACTCACAGGAAAATGAACAATTGATTTGTTCTTTGTATAAAGAATATATATTACATTGATAGCTCTTTAAATCTTGTGTGTTGTTACAGATGGAAGTCAAAAAACTTTCACAAACCTTCTCCTGTATTCTATTTCAATATTTCACACCTGTCGTGTGACCTTGAGTAGAGCTCTGGACTTGATTGTTCCAAGTGTAAGTTTCATTTTATTTGCAAAATGATTTAATTCTTATTTGTTGATGTTAGAATCCTGGATGTACATTCTTTAAAATATAAGTCTATAGTCTGATAATAGAAAAATCAGAAAACAGATGGCATTGCATGTTTGAAAATAGCCACTTGTTCACTCAGACAAGGAATGATTTATGTTGCAAGAATAAATAAAATAATAAATAAGAAGACCTGTAAACAGTCACAGCCAGAGCACCTCTGCTAATTATTTTTATGCTAAAAGTTGAGTTTGTGCTATTTTCAAATTTCTTCAGGAAGAGGATATGGAACATGGCAGAGATAGCTAATGCATTACTAGTGAATAGAAACCCCAAAATATTGAAAATAAAGCATAATATGTGAATGTTGAAAGGATGGGAGCATCACACTATGGCAGAGGAAAGGGAGTGATACAAGCAGAAATCCAAAGTAGCTTTTGGCTACTTATTAAAGGAGTGAATAATTTGAAAGATATATTGTGAATGCAAATACTAGAAATGAATGGAATAAATATGGATATAATATTCTAGAATTTCTGAATTTTAGGTAGGTATCATGGAAAAAAGTATAATTAATGGAATATGAGAACCATGTTTCCAGAGGTAACAATTCAATTTTCTTTTAAATAAAAAGTAGACTAAGTTATTTATGGCAGGGCTAAGGTTTATCACTGGCTTATCACTCATACTGAGCACCTCCTAGGAACTCAGGAAGTACCAACCGAATAAGTGAGGAGAGGATGAAGGATGAAATGTGCCAAGTCTTTAGTGTTCTTTGGGGACTAATGTGCAATGCTGTCATTGGACATTATGCTATGGCTGATAGGACAAAAATATTATTGTAAAAGTAAAAGAGATAATATTGCTTTAATTTTTATCTGGCATAAATGGTGGAAGTTGACTCTGAAGGGTGGGATCAGGTGGCAGTGAGTCCAGTTGGAAAATTACTGAGAATACCCATTGTGAAAACTTAGACAGAATGATGAGGATCTGATAACTGAGACAAACTCCTCTGAGATTTTTTTCAGACATCACTGGCCTAAATGGAAAACTGTAAATTTTCCTTTCCATAGTATTCAGTGAATCAGATCTTGGATGAAATATAAAGGCAGTTATAATAGCTCAAGAAATATTGGCAACCGGATGACCTTTTATTAGAAATTATCTTCTCTAATTTCTAGAAAAGAGTTAGTATTTATTTGTATCATGGATTACTTATACAATTGTGTAAGAGGAGGCATGAGAAGGAAATCTAACAAATCTTGGGATTAGCAAATATTTCCCTCCTTTTTGCACCTTTCTTTGTACTTAACTAACATACAAAAAAGTCTGCAACATGACCACATGTCAACAGCAGAATTTAATATATTTACTTATGAGAGGCCCAGGCATATTTACATTCACATTATCTTTCAAAACTATGTAAAAGAACTAAGAATTTTTAAACTTCCCCCTCATTTGAAATATACTAAACGTCCATAATCTTCTCAATGTCAACTACTCTCTTTCTAATTTGATGTTTTAAATGTAAAATGCTGTAATTAATATTCAACTTTGAGGAAGAGATCAGAAAAAAAAAGAGTGGAATAGATAATGATGTTCTCATAATGCACACGTTACTTTTTAAGTGAGTAAAAAGTACACTTACATGTAGTAGAAGACACAGCCTAGTTTATAAATGCAGCTGCTTGAAAACAAGGAAATAAAAGACTATACTGAATGCAAAGTGTTGTAGTCTACATCAATGATCAGCACATGTACTAAGTAATTGTGTTGGTTTTCCAATTAAAGAAAAAATCTGTAAGTGGTAGCACTCAAGGGAATATTCTCACAAAATAATGATGATCATAATACTATGCTCTTCTTTTTTGTACAGTTCTGCATCTTGGGAAAGAGAAATATGACATTAGGCCTCATATGAATATACCTTCAAATGTCAATTTAAACATTCAATAAAACTCTAAATTTTAGTGATAATCTTAAGCAATGATGAAATGTGAAAGACACCTCTTCAGTCTTTGCATTCAGTACACAATTGATGAATTTTCTTGAGGACTATTGATGTATTCAAGACTCTCATGCTTCCAGAAGAATAGTTTTATAGACAAGTAAATATCTGTAGAAGTTTTTAAATAAAATAGGACTGAGCTTATATAGGAACCGGAGAACAGATTCACGTAATAAAAAAAAAATTTGAATCAGTAAAATAATCTGCTTTTTTTGGTCTGGTTTATTAGAAACCAAATGTTACAACATACTTATATGAAGTGAAATATGGGGTCAAAATATTTACATTCGAAAATAAAAAAAAATGTTCTTATATCACTTTCCATATGATTCTTATCAACTCTGAAATCTCATTACATTATTCATTCTATATAAAGAATTTTAAAATTTCTGAACAAAATAACAACTCTCTAGGATAATCTGACTCAAGTAAGTATTATGGCAGGATGATAAAAAACAAGTACGATTTATTTTATCAATAAATATTTTAATATATTGGGGATCCAGGTTCAAATAAAAATAGTTTGTGCATAGTATGTCCATATAGTTTTAGGTTTTAACTACCACTCTGGAGAGGAAGACTCAGGCATAGGGATGGTAAGAATTGGAATTACCCAGGGAACATGAGTACATACCATACACAATGCTCCCTGTCTATCATGGAGCATCATTCTATTAAGGGTGCTTCTAGGGGAGCTGGAAGAAAATCCTGGTTGTCACAGACATCCTCTAAACTCCTTCATTAACAATCATTTTACTAAATGTAAATTCTTTAAAGAAGAAAACTGAATCTATTCCCATTTTTATTCCTATGGGCCTAATGTCTGCCAAAGGCATAGTATTTTCTGTCAAATATATGATCTGGTGACTTGATAAATATTACTCCATTGGAGACCTGAATGAAGGCTTTCTTTATACAACTGTCAGTTATCATTCATTATATCTCCATCATTGATTTCAAATGTAAATATTCTATAGTACCAGTCTTTACAACCCATGATGTATAGCTTATTCTTATTCAAGATCATAAATGGATAGATGGAATAGATAGATGACTGATTGATAGAGGTAAATACAGGGATAGCTATAGAGATAAAGATATTTAAAGATCTGTGGGTCTGAGGCAGTTCTGATGGAATGGGACATAGACTTGCAGTGAGAGGCTCAGTTTAATTCCTCACACTAAATAAGCACACACTAAATTCATAGATTTGGATAGTGATACCTTTATTCATATGATTGCTGTAATAAATTATTATATAAAAAAGCCCATCATGGGGCTTGGTACATATAAGCTTTCAGTTGAGTAGAGGATTATAGATTTTTCATTTGCAAGTCAAAAGAGAAAAAGAAGTGGTCTTCAAAAGAGGAAAAGATGTGGTCTAAGATCTAGTATAAGAGAAAATAGAGAACAGTGATAAATTAGTAAAATAGGATGGGAAAAAGAGAGGCTGATGAGTCCTGGAGAATATATTTTGTTATTATTTCTATGATAAGCACTATCATTTCTGCTTTAAAAAGTAACTGTAAGCAGGAACTCATATAAAAATGTGGATCTTCCATTAGACTCATATTAAAATCAAAATCATTTGGGTCAGTAATTTCAATATTCTGGCCAAATGTATGCACGAATGGTTAGGACAATAAACAGGCTTTGAATTCAGACAGGGCAACTACTCTAAGATGTTAGTGGACAATGTTACATTATCACTGATTAAAATATATTCTAGGAGTATTCAGTCCTATTTCTAAACACAATAATAGCAAACCATAGAAAAGATTGTTTTAAAAATATTTTATCTTAAATGCTTAGTTAAAATTGTGTTCCCTATACTTTGTTATCATTGACTGAAAAGTTTTGAACTAAAGAACTATATTTTTCTTTCCTCTTGGTGTCTCCTGTTATTCTGCATGGCAGAGACAGATAACGACAACAGTTCTAACACAAATGCATCACAACAAAAATGATCAGGGTGAAATACCTGTGCTTGTTCATAGCAACCTTTATAATTATTGATGTCTTTGTGAAATAATTAGGATTTCTGAGAAAAGAAAAGTGAGATAAACTCAGATTACAGAATTAATGGAAATATATTTTATGTCATACAACTTTAGTTATTCACAACTGAAAGAATACTGTAACTTAAGCTCTTCATTTTATAGAACAGAACCATGAGATTCCAAATTGTTACGTGATTTGTCCAGAGTTACGTGGTACCTGACAAGACTGGAAGAAATGAAATTACCAGATATTGTATTGTATCTCATGCTTTAAAGAAAATCTGAGGTGAGGAACATAGCTCTCAGGCTTGGAGGTGTAGCTCAATAGTAGATCACCTATAAGCAAGAGGGCCTGGTTTCAGTTCTATGTAACAACCCTCACCCACAACCCTCACTGATACACACACTCACACACACACACACACACACACAAACACAAACAAAACAAAACAAAAACAGAAAACACTTTTATGATATTAAATGATATATACAAATTAAGAGTAAGATTTTCAATAAAGAGTACAGAATATTTGGATAGGCTAACCACTCTAATAGAGTTAATATATCTGGAATTACTGTAAATGCATTTATTGAGTGTATTTAGAAATTTGCTGCTGAAATAATTACGACTTCATTTTGTAAATAATATGCTCTTGGGTTTAGGTTAGCATCAGTGTAAGAACAAAAGACCTTGGAGATTTAGAGACATTGGAATTAATTTAGGATCTGATTTGTCTATTTAAAAATTCTTTATCCCCATTAGATTTTCTTACTCTTGCTTTTGTTGATTTTCACATCTATGCTAAATTGGGGCTTCTCATTAAATGGAATAAAATGGAAAAATTTATAGATAACATTTAAGTAGATTTTAAACTTATTCTTACATTAACACATACATTTTAAATATGTAAACAATAACATTTGGGTACCTACTTGGAAATTTCCAAAATTAGGATCAATATAACATCCATGTATATCATCAAGTTATGGCTAATATTTATTGAAATATATGAGGGTAATTATTTCTGAAATTGTGATTTTTTAATCCAATGAATACAAAAAAACTTACATTAAGAAGAAAACACAACCTTTATTAAGGTGATACATAGTGTGGAGGAAGCATGCATCTGGACAAAACAATTTTAATTGCATGCTGTGAGATTTGTTGATTATGCTGCCAAGGGGTAAGGCAGCACTGAATCTCCTATTCATTAAGACAGTAGCTTTGAACTGAACTGTGCAGGAGGAAAATTGTTGTGCTTGGAATTAGGCACATCTGTAATTAGATCCTAGTACTACACATGCAAAGAGTGGATGCTGGACAAGTGATTATACTTTTGGGAAACTTATTTTTTTTCCTTTTTTTCACTTATAAATATTGGAATAATAATCCTTATCCTGTAGAGCTACCAGGGGGTAACATGAAAATGTATTTTAAGACTCCTAGAATAGTCTTGCCCCATGAGTGTTCAATTATTATTATTTTTTTTTCAGGATAATCAGCCTAAGTCTCTTTCAGGATTCTTTCACTGACCTAACTTGGGGATATCTATAAGCTCACCCAAGGTGGGGCTGTGCCATTTCTTATATTAAAAAGAACTTCTAAAATGTGTGTAGTGAGCCTGGAGTCAGCCTGCATCTTTCTCTCTCTTGCCAGCAGCTTATTTTGATGTTCAAGTGATTTAGACAAGAGTGAAGATTTCCCCTCTCCTTTTGACAGTGCTTAAAATAGGAGGCTGAGAAAAGAGATTTGGTGATGTTACTGATACTTGTTTGGAATTTGAATGCGAGAGTCAGAGTAAGTAAATACAAGAGCACATTTGACTCTTCTCTTAAGGTAAGATATGTACCTGAGCCTATAGTACATTTGCAGATCTTATTTTGAGGCATACTAATAAAACTATTTAAATTTAAAACACAAAAAACCACAATTGCAATTCTCTATATACACTTACTCTAGAAAATGGCTTTTGTTGAAGAAAAAAAATACAATGAAGGAAGTAAAAAAGCAAAAATCAAAACCAAGCAGGGTTCTTCAATAAAATGCCACCCATGGCAAATTGAAAATACATATTTGTTTATATGCATGAATATTTTAAAATTTATTTAGCTGAGTGGGGAAAAAGTGAGCATCAGACCCTGGGTCACAACTTAGTGTCTTATACTTTTATTTTCTTTTTTTCCAATTCAAATCAGGAGAAGGAGGCTGGGATTCACAAAGCACAGCTATTTCCAGTCCAGTCTAATAGTTTTATGAAACCCCACTAGCTCACTCACACGTAAACCCTTCACCAGTGCAGCCTGTTCCTATCCTATCACTTCAGGAAGTGCTTCCTGTCATAGGTCGTGCAAACAAAAGTTCGATTTAGAGAAAGTATTTTTCTGTCTTCATGTTCCTGGCATGAAGTCTATCCACTTTATTTCTAATAATCATCTAAATATACTAGTCACAAGATAGAGCTCTGATAATCAATGCCAAGAAGAAATCTCTTACCTATTCTGAACTAGTGTATGTTTGAGAATTTTAAAGTCCCCAGCCCAGAAAGGTGACTATAAACCAATTATTCAACTTGTGGTTTTTCCATCTGAAATTCCAGGCACTTCCAGCATGTTTGAGGCTTTGTTCACCCTGTGAAATAGCCATGTAACCCCTTGTGAACAGGGAGACATTAGAAGTCTGTTGGAGGATTTCCTAGGAAAGGAGTTGCTGTAAGATAGAATAGAAAAATATTTTTCAATTTTAAAACTAAATCTTAATGAAAGTTAATGCATAAATAATAAGTCATATGTATATAATAATTCTCAAAGAATAAAAATATAGCATCATTTATCCATAGTTAGCAGTTGCTAAGTAATAGGAGTGACAGAGCCCACTCTCTTTTGTTGGATTTTCTTCTCTACTAGAAGCAAACTCATAGAATAGCTATCCTACAGGTAGGCTGAAGTGGTACTGCATAGTTACTAAAAGATTTAACAAATTAATTAACTTCCAAGAAAATTTATGCAGAAAATACACAGTCCTAACAATGATAATATAACACAAATAAAGGTGTAAGATTTCAACTGCTTGATTTGAGAGGGTAGTTCCTAAGGATTATAATAATAATCTAGTGGATTTCAAGGCTTTTCACTTATAACTTGCAAATATTGCTTCTGGTTTTAGAAGAGTCTACAAGAGACTGATAAAGTAATCTAATAGAATGTAGTAAGGAATCCTGCCTCCCAGGACAACAAAGAGAGAAAATGAAAAACAGAAAAAAATGATATAGTTTCCTGGTACCACATTAAATGTGTAAGTAAACAATAACATTGTGGAAATACCTCGTTGACCTAATAAAATGGTATGACTGTGGACAAGTATTATGTTGGCTTTATCTTAGCACTATTTGAATCTTGAAATAACACACACATACAAAGGTTTGGAGAGAGACATTGTAATTGTGTTCTAACAGTTATAATTTATAGCATGAAAACTAGCGTGCATTACTGAGATCACTTCAGATCTTTATATCATGTAAGGCACCAGATACCTATCTTTCTGGTTGCTGTTCTATGTCTCAATCTGGCCAATCCTTTTACTCTGCCTTCTAGATTTCGATCACATGTTCTCCCTGCATGTGTGTTGGTCTCCTCCCAACTATTCAGATTGCACTATCTTAGTTTCTGGGCATTTGTTCATGTCTGTTTTTATGCATTATTTGTAGTAAAAGTTATTAGTTTTCATGCAATGGCAATGATTCTCTCCCTCTCTAATAAAACTAGTATATTTTTCAAAGTACCCAGCCTAGAAAGGTGACTATAAACAAATTATTTATAAATCAATTATAGCCACAATGAATTTGTGTTTTCTCCACCTGAAATTCCAGGCACTTCCAGCACTTTATAAGTGTCATTCACCCTATGAAATAGCCATGTGACCCACCTGTGGGCAGGGAGATATTAGGAAAAGTTTGTTGGAGAGTTTCTAAAAATGTCATCCATTGCTGTTTATTAAATAGTAGCAAATGAATAGTCTCTCTTTCCCAGAGATTACTTTCTGCCTTTGAACAGAGTTCACATGTGGTATTTAGCATTATTGCAGACACACTGCAACCAAGTGGCAAGACAATGAACAAAAGGTGACAGAGTAGAAGAATAGAAATCCCTTTCAGCACTTGAAACATCACTAAGTAGCCATTATAATAATTCTGAATCTGAGTATGGCCAGAGTTCTTGTTAAGTAAATAAAAGTCTTTATCATTCACAGAAATCAGACTTATCTTGCTTGAATATATTTTAATAAAAGAAACACTAAATACAAAAGCTTGCAGAAGAAATATGTTTATTAACACCCCCAATATACATGTTATTATTATTATGATGTTATTATTAGTTACATAAAGTAAATGTCAATATAACTTATATTAAAGATTTATATTCATCCTCCTAATTTAAGAATTTGAAACCATAATGATCACAATCTGATTGTCGATTGACCTGGATCTTTGATTTATTAAATAGTCTTAATAGATTCAGCAGAGATGTCACTATTAATTTTGTTATAAATTTAAATTCTTATTAATGCTGACATGCATGCCATATGAATGTCTAATATGTTAAATTTACTTCTGCTGGAAACTTCTATTTCTCAGCATTTTCAACTGAAATAACGTTGACTCTTAGTTATGCAAAATGAAATTCACATAGTAGTACAAAATAAGTTGAAAAATAAACTGTTTATCATATAATAATGACCCAGATAGGAAGCAAAGTCAATCTACATTGTTTCATTATGTGTTTTAAATTAACTTTTCCAATAACAAAATTTGTGAATCTTATCAAAAGTTCATGGCAATTACTAAAATGATGCTGTTACTAATATTCTTCAATGAAATAAATATAAACATCTCTTTCTTTAAATACTGCATAAAAACATTGTCCACACACATAAAGGCTTCTTTAGTTGTAGCGGACAGAAAAAGAAGAAAATCCTGGAGAAGTACTGGCAACTCTTATGAGAAAATATCACAGAAAATGCTGGTATGACTATAACTTAAGGTATAGACAACTATAATTTCAACGAGTATGATGAATAAGCAAAACGTTTGCAATTGCAACAAATTATGTATTTTGTAGTTATCAGTGAGACTTGCTTAAGCATTACCTATGAGACTGGCTTACAGCTGTGATTGTCAAATATTTTAGTCTCAGAAACTATTCTCAATCTTAAAAAATAATACTAAAATCTCCACAGTGCTTTGGTTTGTATCTGTTTTACCTGTCAACCTATACCATATTAGAAATTAAAATGGACAATTAAAAACACATGACAAGGCACAGATTATATTAGTGGTCAGATCATGAAACTATCCCACAGATATCTTTGGAACTCTCTCCAAACAGTAGGGAACATAAGTTCAAAAGGCAAAAAGAATGTCTTAGTATTACTGTGAAAAAGATTTTGATCTTCCATACCCCCAGAATTCCCTAGCTCTCACTCTGAGAACGATTGGACTAAGGTAATAGGAGCAAAATGGACCAAAGTGAGTAGACCAAGGCCACTGTGAGGAACGTTGTGTTTTTCAGGCAAGTGTTCAAAGAGGACAATTGATTGGAAAAAGAGAGAGAGAAGCAGATATTTCACCGAAATGCCTACAACATGGAAAATGCTTTTCTAATTCATTTTAAAGCTGGCAGTGCTTTTGGTGCATTAACTATCATGAAGCTGCAAGACACTCAGTTATCTAAACGTAGAATATCTGATAAAATTTAAGACTTGCCTTGAAGTCAATTTTATCTCTGAGAAAGTAGACATAAATGGAAGCGCTGCTTCCTCAGGGCTTAATTCTGATAAATAAGAGGGAAAAAAAAACCCTGATGCTAGTTTGTTTGCAAGTGATAGGAACCCTCAGCAGAGGTGAGCTTCTCTTATTCGAAATAATAAGGACAAGAAACTATAGTCAAGCAGAAATGTTACATGAGCACACTACAACTATTGTAGAAATATGGTTTTATTGCCAGTAGTCTGAAAGGTTGGAGTAAAAGGGGAAGGGGATAATTTCCTAAAAATTAAAATATAATAGTATGATTATATATAGGTCTAAGAACAAGGAAGTAGTGTGCATCTTTACTAAGGAAATTGAGTCCACAAGGAGACCTATGTTCTTAGAACTGTGTGTGTATATACAACAAAATAAAAAGTCTGAAACAAACAATGTAAAGGAATGAAGCTAGCAAGAAAAAGGAAGAGGAAGGGTGGAAAGAAAAGACAGTAAATGCAGTTAAGGGACAAAGCATGAATCATTCAGTTTAAATATGACACTGAAATTCACAGTGTAATTATAACCAGTATAATTTGCCTGTGCTGTTTTAGTAAGATATTGGAGGAAGGGAGAACTAAAGGAACTTATAATATTGTTAATTCCATTTCTATCTTCAATGGCCTTTTCTTTTTCCTTTCTATTTAGAGTTAAAGTTTCTATCCCAGAGAGATATGTTTCCTTTCAATTGAGTTTTATGTGATTTTTAAACTAAATTGTTGAAAAGTCCTTCTTGTAACAATATTATAAAACCAGACATGTAGTCCATCCTCCTTCAATTTATTTATACTTCTCATGCTACTTAAATATTATATCTATATAATAAAATTGTCTTTAAAGAAATTATGTTTTAGTTTTCATGATATACTCCTGGTTAATGCAGGCAATCTATTTCAGTAAATTCTCTAATCCAAAATGGGATTTTAAAGCTCAGTAAAATCTGAGGCAAATAATAACAGCTACTTATTATACATTTCTATTGGCTCAATTTTTATCCTTTCTCCCCCTTACCTGTGTTCAATCACCTTCTGAATGCTTTTCTTATCATTTTCCTACTTCTCTTTATTATTTCCATATAAAAGATTTCACCTAGAAGTCAGTTTCCAAGATGTTGGCTGCAGTAAGAAACTAATGCAAATAACTAGTGGTTGCTGGGATAGTACAATTTGCATTACAGTTTACAAATGCATCTTCCGCTGCAGAGATACTTAGTTATGATTGAACAAACCGTTTTATACAGCACATTTCCTCTCAAATATATAGGTTGGATATACAGGCACTGACCAAAGAATTAAAGAGAAATAAGATGTTTTTATCCATAGATGCTCTGAACATAAAATATATAATAGATGACTCAAATGTTATAAGGAGAAGGTGCCAGTTATTCATTTCCCTGTGGACTGAAGGAGCAAGGAGAGGTGGAAGTTGCTATTACACAGTTATAGCAGGTGACTGAACATGGACTGAAGGCTGCATTAATACTGCAGTGACTTTACTCTGGCCTTAGGAGGAAAATCTTTATGTGTCCATATATATGTAGGGATAAAGAGTGATTTTCCTTTTTATGATCAATAGTTTACTATTGTAATTTAAAGCTAGAAGTCTTCTAAGTAGGGTAACCATACATCTTATTCTCATAGGGTGGAGCTGGTATACAACTCTTAGCCCAGAGTAATTATTTTCAGTGCTCTCTTCTACTCCCCCAAATGTCCTAGTTTGGAAGACAAATTATATGTAGACTTTATGTATGAGCAGACAGGGTTGGAACAGAATGTGTTAGGTAGAACATGCCGCCATGAAGGGGAGATTATTTTAACAGTAGATGGCCAAAATGTCCCTCCAGGTTGTGTTTCCAGAGTGCTATTTTTATGAGGAAGTTAGCTGACAGTTTTGCTCCTTTCAGAATGCAGACTTGGGGTCAGGAAAACATCTAATTTGTTTTTCTCTGATGAAGAAAAGAGAAAAATGACTTCCTCAAGGAGCATAAACCTTGGATTTAGTATCAGATTTATGCAATAGAAACACAGAGGCTTTGGCATCAGATGAACTGGTTCCTCTTGGTTCTGACAAGTAGCAGCTGTGAGACTTGGGTGAGTTTTAGTTAGACTCTTGCCTTAAGCCCCAGGTTCTTCAGCAATGAAACAGGATGCCTATATGTACTCTACGGGCTCATTGGAAGTTTGAGGTCATTTGTGATGCACATAGTCAATGTACAAATTTCTATTATTACTTTTAGACTCTAAGCACATATCAAACAATGCTAGTAACTAATATTCAGTCTATTTCCTGAAATTTAAATTCTGTCTTAGTCTTCTTGCTTCCTTTGTGTTCCATAATCTTCAAAAAAGTGATTATCATCTGTAATTTAACCATGAGAACTTTGTAACACAGAGAATTTACATTGTGTATTCATTTTCTCTGGATTGGCAATTGGCCAAAAACTTACGATCGTAGTTTAGGTATGTTTAAACTCAAAGTTATATTTTTAATCTCTGAATTACTTAGAACTTAAAGTCTCAACGAAGAACCAGATGGTTTTATTCTCCACTGAAACACCAGCACCTGGGAAGGTACAAAAGCAAAACAAAAACAAACAAATAACTAAAACTGCCATGGAAGTTAAGCTTCAATGACAGTAAAATACACAAATATTATATCTACACATGGAAAGAAATCATAGATTCTCCTATCAGATCTTCATCTCATACTGCCAATTTTTGTTACAAATACAAGGAATACATTTCTAGCTACAGAAAAATTTCTTTTTCATGATTCAGCAAAACCATATACAGTGGTTTACAAAGTAGCACCCAAGAGGCAACTAAAGAAAGCAATGCCTTACCAAAACAGAGTTTATATGCTCATCTCGGAAGCAAGCACAGATCTCACTTATAGCCCAAAAGACACACTTAAAAAGCTTTAGAGGGCAAACCCTTTCCACCCGAGCAATGTCCTCCAACCTAAACGACTTTCATTATTTCTCCTGCTCAGAGGTGGAAAACTTTTCAAAGTTTAAAGGGCTGGTAATACTAACAAAGCAAAGAAAAAGGCAGCAATAAATACGCTCAAGCAGAAATGTATCTGAAAGAAAACTGCCCAGGAAGAAGCTGAGGATTGCCCTCGAAAGAATCTCTTTCTTCTAATCTGTGTTCACTGTTGCATGCTAAATACTGTGTTCAATAAGGGACACAGGTTTGGACTGACTAATAGAGAATCTCCTTCTTTATTATTCTAAATTTATTCTACAACACTGTGGCAGAGGGGAGCCAATTGTGTGGCTTGCCCTTGGTCAGCATTCATTTCATCCTAGCCACAGGGGGAAGTTTTTATTCTTTAAAGCTATTGCTTTAGCTGCGATTTCCATGCAGGTAAAATGCAATTTGGAACATTTCAATGCATCACATTTTAAACATTTCACTGAAACATCTACAATATTCTAGGGAAGATTATTTGCTCTCATTACAGAGTATTAGAAACACAGGAATAGTCATCATTACTTTTTAACTTTGAAACTTAATGTGTTTAACATTTAACATGAAAAACTGCAATCCTTCAGTTTTGCTATTCCTGAGACCCGGCCTATTTAAAATGAAACTATACTTTTTCAGCCACTGAAACAAACAAACAAAACCCTGGGAGGCTCTTTTAACATCCTTAAGTTACATGTACACACTTAATAAAATTTTATCCAAGTGGTCTATTGTATTTCAGTATTTTGAACACTGTCAAAGAATGTAGAATCAGGTTCAGTAGAGCACAGTGACTTGTATAATTGATACAGACAATTCAGATTTTAAATGAAGTTCAAATGAAAATATCCACAACTGAAAGAGATCTTTTACTGGCAGGGGTCACTTTTGAAGGGCAGTGAAGCATCAAGAACTAGGGTATGACAAGTTTGCAATTTTCTACATTCACAATTTTCCTAACA
>CM053404.1:91836640-91883566 GCA_028644305.1 Xerus rutilus | reverse complement strand
CTGGGGATTGAACTCAGGGGCACTCGACCACTGAGCCACATCCCCAGCCCTATTTTGTGTTTTATGTAGAGACAGGGTCTCACTGAGTTGCTCGCTTAGCGCCTCGCCATTGCTGAGGCTGGCTTTGAACTCGCGATTCTCCTGTCTCAGCCTCCCTAAGTGCTGGGATTACAGGCTTGAGCCACCGCGCCCGGCTATGACCTTTGGTTTTAATCTGTTTTACCTTCATTAAATATTAGAATCGACTATAAACACCTGAATAGCCCCTATTGAATGACTAGTTGCTTTCAGCCTTAGATAAATACAATGCATGTATTTTTCTCCTCTCCCATCCTACTACTTTTCCTCTCTCCCTCCACTTCTTCCTTTATTTTTTTCTTTTCAAGTAGTAATTATAGAGGTCATGTACACTAAATTATTGAACAGGCTTAGGTCAAATGGTGTTAAATAGTAAATACTTTTCTGCTTCAAAATTACTATTTCTATTTCAGTTGCTAAGTTTTAGCCTTCAGGGCTTTTGGTGGTGGGGGAGGCAGTCTGTACAAGGATGAAAATCTTCCTACTTCTAAAATTATAGCAACATATTTAAGAGATTCTATGAGAGGAAGAAGACAGTATAGAAATTCTTTATGTGTAGGGATTAGGCAATATAATGGAAAGAAGACAGAAAGGAATAGGCTTTGAGGGGAGAGGGAGGAAGAGATTAAAATGAGAATGAGTGCATGTGTGACTGGATGGGATAGAAGCAGAGAGATTTAATGCTTGAACACCATACAGAAGTTGATAAATGAAGAAAAGGAGCCAGGAGGCCAAGAAAATCTCCATAAATATGAGAAAATAAATGCAGGGTTTAATATAAAAGAAAATTTTATATTGCAATGGAAAACATCTTTAACATCATGTCCCCTTCTTCTGAAGTCCATGGGCATTGAAAACACAATTTAAGTATTTGTGGTATTTCATAGTCTATCTTCACATGCCAAATTTAAGTATCTACTTTTTTGTTGCACTAATTATTTCTCTTTTTTCCATTAAAGCATATTTTGCAGTGGCAAATTAGCATATCCTATACTTCTTAGACTGGACTCACCATGGACAATAATCAAGTTCTGAGCGTTTTCTACAATAATCAGCTGTACAAATTATATTCTTATACCATGTTCACTTGTAGAAATGTTCAAATTCTCTGGCTTTATTGTATCTGTCCCTAAATGTTCCTTTTATTAATAACCAGTACCAAAACTAGATTTCTTTCATATCTGAATCCCCAAAATTCAAATCTACTGGATTAAGAAATCCAGTTATTGTAATAACATTTAAGTCTAGGCATAGGCTCCCAGGTGAGCTATGCATTCAAAATCTTCACTTTTTTTATTGTTGAATCATGAATTTGAGTTGGGAAGCAGGACCATCAATGGCATTCAGCAATGTTAGTACCTAATAAGTTAGTTACTCCCACTGGCTAAGTGCAGCTCTCCCTGTCCCAAATCCCTAGTAGACACATATGTCTACTCCATATTCTGAAAAGTTAAACCTGGCAATCTTATTTTAAGGTTCCCAGTAGTCACCTAACAGCAGTGAGAAATGGCAGCAGGAAAGAATGAGCTTTGTCCGCCTTTCCTCTCTCCTGAGCAGATGGTTGGCTAAAACTGGCTTCACATGGGAAATCAATTTTAGATTTTTAACTTGGATATCTAGTAATAAGTTCTGACTGCCAAGGAGGAGAAAAGTAATGTTCGCATTTATTTATTTGTATATGACAATAATGCAAAATATGAAAAAAATTGTATTTCTGAAGTCTTTATAAAAAATAGGAAGGAGCTCATGGCAACTAAAAATTGACATATACAGGAGAGTTACAATGCAGCAATGTGGTTCTGCAAGTAAGGATTAGCTTCCTAATATAGTGTTACAGTGACCTAACCTGTAGCATGTTCATACATTTAATGATACTCTTATACAATTAATGAATAATTAGCTATAATCCCACTGGTAATGCTGAACATTCCTAAGTGGCCACTGGAAACCATATTTTTTGCCAATGCCAATGTCACTTTCTGGTTATGTTGATTAATTATTATGGCCATTTCCAGGGACAGATGTTATTGTTCAAAGAGGTGATCGTTCATGTTCCAGAGAGTGGAAGGCAAAGACATTTGGAAACACTCCAGCCATTGCAATCTTACCTAAACTTCATGCTGAGCAATGTAGCTCCTGAAGGACAGAACTGATATTCAGTGTGTGGAGGTAAAAAGGGAAGTGAGAAGCTTAATACTATTCAACAAATTAGGGGTCTTATGAAGAAACTCTGAGTACATAATTTTTTTGGCCCCAAAACTTAGTGTTGGTTACCCTAGTAGAACCTGAAATACTGGTTATTTTTCTCACAAAACACATTTCTTTTTTTTTGCAATTTTTTTTTCAGATTCTAATACCAAAGATCTAGGAAACTGATAATTAAGAAATGAACTGTACCAGTATTAAAATTGTTTAAAATCTCCATGTTTAAAATCTCCATGGCTGTTTTGTATTTTATTTAGAGGCAGGGTCTCACCGAGTTCCTTAGCACCTGCTTTTGCTGAGGCTGGCTTTGAAAAACACTCTCTATTCTCCTTCCTCAGCCTTCTGAGCCACTAAGATTGTAGGCATGTGCCACCGCAATTGCCTGGCAAAGGCTTTGATGGCAGAGAGGACTACAAATTCAACAAGTCATTCATAAGAAATGAATTTCTTTTCTGAAATTTTTACAACTTTTATTATATAAGGGTAAGCTTCATTGAATAGTTTTATTTTAATATTGTTCTAGACAGTTATTTATAAATGTGACAAGGGATACCCAAATCCAATGGTATTTACTAGAATAAGGGACTGTCCCCCCCAAAAAACAGAAATAACAGAAACAACCAGTGGACTATGTTTAAGCTGTTGTTTCTCCCTTAATAACCACAAATCATATGGCCCATATAGGGAGTATAAAAACATATATCAAATACTTCTTTGATGTCTAGCTTTTCATGGGAAAAGAACATTTAGAACTATCAACCACAGTTTAATGGAAGATATTAATGATTAGAATTCTGTTAAAGTTATTTTCAAAACTCAGAGTTATAGTGTATTAAGAGGGATGTCTTTTCATGGGCCCCTTCCTCAGCATAATTCAAGGAAGAATGATATTTCCATAATGCCATTCTTTGGAAATAAGTTATTGTGATTTCTTTTGTTATTCCAATAATCACAGAGTTCTTGTAGCCATTTCTTGTATAAGTTAAATAATACTTTATTTAATATTAAATATCATTTTTCCTTCAGTGAAAATAGATAATTCATTTCCTGAATAGAAGATATGGTCAGATAACTGAACACTATTATTAAGCTACAATCTCTGCTTCTCAGAATGACAAGGTTTCAAACCAATCCAAATGTCTAAAAACTGGTATTCACATTTAGTATTTTGGTTACTTCCCGTTGGCCCCTGCCCAATTTTTGTCCTTCTAATAATTATGTAAAAATAATCTGACATGAGGTTGAGTAGACTGGAGAATGAATCTTGCAAATTGCCCTAGATATCTGAAATGTTGTATAAAAAAGTTGAAGGCATTGCCTGAGCTAAACAAACACACAGAGGGAATAGGTTCATTATTTGCTGCACCTATGCACAAAAGGATATTTTCGGCAGAGTCTGCAGAGATTTGGATTAACAAGCCTTGTTACTGTTAACAAGCATCGTGTGCCTAATTCCAAGTACATTGCTCTGCAAATCGACACCTACACATTTGACTTAAACTGTCACAAGGCAAGGGATCTTCCAGGGAAAAAAATTCAAGTGCTTCTAATTCACTGTCTCTCTTTTTATATTTTGAAATCTTTCTATGCACCCATTTTAATCCATGATCTCAAGGATTCAATTTTTTGATTTTTAAATAAGGTTTACTTGAATAAATGTACTTATAAAATAAAACCATTGCAATTTTAATAGCCTTATAATTATTAAATCATGTATTTTTCAATTAATCTCCACATGTTATAAATTTAATTCATAAGCGAAAAGATATACTTTAGATTAACTTGTTTACTCTGAGAATTCTCAGAATTTTAAGCATTTATTTGAAATGTCTTTGTTTAGATTGAGCTATAGTAAGTTCAAGAGAAAAAATAAGTTTGTATGTATATCTAAACTAGTTACTAATCTGTGATATAGAATAGACCAACAAAAAACAAAGTGATATCTGAACAGTAAGACCCAAGTATCTCATTATGAAGCTTCTTGGGCTCAGTTTGGTCCTTTATTACATAAATTTTAGGTGTGCTGTGTATGTGTGTGAATGTTCGCCCATATAATTTTTGTCTATTTTAATAGATAGAAAAAAAGCCATTTTTAATCAAATACCTGAAATTCAATGAATAATAGATTTGTTTTTCAAAAGATTTTTAAAAAACTACATTGAAAAAAGTCAAGACTAGATGTGTATTTTATGTGGTTCATTTATTTTCATTTTTTTCCCTAACACTTTAAATTTCACTCTGCAGTTTGGAACAGATTTGATCAACTTGCTTTCATGTGTTAGTGTTTTTCAATTGTACTGAAAATAAACAAATGGGTTTGGTTTTCTACAAAATTGTGGAGATGCTGACTTCACTACAAAAGTTATTTACTCTGGCATATGTCATTTTGCACAGCTCTTATAGAATAAAGTAGTGTCTAGTTAGACTTTACATGGAACTTTTGAGTCAGACTCAGGTTCCTTACATTGATATACCACTTTTCGAATTTTTGGGTAAAATGGATAGTATCTCTCTACAACTGCGTCCTTTCTTGTGGAGAATATTTGCCTTGAAGAAAGTTGTCAAAGATTAATGGATTGTGATGGATCTTAAAGGTAGATTTTATTTTAATTTTAAGAAATATGAACATAATTGCTTTTTCCAGGTAAGTATGGCTTCTAAAATGGCTAGTTATATCTAGGAGTTAAAGAAGAGTTTTTTCAGGATGCTACTAAATATTTCTTAAAATATTGAACATATGTTACTTCCAAGAGATTAGACTTGCCCATGTGATCAAATTGCTAGCATAATTCTTCTCAGTATAATTTGTTGTCAACTTTGGAAGCATAATACTCAATGTGAAAACTATTATGTCATAGTTTTATTTTGCCCCCCAGAAAATAAAGAGATTGAATATCAAAATACCAAAAATATGGATGCATGAACAAAGACAAAATTGATATTTGCTTTCTTTTATGAATGAATAGATTTATAAAAATAGGGAGAAAAACCCCAGACATCTAAAAGCATAAAAATAATCTGCTGTTAAAAGAATTAGTGCTGCTCAGAGAAAAATGCCTATAACTTCTTAGCAATTCCTATGGTATTAATATATGAAAACTTTGATTCCAAAAATGTAAATGAGAAAAAAATTATGAGATTTTGTGGAGGCTAATATAATACTTGGCATTACTTTTTTAAAATAAGCAAGATGAATAAATTTGAGCTAATAAATTAAATTAAATAGCTAGTATTATGAATAAAGATGTTCTTAAAAATTAAACCAAACTCAGTCATCCTCTAACACTCTCCTTTCCTTACATGTTTCACTCCTCTAATTCCATTACTATTCTTTTTCTTTTTCAAAAAGAAATAGCTGTGCTATGAACTAAAAGCCCAGGAGAGTGTTTTTGTCTGCCTAAATGCCCCCCAGAAATATATTTGTTCCAGAAACATTTCAGATTCATTGACCACCTACTCCATATTGCCACACTTACAATTCTGACCATGTTATGATAAATGCCATCTCTTCATGGGTAGGATATATTGCATATCAATTACCACCACCCACAAATAAATTCTACAATAATAGGTAGTATCCAAACAATAGGCACCAATTGTCATACTGTTTTGCTATAAAATGCTCCACCTTTTTCTCAATTGCCAACTTACATTTCCTATCTTCTTGTCTTCCTTAGGAAGCTATTTTCCTTTTCTGTCTCACTCTCGGTCATCTTAGAAATATGAAGGCCATATTATCTCAAAGGCAGATAGGTAAGAATGTTAAAAAAATAAGAGACGTAAAATATGAGAAATAAAATATGAAAAACAAAGAAAAGGGAAAGAATTGTCACTCTATTATAACATATATCATGCATCTAAGACAATGTAAAATTATCAAAAATAGAAGATTATTATATTAATACCCTGGGAAATTATAAATAAATTCTTACAAGATCACAGAATACTCTCTCAATTAAGAGTAGACTTCTAATGTGTCAGCTCTTCAAAATATTTCCTGATTACTGTCAGGAAATTTTATTGGTTTTCCTTCAAATCCTAGACTATAGCAAAAATGTTAACAGATGTGAAGCCAGAGGAATGCCTCATTACTAAATTCTAAGTGTTGTTGCTTCAGTGAATGCCAAGCTGTTTTAATAGATATTGCTATTTTGCAGTAGAAGAGTAGGGAAAAAGGGATTTTTGTTTGGTTTGTTTTTTTCTGGGCATTGTGAAAGAAGAATAACTTCAGTATTCTGATCTATTTTATCCTTCAATGTTGGGAGTAAATGTTGAAGGGAGTTAACATGTGAATAGTATCAGTTGTTCATATGTGTTCTAGTCATTTTTTTTTTTTTTTGCCACTGTGACCAAAACACATGATAAGAACAAGTTTAGATGAGGAAAGTTTAATTTGGGGCTCAGAGTTTTAGAGGTCTCAGTCCATTGCTGTTGACTCCATTGTTCTGGGGCCAAGGCAAGGCAAAACATCATTGTAGAAGAGTGTGGCAGAGGGGACACAGTTCAGTACATGACACCAGACAGTGAAACTAAACTCAGCTCATAAAATAAACACTCCAAAGGCACAAATCATGATCACATCCTACCTGAACTGGATCATTTCATTTCTAAACCTTCTTGCATTGTCTCAAACTTGAGCTTTTGGGGGACATTTAATATGTAAACCATAATAAGGCATTCTAGGCCACCAGTGTATATTACCATTACATGGAAAAAAAAAACTATGAAAAGAACAAGGAAAAAATAATCTTAAAAAAGAAATCACAACAATTCTTACAAATTCTGCTTCAGATGTAATATAATGTCCACCTTTTTACAAATTTTTAATTTCATCTAAAGTTAGAATAATTATAGCACTAATAAAGAGAAATCACAATTGTATTAAAATTGCTCTGAATTTGTTTTAGTTTATCCAATTTGACTAGCAGAGTTTTGCAGATGGAAGCTGTCATGGGGTGCTCTTAGTATAGGCTCAGATATATAGGAAGTCCAATCTGTGGCCTGGATGGTAGAGATAACATGCATTTACATATTCACAGGGATAATTCTTAGAATTTTATCTGCAGCAATGAGGTTAACAGTCTGGCTTTTGTTCTGCATTGATCAGAGCTCTTTGGGATAGCATTGCTAAACACTGATCGCCAAACTGAGAACACCAAGATGTTAGGAGAATCATCAGAGAACACGTTCTGAATGATGTATCAAGTTAGAGTGGCATCAGAAGTAGGAGATACACATCTGAAAGAGAAGAAATGTCTTCAAATGTCTCTAGTGTTTGTGCATGAAGTGGTAGACTTTTTCTGTATGATAGTAAGAAGATTAAATGGATGAGGATGATAAGAGGAAATGTTGCTCAATATTTGAAGAAACAAAATATTTAATCTGAACAAACTTCAGAGTAAACACATTTTTTTTCCAGAAAAGGTAAATGCTTTCCTCTGGAATTATTCAAACATAGTATGAACGATAGATAGAAAGGACATGAACATCAGGCAGTCTGCCTGGATAGCATCCTTGAGCCTTGAGATTTCATCTATATGAACAAAAGACCAGAAAATGTAAACTTAACTTGAATTAGGAGAAATTTATCTTGAATTAAGAGAGTCTGTGCAGCAGATTACAACAATGGCTGTTTGCCAATCTGCCCAGCAGTGTTCGTAATCACTCTAGACAGTTGAATTACTACATTGCTTGTACACTGGCCAAAAGTTTGTATTACCAGGACAAAGACAAACAATAATCAGAACAAAAGCAAAAGGAGAAAGAAAAAAGGTTATCTAAGATTGTCAGATCTATTTAATTTCTGTTTCAGTAAACATCACTGTGTTTTCAGGGAAGAGGCAAAAGGATGCATTTATATATAATTTATAAGATTTAGGCAATATCTGAAATTATATCAGCCAATTTTCAGTTATTCATATTATATCAAAAAGTAAAGAAATAACTACCTGAAAACTTTACTGGTGATACTTGCAAACACACCTAAAAACAACATGCTCAACCACAGTACATTTGCTGGCAAAAAGTATTTGCAGCACTAGGGTAGTCAAATCCTAAAAAAATGGAATGCTAATATTTTAGTGTTATGGTTTGTATGTGAGATATCTCCAAACCTTCTTGAGACAATGCAAGAAGTTTCAGAGGATAAATGATTGAGTCCTAAATGTCCTAATCCAATCAATGAATTAGTCACCTGATCTGGATTAACTGAGTGGTAACTGAAGTGTAGGGTGCGACTGTAGAAGGTAGGAATTAGGGCGTGGCTTTGGAGTATATATTTCTTTTCTTTTCTTTTCTTTTCTTTTCTTTTTTTTTGATACTGGAGATTGAACTCAGGGGCACTCAACCACTGAGCCACATCCCCAGCCCTATTTTGTGTTTTATGTAGAGACAGGGTCTCACTGAGTTGCTTAGCACCTGGCCATTGCTGAGGCTGGCTTTGAACTCGTGATTCTCCTGTCTCAGCCTCCCTAAGTGCTGGGATTACAGGCTTGCGCCACCGCGCCCAGCTTGGAGTATATACTTCTATCTGGCAAATGGAGACTCTCTCTGCTTGCTGATCACCATGTGAGCTGGTTTCCTTTGCCACACTCTTCTGCCATGATGTCCTGCTTCACCTAGAGCCCTGAGGAATGGAGCAGGCCTTCTATGGAGTAAGACCTCTGGAACGGTAAGTCTACAAATAAACTTTTCCTCCTGTACAGTTGCTCTGGTTTGGTGCTTTAAGTCACAGCAGCAAGGTAGTTGACTAAAACATTTACCACGCACCGATCTTGCACGATTTGAAGAAAAAATTTGAAAATCAAAAGTTCTATGTAGTTATTATCTTATGATACTTGATATTAGACACAAAATAATGACAACTCTTGTACTGTGTCTTGTTTGAATATATTCTTCTTTCAAACAGCTAACACTTGATCTTTTTCCTTCTCTAAAGACCTTTGTAAAAGACATTACAGATAAAGACCATTAAGTATTGACAACTTTGGTCATGACCAAATTTGTTTTCAGTATCTTCTGAAGTTATAATGTTTAACAGAGCAGCCAGCAAACATTTAGACTGACTCAGTGTCCTCCTATTATGCTGAACACATAACTAAGTTTCTCATATTTGTCAAAAGCAATAAGATAGTGAAATCATACCAATAAATTTTAGGTTTATTGAAAATTTTTTCAGTTTTATCCAAGATCCTTATCTCCATCTTGTGTATTTGGGAGAAACGAATAATTGCAGAAGCTATACTATTTCCATACAATGAAAAGAAACAAACAACAACAACAACAAAAAAAACCACTGCTTGTGATTTGGTTTTGTTTCTACAAGAGTCATCCTATGAAATCTCCAAAGGTGTAAATTACATTCCAGGAATCGATGCCGTAACCAAATGTTAATATGTTCAAGATTATATATCATAGAATTTTATATTATGTGTGTACAGACCAAACTTGTGCAGAAGTAGTTTTTATACAAAAATATTCCAGTTAGAATTAATTTAATAAATTTGGATTCCTATGAAAGGTTTGCTTTTTGGGGGGACTGTCCTAGAGAAAGTCTGATAAGTACAATGCCAAAGAGATCTGGGTGACTCTAAGCTCATTAAGTAATCTAATCTGCATCAAACCTCATTAGCAACAAGAAGTGAAGATATCTCATCCATCTAAAATGCAATTTATGGAAGATAAGTAGTAGTCTAATAAATTATAACAATGTCCATCATAATATAATGGTATAGCTAATAGGAACTAAGAACCAAGAAAATAAAAAAGAGAGAAGTACAAAGTTTCTTAGTTTATAAATGCTGATTATAGAAGAAAGTAATTAGATTGGCCATATGATCTATTCACTGGGTTTTTAGGATCACTATTCTTTCTTTTTGTTGAACTCATCAGATCAATAAAAACAAAAAATCATTCCCGCAACAACATGAGAATTAGGACGAAGGAATATTAATATAACATCATGAAATAAGTAGACCCCTTAGTTCTATATTTTCCCTTTTCAATCACAGAATATGTAAAGTATACTTTCTCAATTTAAACCACACCTATAAAGAGAACCTTTATTGACACGGTTAGTGATCTTAAATCTCCTTTAATTTATTCATGTATCCATTTGATTTATTATATTTTATTTTCTAGTTATTATTTCACCCTTCACAAGACAAATTTATGTTTTCTTTTACATTGTTTCTCAGAACAGAAAATTATGTTAGGTAATATTAGAAGCCCACATATACAAGTTTTATTATTCACAGAAAATGTGGAAATTAATATATTTATAAAAATTGATTGGAAATTCATAATACTATCTAAAAGAGAGAACTTCAGAATTAATTTTTTGTGATCCTATTCTATCTCTTTTGATGGATTATTAGCCATAACCCTTATTTTGTGGGGTACCGGAGATCGAACACATGAGTGCTACTAGGTATTGAACACAGGAGTACTCTACCACTGAGCTACATCCCCAGCCCATTTCTTTTTTATTCTGAGACAAAGTCTTGCTAAGTTTCTGAAGCTGGTCTCAAACTTGCAATCCTCCTGCCTCAGCCTTCCCAGTTGCTGGGATTACAGGCATGCACCACTGCCCAGCTTTTTTTTTTTAAAAGAATTTTAACTGAATTCAGATTATCAGGCATTTATTAAAGGCTTAAAAAATGCTAAGTCGTTTTATATTTATTTTGGTATCATCTTAATAAAGGCTGACTATATTTAAGAAAATCATGTGTATTTTACTATTAATTACCCTTTTTATATTTACTAAAATGGTGTGTATATATATGTATATTCTTTTGTGTAATGTACAAATTGAATTCTACATTAAAACAATTCTTGAATAAGACATAGTTTGAGAGCATTTTGTCATAGCATCTTCTATTAAGAATAATTAGTACCTATTTTATGTGATAAGTTCTGATTTTATGTGTTGAATTTGAAATTAGGAAGATACATGGTGTCATGTGTATGGCATATTAAACAGCAAAGCAAGAAAAGGGAGGTTTTAACCACTGTGTCAACATCAGGAAATTTGACACCATTCCTTTGAAAAGACTAATAAATATTTTCTATATAAATAAAAAACATTTAGAATCTCTCAAATACTGATTTAAAAAAATATATATATATATAGAGAGAGAGATGGTCATAATAATTTAAGCTGTGAACCTAAGAGGATTAATTGTTTAATATATCTGCTAAATACTTCTGATTACAAAGTTGAATTACTACCATAACAGTTAAGTGCTAATTATGTGATTTTTGATTACCTACAGTACTCCTGACTGCAAATTCATTGACATAATGAAGAGAAACCTCTTTAGTCACTTGTCTTATTGATATGATGTATCTCTCCATTTCCTTTCCTTGTTTAAATTTATTCTACTGTAAACGCATGTCCTCTCAAATACATTTAACCACATCTCATGTATGGGGATCTAAAAGCTCCCTAGTTTACTTAGACACATTATGTATTTATTCAAGATAAAAAATTTTGTTCATGCCACAGTTACAAATTGAAAGTCAGGTCCCTGGCATAAAATCTGGGTAACTGTTTTATTTGAATTTCCTCTTCACAGGATGGCTATTTTTCTTTTCTTGGTACCAGGATTTTAATTCAAGGGCACTCAGTCACTGAGACACATCCCCAGCCCTATGTTTTTGTATTTTATTTAGAGACAGAGTCTTGCTAAGTCGCTCAAGGCCTCATTAAATGGCTGAGGTTGGTTTTGAACTCACGATCATCCTATTTCAGCCTCCCAAGGCACTGGGATTACAAGTGTGTGCCACTGCACCAGGCCTACCTTTTGTAATACATATATTCAGAACAGAAAAATACATATTTTCTAGCCCCTGCTTGCCTTTTATTTCCCTCCCCCTCAAGAGTGACTCATTAAGGATTAAATTAGTGCTAAATTATTTGTGAATTATCTCTAGATAGTAGCAAAAATCAAGATTTGGGGTCTTTGTATTACATCTTATTCCCAGAAAGCTCAGTCAACACAAAGGGTAAAAAATCCCAGTAAACATTCATGTTGACAATGGTAAAAAAAAAAATTCAGTGAGCTTATAAGAATGCCAATATTTATAAACAATACAAACAGATTTAATGTTATATGTTTGAGGTAATCATGTATTATTTAATAAGTTTGCAAATGAAAGCTTTGATATATTTTCTTCTATTTTTTGATACTTAAAAATATTTAAAGAAACTAGACATGGCTACAATAGTAGCATCTTGGGCAACAGTTTATATTATTTTTTGTGGTATTCTGGAGAATTTCAAAATAAGTTTTTCAAACCAGTCTGCCTATGATATGGTAGAGCAGGTTGCTACATAATCCCTTTTTTAAAAAATACTTGATTTACTTCTATTACCTGATGTATAAAGGATATAAAATATATTATGGTCAGTGAGTCTAAAAACAAGAGGTAAATTTCTCTAGGTAAGCCGGGCGTGGTGGCTCCAGCCTGTAATCCCAGCACTTAAGGAGGCTGAGACAGGAGAATCACGAGTTCAAAGCCAGCCTCAGCAACAGCAAGGGGCTTAGCAACTCAGTGAGACCCTGTCTCTACACAAAACACAAAAAATAGGGCTGGGGATGTGGCTCAGTGGTTGAGTGCACCTGAGTTCAATCTCCTGTACCAAAAAAAAAAAAAAAATTCTCTAGGTAAGTGAAAACTATCTTGGACGTATTGGTAAATGTCATAGGAACCAATGTGTGTTTTTCAGAACCTTTGTACAAAAGAACGTTAAAACTTGTACAGTGACCTTGATTTACATCCTCATAGGACTAGATTAAGGTTGTAGCAAAGAATTACTCTCCACGTATACAATAGTATCATTCTGAACTCCCTCAGGATAGGCAATAGAATATTGCCATTGTTTTCACAACTCTTACTCTGCAGATGTAGTGAAATGTTAAAGATATAACTAAGTGACTAAACATATAGTGGATTAGTGGTCACATTATTAGAATCTTGTTTTAAAAGTAAGAGTTGAAGAGAGAGAAGAGAATTTTTGTTTTATTTTAACAAGTGTATTATTTAATTAGTTCTAGGACATACAGTATTATTATAAGGAAATGAAATAAGAAAGAACATATCCTATTTCCTATTTCTGTTGTGGCAAAATATGTGCATAAAGCAAAATTCACTCTGATGCTGACTACTCCAATTTAGCAATATATAAGATTGTATCTCAGACTGTAGGTAAACAAAGTACTTAAAGAATGACATGTCTGAGAAAAGCAAGAGAGATTAATAAGTGTGCACGAAAGAATTCAGTACATAGGAAAAACAAGTTGATATCATTTCTAGAAGAGCGAGCAATTTAAATAGGAGAGGGAAAATTTATGTCAGTGATCATGATGTGAACAACAAAAATCTCTGATGTGACTTGATTGTTTTTTCATTTGTCACATCATTTTTAAGTCTTGCACCCACAATGAATAAAAAGAATATAAGAAACTATACAGAGCACTTTTGCCAGAATAAATATGTTAGAAAATGAAGTTTGGAGGATACAAAACACTGAGTTTGAAGATTCCACACTGAAAAGCTCCCTTAGAGGGATCAGAACGTGCTCTATAAATATCTTCAAGGTAACCCTGAGACTAAGGGAAGGACATCACTCACAATGTCAGAAGATAGAAGGACACAGAACAATGGCCTGCAGCTAAAGAATAATAATAATAAAAAAGAACCTTTTGGCTGGTTTATTTTAAAAGTTCTTAAGACTGAGGTCAACTGGTTTGAATCACTAGCAGACAAGGGCACAGCAGGGATTGCTGTTGACAGCCAAGGGCAGTTTGTTAACTGTAGGTGAGGTTGGCAAATTAGGATAGGGTCCTTCCTTAGCACTGCAGAGCCTATTAAAGGAAATGCAAATGCTAGTGAGAATCTGCCTTCATTGAATCATTCACTTTCACCCAGAAAAGATACTGAATAAGACATGAAATTCTAGGAACCCTAGCCTACATAGCCAAGAAGGTTATATTGGGTATGGTGAACTCAAATTCAGATCCCTTGGCCATTTTACATTTTACCTTTAATTTCCTTCTTTGTTTTCAAATAGCTCCCCACCCTATACTTAGAACAGCAATTCATGCTTAGCAAGCATTCAGAGATACAAAGATCCCATTTTATTCAAGCTTATAATGAAAGCTATTATAAACATTCTGGGTATATTTAACTCTATTTTTATTAACGAATGTTACACTCATACAATATCCCCAACTGGAATCAAGCTTCACACTGCATTTTAACATAATTATTTCCCTTAATATGTCAAGAGCACATTTCCACATCAATAAATATAGCAAATATGAGTAGGGATCCGGATAAATAAGGCTAAAAGTAGAATAGAATAATAGAATCCAGTTCTATCTTCCTCACATTTGCAAATCTTCGCTCCAGGTTGTGTGAGGGAAAGTGCAGAAGCTTTTTTAAAGATGCTGCTAATCGAGTGAAACAATGACACAGCATATTTGTTTATTCATCTGGCAAAATGCATTAGTTACAACCAAGCATTGGCCTTGTGTTAGTAGCTGAGGGATGCCAAACAGGTGGCAATCTCCTGCCATCAAGGTTTTCTTCCTCTTCCTCATCTTGCTCTTGCAGTAAATGTCTTTTATTCATTTTTTATTAGCAACATATAGCAGAGTCTTTGCACATTGCTGAGTCAGCTGTATTGAAGGGAAATATACGTAAAAATGACATCTAAAGTGCAGTGTGATGAGCACTGCAATGGGGACCAACTCACAGTACAGCAGAGGCGCATGGCCCTGGAGTGTGGGTGCAAAAGAACTTTCTCTCCCAAGACTGGAGAAATACTTCACTATTAATTCCCAAGTAATAAGAAAGTTATATGCAGCAATTTATTTATTCACAACTAAAATTTCAAGTCTGCAATTTTTTATAAATTCATTAAAAATCTTTGAACATACTTGTTTTAGTCAGCTTTTTTGCTGCTGTGACTAAAAGAGCTGACCAGAACAATTTGAGAGGAGGACAAGTTTATTTGAGGACTCACGATTTCAGAGGTCTCAATCCATAGACAGCTGGCTGCATTCCTTAGAGCTGGAGGTTAGGCAGAATACCATGGTGGAAGAATGTAGTGGAGGGAAGCAACTTACAGGATGCTCAAGCAGCAGAGAGATTCCACTCACCAGATACAGAATATACACCCCAAAGGCACACCCCCAATGCCCACCTCCTCCAGCCACACGTTATTCACCTTCAGTTACTACTCAGTAAATCCCCTTCAGGGGATTAATTCACTGATTGGGTTAAGGCTTTCATATTCCAATCATTTCTCCTCTAAACCTTCATGCATTGTCTCACAAATGAGTTTTTTGGAGACAACTCAAATCCAAATTATAACAACTCTTTGTCAGTAAAACTGAAGTGACTATACATCTTAGCAGTGGCCCCTTCTCAAGAAATTTGATGATAGCTATGTGGATCCACTTACTAGGACATGCTAGAGTAATTTTCTATTCAGGTGAAGCCTGCATCTACTAAGTTCATAAATTCCTATTACCATATATTCTATTCAAAGGAACAAATTTTGAGTTTATTTTTTATTTATTAAGGAGACATTAAAATCTACTTAGTATCTTGTTTGTGTGAGAAACAGTACCAAGCTATTTTCTCTATATTAGTTCAATTAATATGTCAATGCCAAGAGTTATGAATTAATATCTTAATTTTATAAAAAAAAGGCACAGTGTGCACACACACAAATATATATATATATATATATATATATATATATATATATATATATATATATATATATATAATTTAAAATTGTAAAGCTAGTAAATGGCAGTGTTGAAACCAAAACTTTGATTCCACTATGTTCCATCAGTTTTATTCAAACTGTTCAGTGTTCATGTTGATTTAACAACAATATGGTTACTGTAGTATGATAAGTCCACAGAGGATATGCCTCATATCTTACATTATCAAGTATTTTTAAGGCTTTTACATCTCTTCCCCAATACCACCTTTCTACTATCTATTGTACACCATGGGCATGCAAGGGTTTAATCATATGTGTTGACTCAACTTTTATCAAAATCAAAGTAGAACCAAAAGGCTTCTATTCATTTTATATGTCACAACCAAAACACTCACAGATACATTCAGCTCTTATTTCAAAAGTATTGCCAATATGGTAAGAGGTTTTAAAAAGAAAAACTTTGCAAGAACACAGACAATTACGATCTACAGACTTGTGAGATTCATTAGGGTTTGTATATTATCGTTCTCTCTGGTACGCCTTCAAAGACAATTAGAAAAACATAGGAAGCATGACAATCCAGTATAATCAATGACCAGATTTCTAACATTGTTGGTTTCGATTATGAATAACACTACCTATTGTATTCAATGTAATATTTCCAAATAGTTTTAAGATAATTGAAATGGCAAGATTTTTTATTGGTTGTGTTTTAATGATTTTATTCCACAATTTTTTTCTGTGCAAAGGTCTTTTTACATTTAAGCAAATATAGGTTAATTTAAATATGTACTTCCTATTTTGTATAGTAATTTATTATCCAAATTTTTATTTAGATAAGCCTTAGCAATAAATAATTAAGAGGAATATTGGCATTGGTGGGTCAAAAATACCCAGTGAATATAACAATCCAACAGGTCCAATAGAAAAATCTGAGAGAAAGAATAAGGCTGCTTAAAGACACCTCTGGGAATTTATGACCACACAAAGTCTAAGCCTTGATGTAATTTATCTGATGTAAGTAGAATTATTACTTTGAAGGTGGTACTTTCAAAGTAATAATTATTTGTTCACATTTGTCTTACCATAAAAATGATAGCATGTCAAGTATTTTTAAATAACAATCAGTTTCATGAGAGCTATGAAATTGCTTAAGCTTGTCTCATATTTAATATTCAGTAAAATTTGAAAAATAACATCTTATCATGAGAGGACAGTTGGACAGAGTCCTGTTTGGGTACCTGGCTATAGCTGAAATATAAATATAGATTTCAAGAGAAAATACAAATGAGTATGATTAAAAACCCAAAGTTTTTGTTTTGTTTTGTTTTTAATCAGACCTTACAGAAAATCAGGAAAAGGAGAAGATGAAATAATAAATGGAGGAGATGAAATAATAAAGAAGACATTCCTAGACTGGTGTTCCCTTCTAATTTCTTGGGCCCCTCTCACTATTAATATACAGTGAAGTAAACAAGAAAGCAGAGCAGCATTGTGGAGGATGTTAGAAAAAATGATAGCATGTTTGGAATGAGGAAGAAATGGTGAATACAATTTAGCCTAAGCAGTTATTTACTAAACAGCACTCCACAGGTCTGATGGAGTTCACATGGCTCCCAATGTGCTTCAATTACTCCCAGGACATAGATTGTAAACACCAGGAAAACATGGCTCAATGCCCTCAGGGAGATGTTTAATTTACTACAGGGAAGAAATTCAGAATTGGGAAAATCCTGTATAGTGTAAATCATATAAATGACAGTCTTGGGGCCACAGGAATATTAAAACGTTATTGTTCTTATTAATCTGTAAATTGTAAGGGATATTTAAGCAGGTAATTGTCATTTGTAATGGAAGACAAAACAACATATATTTTAATCAACATATTTATTAAATGTCAATTAGAATTTTCATCAACTAAATAATATCAGATAACTTTTAATAGTAAGTTTGCCAAATGTTAATCCAAATAATAAATGTTAACTATTTAGCTTAATTTTAGTGTCTTTTGAGTTTTTGGAATTTTTTATTTATGATTACTCACCAATTAATGTCTTATAATTTCATCAGTTTTAAATCTAAATAATCTTATTATACAAAAATGTTCTTATAAAAATTACTTTAATTAAAATGTAATTGACAACTAATAAAAACCTTCCTTCTCTTTAAAACTATTTATATATTTCTTAAATCTAGAGGTCAGAGAATAATATCTGCATGCTAATATAAAAAATTTATATACTATAGAAATGGATTCTACTCTATTCATTTAAACACATGTAAACTTTCATATTAAATTGTATCATTTATTTGATTTTTTGTAGTTAAGGAGCTGAGCTACAATATATTGTAATGGTATAATTTTTATTATCTGATATCAAGCATCCCACTCTATGTGTTGTTATGCCAAGTATTAAATATACAGCTTAAATATTCATCTCATTTGGGTTTGCCTTTATTTAAGTTTCACAAAAAAGATTTTGTCATTCTTATATCCTCTCATATTACAAGTCTATTAGCGATATAATATTAAAATATAGTGCTAATTAAATAAGCACTTTCTCTGATAAAAAAATGGAATAAAGGGTGCTAATTAGACTTTCACAAGTGGGTCTTTATTTCAATGATGTTAAATGACCTTTTGTTTGGATAATTTTGCTTGAAGCTAGTAGAGCAGTCAGATACTATCCATGGTCAAGATGCAAAAATTAATTTTCTAGACCAAAGAGTTAAATACAGTAATGTTGACAGAATTGGATCCAAAGATCCTTTAATTTATGGTGTATATGAAAAATAAACATAATTATTGCAAAATGCAATATATAGATTGTATAATATAAAATTATCAAAATATTCTGAAATAAATAATTTAAATTTTAAAACTATCAAAATCTGGTAAGTTACTCAGTTTGATCACAGCTGATGCCAATTCACTTTTTAAACATGATCTTCACATGACTCTCCGTCTATAACAAACAAATACATAGAACATTTGAACATCTATATATACCTGTATTTTACACAGAAAGTGCAACATCTCAGGTAATTTTTGTCCTTGTTCCTAGTCAAATTTCAGTCTTTAGAAAGTCAATCCAAACAAATTGCCCATTAAATGTAATCAAAGGGAACATGTGCTTCTTAGGTAAAATATTTGATTATGTTGTACCTCTAAAGTAAGGTACATTAAAGTGAAGAATTTCTCCATTTTTCAGTGCTGCGTCATTAGCTGAATGCAGTGTTTAGCACATAATGGTTGATCAATAGTTGCTAAGCAGATAAAGTATGAGTGAGGCCAAAGAACTGAAATTGGAGTACTAGGACTTATTAGTATCAAATATTTTTAAAACTTCATGAACCTAGATTATATATAGAATTTCAATGGCATGCACATACACTGAAAATGATATTTAGCATTTTAGTTTTATTTGTAAGGTATTTTCTATTATTAAATTATAATGAATTTATTCATTTATTTAAAAAGTGGCAAAAATTTCTTATAGTCTAGCTATAATAATATGGGATCTTAGGAGTCACAGTGAGGACAAGAAATGGAGAATGATGTATGAAATAACTCAATAATAATGAAAAAGTGCTATAAGAGTCTATGAAAAAATATGCTGAAGAGCACAAAGCAGGAAAAATTTAATTGCCTCAAAATCAGTATATACTCAGTGGAAGTGAGGCTGAACTTAAGACTTGAAGAATAAATCAGTGTGGAACTCATAAGTCAAGCAATACTCCAAGAAGATTTCAGTAGTGCAAAAGGAGTTCATTATATGGGCTTGGGGAACTGGTAATTTTAAAACTACATTGTGATGCAGGATATGGTGGAGGGTATGACAGCAAGAGTGTCTAGCAGGATAGATGGTGAAATTATTCACTATTTGAAACTGAAGAATTAAATGAGACTGTAAATTGTGAGCCTTTGACAAGCAACTGTTTCTATATCTAGTTCCTTTTAAGTAGAAATCCATTTTGAAAAAAGTAAAATAGGATGTATGACTCCCTTAATGTCATGCTGATTGTGAGTATTAGTGCTTTATCTGGAGCATATAAATCAGTTATTAAATAGAAGCTACCAGGGTTTTATCAAAGCTGGTAATTCAGTATAAAAGTCTTATCAGAACATTTGTATTGGTAGCATACTAATTGCTTTCTTATCACATGAAAAAACTTGGTATATGAAAGTCACCAGTATGTTAAAGCCGTGATAATACTTTAAGATGTATTAATAACTCACATAAGATAACTCACTTCATGTTCACTCACATGCCAAGTCTTTAATATTATATATAGGAAGGCAACTTTCACATTAAATTTATTAAAATTGAATTCAATAAGACAAGGAGAGACTAGAGATACTATATATTGCCTGAGAATCATAAAATGTTGCTTTTAATGGTAAGCCATAAAAAATCAGTCTTAATTATCTACAGATATTCATAAATAACTAAACTGCTAAAAAATAAATCTTCTATTGGGATTCCAGAACTGCAGACATGATTCCAGAATTGCATGGATATGCTGGAGGATTATAGTGAAAGACAGGGACTTGGGAAGCAATGATTTTCTCTAGTGCTCTAAGTCCGGAGATCTATAATGGGACTCTGAATAACAGTGATTTTCTCTTACTCTTCATTCAAATAGCTCATGTAATTTGCACTGTTAGGATATCAGCCAAGAATGGGCATTATTCTTCAAAACACTTTGATATGATAAATAAAATAACTGCCTAGCAATCACAAAAATAAAGCACAATTTTTTGCACTTTCTTACATTTGCTTTATGGTTTGGAAGTGTTTTAATTTAAATTGAGTATGGGACATGTTACTGTTATGGTCTGACTGTTAATAACTGCATAATTGTTATGCTAAAATTTGACTACCAACAGGCTATGTTAGGAGATGGGACTTTTGAGAGGGGACAAGAACTTAAGGAGCTCCATTGTCATGGGTAAATTTAATGCCATAAAATAGGCTGAGCATGACCCCCTTTTGCCTCTTTGACTTTCCTCCTTCAGCCATGTGAATTAATACTGCAGGAAAGCTCTTACCATATGCAGGCAACTTGGTCATGAAATTCATGGTCTCCAAAACTGGGAGAAATTTATTTTCTCCTAGTCAAAGTTATTCCACCATAGCAGCACAAATTGGACTGAAAGAATCATCATGTTTGTAGTGTTGGAAATTCATAAAGGTTTTAAATTATCTTTGATTCCAAAAACAACTCTAGTTTTTCTCACTTTGCTTCTGGATTGTTCAGATTGTTGAATTCTACTTCTTCTTATGTCTTGAACTGTATTTCCAAATGCAGTAAAGCATGACAAATTTTTCCATATTGAGTTGAATTTGGGAATCTTGAACGTGCTTTAATTTCAATTTCATTGCCATAATTGTTGGCATAAAGATAACATAGATTGCTTAAATTTATACATAATATACAACTGCAATTTTTTTGAAGTCAAAGAAAAATTGAGAAAGTCTTATTAGCAATTTCATTCAATTATGTGGTAGAATTTTCACATTAATTTCCTTATCTTCAATATTAATTCAGAAACTATAAGTTTTGTGACTTACAAACAAATCATAATAGAAAAAATTTTATACCAAGTTCAGCTAAGAGTAGATAACAACAATTCTCTTTGATGTATAGTAAAGGATCAGGGTTGATATAATTGTCAGTATAATTGTCCTTTTATATCAAAGGGTACTGGTGCTACGACTCTTGTGTATACAAAAATTCACAGAAGTTCAAGTCTCATATAAAGTGGCACATCTTCTCATACACTTTGAATCACTAAAAGGGATGATTTAAATTATAAGTTATAAATCACCACTTACAATTCCTAGGAAGATGTAAATGCCATATAAGTAATTGTTATACTGCATTTATTAGGGAATAATAACAAGCAAAACAATCTGCACATGCCTAGTGCATACATAATTTTTTATATGTTTTGATTTGCACTTGATTGAGCCTGCAGTTGGTTAATCCACAGTGGTACCTGCAGCTACAGAGGATCAACTGAACTCACATTAGCTGGAATCTAGGATGCAGATCTCATAATAATGGGTAACTTCTATAATTTTAACTTGTTGAAAACATGAAGAGAAAACAGCTTTTGAGATGTCAAGAAACACTGAAAAATTAGAATTTTTATCACAAGTCATACAAATCATAAGCTTAAAATGTGTTCAACAATATTAGTTATCTAGGAAATACAAATAAAATCATGATGAAATGGCTTGCATGTCAACAGTAATGTCTAAAATGAAAAAGTGAAGTTGATTATTTATACCAAGTTCACCTAATAGCAGATAACAGCAATTCTCTTTGATGTATAGTAAAGGATCAGGGTTGATATAATTGTCAGTATATATATATATATATATATATATATATATATATATAAAATTATAAAAGTATATATATATATATGATTATAAAACTGATTATTGGTGAAGATGTGGCCTACTCTGAAATCTCATGTACTGTTCATGGAAGCATAAATTTGCAAAACAACTTTTGGCACACTGCTTGGCTTGCCAGTATCTGTTAAAACTCAGAAAAAACATGTCATGCCCCACAATTCCACTCCTATCTATGTATACCTAAAATAATTCCATACATATATTGACTAAAAGACATATCCAAGAATGCAACTAAGAAGGACTTCTATGGGGAATTCTGGAGATGTTGAAATACTGTATTTTTTAATCTGAATGCTGTTTGATTATTTTCAATTTGTGAAAGTACAATTGATATAGATACTTTTAAAGAACCACTTCATTATTCAATAAAGAGCTTACTTTTATTTTAAAAAAGACTTCTGGCAGTTCTTTTATATCAGAGGCAAAACATTTCATCTCACCAAATCAGGCATTCCTATAGTGCATCATGCACATTAAAGCACTAGCAAGGGAAGGAATGCTTAATAACTGTTGATCATTAAATAATTGCTAATACTTATTTGAATCAGCAAATAAGTCTAGGGATAATGGCAGAGACTGGTTAATTATTCAAAGAACAACTGTCCTCTTATTCTGAGCATACATGAGGAAAAAATTTCTCATTTCCTCTTGTTGTTGGATATCAAGTATGTGATTGTTATGACCAGTGGAATTTATGCAAGAGACTTATTTATCACCTCCAGGTCAATCCATGAAAGCTCACACTACTCCCTGTGTCTCTTTTTGACAAATTTGGAGGATAAAGGACAGAGTATAGAACTTACCTAATCAGGTAACAACTAGAAATTTCTCCTCTGACCCAATCTGGACAATGACAGAAGAAGGAATCAAGGGCATTTTGTTTAGCCACTGAAAGTTTAGGTTGCTATAGCAGCAAGACTGTCCTCATACTAGCTCCAAAGCCAACTTAGTAAGCAAAGATATCTACAAACAGTTAAAGAGGATGATAACTAATCTCAGTTTTCCCAATACTGAAACATTTGGTCTCAAATGCTCTAAACACATAAAATACAGGCAGTCTGGGCCTAACTGGTGGAAGTTCAAGATAATGAAGAAACATTCATAGAATTTTGTGCAAAAATTGTAACTGAGAAGAAGATAAAAAAACTGTTTTCTTCTGGATTTTAAGTATATATATTCCTCTGATCCTTGGTAACATCTCTATTGTCTATTTCTGGATAAATCTATGTCTTCAAATCAGGGATTATCTTAATTCATTTTCCTTCATTCATCTGTTTATCTGAAATAGTCCCTTATCTGCATGAACATGGGAAGAAAGCTTAATGTCATCTAAAAAATGTGGTTAATAATATAACAACATATTTCAGCTAGTAAAAAATAAAGTACAGTGGTGAAGACGTTAATGATTAATAACATAGTATTATACACCATAAATTTTCTAATACAATAGATTTTAGGTGTTTTACCACATTTAAAAAAAAGGATAACTGTTCAAAATAGTAGATATGAGATATGTTATTGGGTTGAATGTAAAAATCATTTAACTGTGGATATGTATATCAGTACATCATGTACAATTTAAATACTAATAAATGAACACAAAAAATAAATCCTTCTAACATATTCAGCTTGCCATGCACTGAGTATTTAATAAATGGAAGCTGCTCAAGTTGTTATTATTGGTAATTTTATTATGATTGATGAATCCTAATTAGATCTATTCTTTAAAATGAGATGGTTATTCATGCTATTGTTTCATACAATTTATTTATAGCATTAAACTGCAGTGTGTCTTATAAAATATATAAAATTTTACACATATATCTCTTTTTATTTCACTGCATACCCTGAAGTTGTCCATGGAATTCACAAGATTAAAATTTCTTTTATTTCACTAAAATCTCAGACATACTTCTCTTGTGTTAGAAGTGCTAACAAGGGTTAGATTAAATAATTGTAGCATCTAATTCTTCAATCCATTTTAGTTTGTATGTTAGTGAGAACACATACTTTATCCTTAAAACATTTTTTGGACAATTTAAAATTTACTTCAAACTAAACATGCATCACCCAAGAGGTAAAAGGCCTAGTCACATTAAGAGAAACATTAATAAATGTTTTTAAACAAAAAATGTAACTGATGAGTAGCTCTATACAGTGAACACTTGGTGAAAACTGATTTTTCTCCACATGATGAGGTCTTTTTCACCACACTCTTGCAAGCTAAAAGCATACACATTTATGTGCCAAACACAGTAATAACTGAACGAGGACATTTTGTAGTTCTATCATCAAAGGATGTCTTAGGGACTTTCCCTTACACTTTATTTATTTAATCTAAGAAGCATGCAAATCAATGCTAAAGTCACTGCCATTTTTTATTTATAGAGGAAAATGGGTAATCACTACCAAAAGAATTTAGACCATTGCTTAATTTATTATTTACGTCTTATGTTTGATGTCTGAAAATGACTTTTAGATTTTGGGCTGGAGTTAGATATCTGTAACAAATATTATATTTATAAATACTGTATTTAATAGCAATGATTTTTGAAATGATGTGAATTTTATAATGTATATAACAGTTCCATAATTTTTGCAATATGATTTACATAAAGCAAACATCATTAGCTCCAATTTATAGATGAGAAAACGAGTTGAGACAGATGTGAAGTAAGTCTAAAAGCACAAAACAAATGAATGGAAGGAGTGAGGGTTCAGCCAGGGTTTTCTACAACCCAGATGATAAATCCTTTGTACCTCTTCTTTCATTAATGAGTCACTTTGATAAATCTAATAGAAGATTAATTTAATCTTATTCTTCAAGGAAGCTCTCATATTCTTATGTTCTATGTCTTTCTTCTCTTTTCCCTCCCACATGCCCACATGCTCCTCCACTACATCATACATAGAGACATTATCTTGTTTTCATAATATGACTTCAAGAAAACATACAGATTCTGCATTACATATATCAGCTGCACAGCCACAGAAGCAAACACAAGCATAATTAACTTTAAAATGACTCAACTTCCTTCAACCATGATCATACTGTCTTTATTGAATTTTAATGTCTTTTATTTTAATCAAACAATATCCCTTCACAAGATATACACTAAGAAATGAGTTTTCCTAAGTGAAATTGCTTTTTTATTGCCTTTCTACCATACACTTCATTTACATCTGTAGAACATTAAAACCACACTTCGGATGTTGCTTCACTAGCAAGTGAAGTGTGTTATTTGGAGGACTTTATCTATGGGTATGGACAAACAAGATCCATTAACACATGTGAGTATTGTCAAGGTTTTCGAAAAGTAACCACCAAAGCTATAGATTAATTTTGTTTCTCAAAGCAAAGGAAATTAAGGACATTGATATTGGGTTTTTGCTTCTAAGTTTTTTTTTTGTCCTGAAGGAGGTAAGGAAAATTATTAGGAAAACCACTTGAGAATACATTAAAACAGAAAATTTTGTTTTTATTCTTAAAATAAGATCTTGAAAAAAAGATAAGTTGAAAATGAAGCCTCTATTGTAATAGATACAATTAATCTCAATAGTTGTTTAGAAGGCTTTTCAAAAAATATACATGTAAAATGTTTTAATTTCAGTGGTTTATTTTAAAATTCCTAAATGCAAGGAAAAATCTTTCAACACTCATAAATTATCTTTACAATAATAATTTTAGGACAAAAATCACCATTAAGCACAACTTTATATATTTATATTGCTCCATATTTTATTATATTCACTGTGGATTTTATTTTCATAAATTATGAAAGGGTAAGAATAATAGTTGGTGAATAATGTAAACTACTAAGATGTCTATAAAACAGAGAAAAACAGTACATAGTTTATAACTTCTCAGTACTACATTTCTTCTATACTGTTTCTGGGTTTCTCCATTGTAAATCTTAAAACCATTTCTTTGTATACCCTGAGATTACACTTAGCTGCCAGGTTATATATGCAAATAGCAAATTGGAATCCCATTACTCCAGAAGAATAATCTGCTTGAATTCTTAATCTAAATTGAATGACTTTTAGATAAATTTTTCTGGTTTTATCCCCATCATAATTTTGTAGGTAATATTTCTAACCACATAAAGGTATGGGGGAGGATTCTACTTTCTGCTTCTATAAGGGTCCTTATCTAGTGCACAAAGCATGGCTGCAAAAAAACTGCCTGCCACATGCATAACTTGGCTTTGAATCTCTTGTAAATACCTTTCAAACACTGTGGAAAAAAAATAAATAGAAGCTTAGAGATAAATACAAAACTCTGGAGGATACCCAAAGTCCATAAATGTACTTTTTTTTTGATATTAGGAATTGAACCCAGAGTATACATTCCCACTGAGTCACGTTCCAAACATTTTTTATTTTTTATTTTGAGTCAGGTTCTCACTAAGCTCTTTAGGGTCTCACTAAGTTGCTGAGGCTGGTCTCCAACTCCTGATCCTCCACCTTAGCCTCTTGAATCTGGGATTACAGGTGTGTGTCACCGCACCAGTTTCCATAAATGTACTCTTAAGGAATAATGGGAGAACAGCAATGATGAAACAAAATGCTCTAATCTTCCCCAAAAATGATACATATTTTCCCACTTATATACAACCACAGAAGTTTCATTCAAAGGTCATTGTTAAAACAGATCTTTTGATTTATTTGTTGGGAAAATGTACAACACTAATTTTTCCTGTTGATAACCTTATTATGAAACAGCATTCTTTTCATTGAAAAAGGATATAATGGAATAAATCTATTATGATAACAAATAAATCCAAGGGATAAGGTTAAATTATTAATATGTATGTGACTATTCAAATAAATAAATTTGTGATTCCAGAATTAGAAATACTTATTGATTAAAAATATAAATTCACCTTCAGCTTGTAGTATTTTAATCTTATTTTCTCTACATCATTTTGACATGATCTTTGAAGACAATCATATTAGAATAAAATATTAATTTATCGATAAATGAGTAATTCAGTTTTGAAATTAGCTGAATACCCAAATCATACTGAAGCAAATTTTTGCATGTCATACTATTATTTCTTTTCAGGCTTTTGGTATTTAACCACTGGCTAAATATTAATAAATAAATAAATGCATAAATACATAAATAAAAGAAGAACAAAAATTAAGTCACAATTTACCTTCATGATTAACTTTAACAAGTTAGCAGAGAATGTAAATGGTAGTTCTTAATTCCAGGCATATCTACATGAGATTTCCTTTTTCAGTTTACACAGCTGCAGAAACTAAAACGTTTCATCCAAGCAAACCAAGAATACATGGCACAAATGCCAATTGCAGTCTTCACTCTTATGAATGCCAAAACAAAAACAAAACAATGGGCTCACTGCACATACCAGAAACCTGAACAGACAGGAAATATGTTAAGTGGCATGCAAAGTCAGAGTGGTCAAGGAAGGATTCAGAAAATATTGGCTTGCCTTTATCTTATCTTTCATAAAATAAACCTGTCTGAGACAAAGCCACATGATCCATGAATATATCAAAGCACATTTTCATTCATTTCTGGGCCAAGGACCTGAAAAAATTTAGCTGGCACTATTAGTATGCTTTAATGGACAAAAAAGGGGTTAGTTTTTAATTCTGACATAATCTTTGAAAAAGTGTGACACTGTTCAAGGTTTTAAGTTTTCATTCTTTTCAATGAATTAGTTCCTTTGTTCTTGTTAATCTTGCTTGATTTTTACCCTCATTACATTACCAGAAAACTAACAAACAAAATAATTTTTAAATGTTCATGATTAATTGGGACAAAATCTTGATATAACTGATACTGATGATTTTCTTTTCTTTTTCTTTTTGTCATGAACTGTAATCTGCAAGTCTGGAAAACAATGTTACATGACATGATTTTGCAGGATGGTTCTTTAAGAATATGTCTTCAGGGGCTGAAGTGTAGCTCAGTGGAAGATTACCTGCTTCGTTGGTGTGATGCCCCGGGTTCAATACACAGCATGTGTGCACGCATCACACACACACACACACACACACACACACACACACACACACTTGTCTTTAGTTCGGGCAATATTTATTATGACCTCTAATTTTATAATACTGGAATATTAAGCAATAGCTTGTATAAATATACAGATAAAGTAAGTAGAAAAGACCCTGTATTACAGCCTGCTTTTCATCAGATTGGTCATCATTTTCAACATCTCCCATTAATACAAATGCAAAGAAGAAAATATGCTTGTTCAATGTTATCATCTGATTTCTTGGAGATTACTATAAATGTTGTTTAACAAATTTGAAATTCCTTGCACATTCTTTCTTTCTTGTTTAAATTTCAATTTGACAAGGCAATGACTTGGTTAAGTCAGCTTTAGAAATTATTTTCCTCCTCTACAAATTCACCTGTTTATCTCTAATCCCTGGGTAGTGCAAGGCTGATCCCATAATCTGTTAATATCTGATTTACTGAGAGCCAGTGGTGCCCCACAGAGACTAAGCCATTCTTGCTCTCCAGCACATTAAGAATTAATATTTACCCTTGCTGGACCTTTCAGCTTCCACAAGAAACTTTAACAAAAGCTGTGCAAATCCCTATCCAACATATACTAGGAGGATTAATAATAATTCCTTTTGATCAGAATTACTTGGTTGGCCAGCAATGGTTTCCATGGTAATCAGGTGGTAGACAGGGCTGAGACTGATTTCATCAGTTGTAAGACATCATTAGAATTACCTTACATGTCTAATTATAACTTACCAGGACTAACCTCTACACAGTGTAGCTCAGAGGCACAGGAAATGAAGTAATGGGTTTAAACTGTTAGAAAGCTCTCACAAGGAAAGAAACTGTTTTGCCTTCTCCTAATAAGACTTATTTTTTTTTCCTGCCAAGAATGTTATGCATTTGAGAGAAGATGTTTTGAAAAGGATTTTTGTGAGAACTGGTGCCAAGAGTTGTAGATCTATAATGAGAATTTCACTGGAATTTTGTTATGTTAACAGAAGAAAGTAATAATTCTTGATCTTGTAATACTTGAACTCAGAGAATATCACCATATTAGAAAGCATCAGACCACTCAATGATTCTGGTCATCATTTCACAATGTATATGTATATCAAAACATTGTGTTATGCATTTTAAATGCATGTGATTCTCATTTACCAATTATATCTCAATACAGGTGGTGGGAATGGAAAGAAGACCATTTCAGCTAAAAAAAACTTTATCACTTTGTACTTTTCCAAATCCTAACTTGGGTTTCAAAGGAGGAAAAGAGGAAAATTTATTTTACTATGGAAAGTTACTTGAAAGTTGATGTTAAGCCATGACTATATATATATAGATATATAGACATATATATTTACATACATTCATTATATTTATGTAAATACATATAGATATGTGTACATATATGTAAATATGAATATACACAGGCAAGAATAACATAGATACATTTTGCTTTCTTTCTCATGTTTATTTCAAAAGTTTGGTAGGTCTTTCAATGTTAATTTCTAGGAATAACCTTGTACAAAACAATATTATAGTAGTAAGTCTGATATTATATACTGTGGAGATATTCCATAAGCTTGTTGTTCTAAGCACTTAAAAATAAAGCATTTCTCAAACAGTGAAAGAAAAGAGAGAATTATAATACTCAAAACTGATAGCTTTTGGGAAAAATGCTCTTAGTTCACATGAAATTTGTATATGTACATATGCATGTTTTATTTGTGTGCTTATGTTTCAGATGACTTGTCAATCTTACATTTGAAACAGGAAGTCTACTAGCAAAATTTTATTCAATTATCTAGCTAGTAACTCAGGAAAGAATAACTAATATTGATAAAATCGCCAATTCAGCACTTCATCCTCATATTACAGGCAAAATTCATATTTAGAAACTTAAGAGAATATAACTAAAGATTTTCATGTAAAATAATAACTATTTACTTGTAAGTTTATTCCATTGTATAGTGATTTGGTTAAAATATGTATTATTGGAATTTCTGAAAAGTGAATTGAAGAAAAAGGAACCAAAATGAGATATACCTGGAAGAAATTAGAATTATCAGAGGCTTATTTCAAGATTATGCTACATATGAAAAGAATGTTGCCAATTTCTTGTGCTGTATTTTAAGGAGAGGCATTAGAATACAGTCTCAATAAGTTTCCTTGGGCAGTATATGATTTCTTGACTGAAAATCAAGAAATAATATGTTTGTATTTAATGAAATAATGTATGTGACCTTTTGCACTCAGAAATATTAAAATCATCAAGTCAGTTAAAAACTAGAAATTTTTTTTATCTAGTAAGGTGTGGATTGTTAAAGAAAAGGAATTATTTATCATTCTGACATTCTGACAGTCATTTCTAAGTAAACAAATACTTTTTAAATAAATACTTTTGTAAATCAGTAACACAATTTGTAAGGCAGTTGGGAGAGGGAAATCAAAAATTATCTAAAATACAGCTTGAATTTAGAATTTAATGTAATAATGTTAACATTTCTGTTCTAAGCATTTTAAATGTTTATAAATTTATGATCATGACAATTATCATGCAATTAGTTGAAAAGCATTGTTTTCTATATTCTCTAAAGCAGTTTTTAAGCAAAACTTAGAGTTATAAAAGTAATACCTTTTATAATCACAAATATTTAATGAATTTTATGAAGTTTGATTTTTCAGAACCCCATCTTCTCTCAAACTGCTGAGAAGGTAATATGTTTCTAAGTTGCAAGATAAATTTCTTCTATTAAATGGAAAAATTGTTTGATAATATTTTGTTTTAGTTAAGGTATGAGGTTTACCCAAAAGCTCAAGTATAAAATAATGTAACCATTTTTCACAGGTGAGTTGACTAGATTATGAGTTATGACTTAATCAGTGGGTTAATCCACTGATATGGATTGACTAGGTGGTAGCTGTAGGAGGGGTAGGGTGTGGTTGGAAGAGGTACATCACTGGTGATTTGCCTTTGTGGATTATATTTTGTCCCCAGTGATCAGAGTCCTCTCTCTCCTTCCTAATTGCCATGTCCTTAGCTGCTTTCCTCCACCATATCCTTCTGTCCTGTTCTGCCTTACTTTAAGCCTAGAATTACTGAGTTGTCAGTCTGTGTCAGTTGCTAGACTGAGACCTCAGAAACTGTGAGCCAAATTGTCCCCTTCTACTTTGTTCTTGCCAGGTCTTTTGGTCACAGTAATGAAAAAGTTGACTAAAACATGTTGCAACACAACTTTGCTTGAATATATATACTCAGGGACAACATAACTAATAACCCCAGAATCTTGCACCTAATGTTAAGCTTATAGACTACACTGTGTTTATAATAAACTGCTAATGCTTTAAGACACATAACTGGGAATAATTACCAAATATTGATTCTATGTCAGTGGAATCTGTCCAGAGATTTCCAAAGAACTTTACTTATGTCTTAAAAAAATTGAAGAAAAAAATTGATTTTACTTTTCTTGGCTCTTAATAGTTTAATATTTGTGTCCAATTAAATCTGTATATGTGATCAGTATTGTGCTTTTAATCAGTTTGCCACTTATTGTAGTCCTTTAAAGATACATAAAGTTTACAAAATTTAATAAAAACAAAAGTAGGAAGCATGGTCAGCTAGGTCAAAGTTAATTTATTTACTAGAATTTCTTCAATAAATAATGATTGAAACAAAGTGAGTGAAAAATCACCTTAAAATTTGAAACAGGAATATACAACAAATGAAGTTTAATGTTGCAAAGAACAAAGTAAAACACACTTAGATCATAATCTTGACTACATTTTTACAAAATAACTAACTAAGCTCAACATGTTTTCAAGTACTAAAAAATAATCCTCTAGTGACATTATATCTGAGTTGTTACATATTCTATCAGTTTGGGTTACCAGGAAAAATTCCTACTACTTTCTGATGGTGTGAAGCTCATCAAGTTATGCACAATCATTTTATTACACTGCAATTAACTTCTAACTGGTCACATTTGGTTAAATAGTCTCTTTTATTTTTTCATCTTAGCCAGTAAAAAAGAAAACAAAATATAAAAATGGGAAACTTAGTTATTGACTCTTTAGAGAGAAATTTTTCAGTCCAAAATAGACATGGATTTGAATCCTAGAAATAGGTATGTTTGAGATGTGATCTAATGATGGAAATTCACACCATTTTGTGAGAAGCCATTATAGAAGTGTATTTTTTGATGGATCAGAACGACAGTATTCCAAATACATCCCCAGAAAAATAGCTGTTAACTGTGTGCAGTGATGCACCATCAATGCGGATGTCTAAGACAAACAAAGTGAATGGCACATTTCACATTGCAAGGGTCAGGTCTTAATTGGAGTCCTGTGTTAGTTCCTTTCACTACATAGCAAAAAGACATTGCAACATTTTAAAGAGAAGAGCTATAGAACTGTAGCTAGGTTAATCCTAGGATTAAAGAGACTGAGTTATGAGGACAGGTTAAAATCTTAGTGTAAAAAAAGAAAATCTTTGAAATTCCATGTCCAGACCTATCTTGGTAATATGTATAAAATCACATGCAGTTTTGATAATACCACATCAAAGGAATTGGGACAGAGATTTAATTGTGGGCTAACAAAGGCAAATTAAACTATGTATTAAAAGTATCATACTAATGAAAGGAAAATACCCAAAAGTGCTGCTGGGAGGAAAATCTATTTGCTTCCAACAGAGAGAGCTAAAACATGTGCTGCCTGCTATTTTTAAATTTCAGATAATATTTTTGCAGTCATCCAACCAAGATAGCAAACATGTTTCAGGAAAGTAAATAAGCTTTAGTGAAAAAGATTCTTTGAAATCATAGAATATTCCTAACTGTATAACGGGCCATCATGGAAACTCAGCCACATTTGGTTCCTTTTGGTTGTCTTAGTAGTCAAATTCCTTCTTAGTTTCAATCAACAGTTCATCCCCCAGCAGAAGAGAAAAGTCTTTGATATAATGAAATGTACTAGGACAGACATTCCTTAATGCAGCTCAGCAAGAGACAAGGGGATAAAATAATTTTCTCTTCCTAGTGAGCTTATACAATCTTCTAAAATATTGATTGAAGATGAAAAAGGAAAAATAAAAGAAACTATATCTTAAAGTATTCTTATATTATGAGTTAAGCACTAGTATCTGAATAGGTAACCAGAAGAAATCCTGCAGAATAAGTCAAACAGTAAAATTAATAGCTAAACTATAATTTCATAATTAAATTTGACATGGAAGGACAATATATAACTTCAAAGTGATTATTTCATTATCCTTTTTTTCTCATTATTTTGTCTTCCTGTTTGACTTTTTCCCTCCTTTTTCTTCTACCATATCGAATTAAGAATGCAGATTGATTTTGAGAGGAAGCATTCTGCCACTCTCTTAGCTTTGGAAGTCTGGGCTTACCCACTGACTTCTGTCTTCCACTGGCTCTGAGTCTACAAACAGACCTCCTCCACCAACTTGGGTAGATTTACAATTTTTTTTGATTTTATGACAACAGAAAAACAATATGCATTTAGTAAAACTTATATTTATGTATGTATGTATTTATTTATTTATTTTTGTGGTACTGGGGATTGAACTCAGAGGTGCTCGACCACTGAGCCACATCCCCAGCCCTATTTTGTGTTTTATGTAGAGACAGGGTCTCACTGAGTTGCTTAGCGCCTCGCCATTGCTGAGGCTAGCTTTGAACTCGCGATTCTCCTGTCTCAGCCTCCCTAAGTGCTGGGATTACAGGCTTGAGCCACCGCACTCGGCTAAAACTTATATTTAAATTTTGATCTTTTCCCAGGCTAGCAATATGCAGTACAATGTTTTTTCCAGATGCTGGGCAGAGAAAGCAAAACACAATGCTCAGTGAGCCACACAATTACGAGAGTAAACAATCAATATACTACAGTGGATTGGAGATATTAAATTCTGCCATATCCTCCCTCACATGTATGTTCAGAAAATCATTTTACAAATGAAGCATACAGATGAATTGAAAGTTTTAAATATATAATATATATACAAATACATATATGCCCACACACACATACAACATCAAAACCTGCTTGGCAGTTTTAGTCAAAATATTGCATTTAAATTTAAGAATAATGTTTTTATAAGATTTTTTCAAACTCCTGTATTCTAATAATACAATAGTACAGATATAATGCTATATTATCTTAATAAATATATTATATATTTGTAAATAATCTTATTTAAGGATTAGAAAAAAGTTTTCCTATATATGCTAATTATATTAATAGTATGTTAGTAACTGGAAACTGCCATATATAAATATGGCACATATTTATATATGGCAGTACATATCATTATATGGAAACTGCCATATAATGTACTTATCATTATATGGAAACTACCATAATAAAATATGAAGAAAGCTGTGGAACATTACTAATACTTCCATTAATTCATTTCAGAAGAACTTGTTTTTTCAAAAAATAAGGAAACAATGAAAATACATAAAAAAGCAAATGATTCTAAAAAATTTCAGTGGCTTTCAATTGCTTTTATTGATAAATTTTTCAAAAATTGTACCAAATCTAGATTGTATATAAATAGCTAATACCATAATAAACATATTGTCACTTTGTAGCAATTTAAAAAAACATTTAATAAAACCTACCATGTATATAATATTATACAATATGATATAAAGTTAAGATCATTATATATTTCTACCATTAGGAACCTTTCATTCTTATGGATTTGAGAAATCCAGTGCTTAAATAGTGGTAATGAATGACAGGTATTATGTGGAAAAACATGACCAAAGAGCAATGAATAGTGACAAGAGAGAAAGCACTTTCCCATTGACTAGAGGGCTCTGCAGCAGCTATTGAAGAAAATTACACACTTTGAATGACATAGAAAGTGAATGAGGAGAAGTAGAGAGGAAATAATGAGCAAGAGTTTGAACACACAAATCACATTTGAACAATACAAATAGTGTCCAATGGTTTTTTCCATGCAGCATTATGATATTGCCAATTTTATTGAATAATAATCTCTTATTTATGTGGTTTTCAACGCTAAAATTTCTGACAGTTTAAGAATTCAATGAGTGAATTATAAACGTCACACAAAAATAACATTTCTAATGCCAGGTCTATGCTGCATAAAATGAATTAATTCCACAGAATAAAATTTAGAAAATATTAATTTAATTTAAACAACATCTATTTTTTATTATTTTGCAGAGCTGCCTATACAGCCTATGTTTTCATAGAATTTATCTAATCTGGTTATTGCAAAATTATTAATAGTCTATTTTCCTTCATGTTGTAATTTCCAAAGCAGCTATTCTGGTGACATTTTAAAACACATCTTAATGTAAGAACAATTTATTTGATTAATTTCAATATAGCTTTCTCTTCTAAATTTTTTCTTACTGAATACTTTCAAAGGTTATACTTAAAAATATATTTTAATAATTATATAAAATAATACAGCCATTGTTTGCATTCACAGTGCATGTTTTTATTCCACACACTAGAGCACCAAAAATTTTGCTTACAAATGAGTAATCTAAGGTTTGAAAAGATTCAATTAACTCCCAGAGGCCACAAAGCTAGAGAGTAAATTTAGTCTTTGTTTTAGCAAGGCTAAAAACCAAGCTCATCAATATCTAGCTATCCAGTGATGTTCTATTTTAAAAAGAGAAAACTTAAAGATCTAGAGAATGCTACTAATGTAGGAAAGTTCATCCAGAATTATAAATTTGAAATCGCATAATATTTTCTTTTCATTAGACTATTCAGTGACTAAAAATGAATTTGTTCTGGTAGCACAGGCTTGTAATCCCAGTGGCTCAGGAGGCTGAGATAGGAGAATCTCAAGTTCAAAGACAGCCTCAGCAATTTAGTGAGGTCCTGTCTCTAAATAAAATATAAAAAAGGAATGGGGATGTGGCTCAGTGGTTGAGGGACCGTGGGTTCAATCCCTGGTATTCCTCCCCAAAAATTAATGTTCAAATGAGGACAATAAATGTATTATTATTATTCTGGTAATGCTGACAATATTTTCTTCAGCATCTCATTTATTTGTTTAAGCTTGGGAAAGGGCCTAAGCTGTCATGGGTACCTAAATTCTACAACATTCTTCTACATCCTGATCTTGAAGGATATGAACATGTCATTGCAACAGCAGTAGTTAACAATTTTATCAGTTAGTATTTAAGAGGAAATTACTTGATAGTGTTAGCAGATAACAAGCATGCATAAGAGTGGCATGTAAGTCAAACACCAAAATAAAATGCTTGCTGCAAAGGGGATAAGTGCATTTTAACTATTCTAATTATATGTCCCATAAATGGCCTTTGCAAAAGCTCACTATTATTCAATTATATTATTTAAAATTCATTGTATATTATGTTCAATAGGTCTAAAGTATAGCTTATTACACATCTCCCCAAAGCAAACTCCCTTTAGCAAATATTTAATTGTGCTATAATTTTAGAATTGTCCCAATAGCTCAAACTCAAAATTTTGGACAGATTTTAAAATGTTTTTTCTTTGTCAGCCCCATTTATAATATTTAAAGTATTTTCCTGATATTTGTTCTTTCAACTGTTTTAGAACATTAGTAAATTGTCACATTCTCACTGCCACTTCTTTTGCTATGGCCTCACCACCCTACGCTCAGTTCACTGCAGTAAACTGTTCTGTAGTCTTCTCAGTCCGTGATGCCACTCTTCTGGTTAAGAGTCCTCAATGCCTTTCCCAAACCTTCTTAGGTCAAGTGCACATTCACATCACTGCTCTGTAATCAACTCTATAAATAGATTCATCTAGCTAATAACAGCCAAATACATCACTTTACATAAACGTGCACTGCTTTTGTAAGACATTGCCCTCACGATTATTATCACTCCTAATAGGTTTCCCTCATTACATAACTTTGACCAAACTAGCCTGTTTCTTCAGAATATAGACAACCAACCAGCTCACTAACCAGCCAAATACCCATATAAGAAGTAGGTGCTTGCCTTTATGTGAGACTGAAAATTGATCTGTCCTCAGCATGCTCACAATGAAGTTGGTGCAGAAATTATCTAATGACATGCATGTTATAGGTAGACTATATGCTGTGAGAGAATCTGAATGGGCTTTTAACCCAACCTGAATGAAAAAGGTAAAGGAGGTGAAATTCTTTTTCTTTTTCTATATTTACTGATATAATCACAGTTTCATACTTCATTCTGTTCAGATGATTTATAGACTAGCATATGTTGAACCATTCTTTCATCCCCGGGTAAATCCCACTGGGTCATGGGAAATTACCTTTTTGATATGTTGTTGGATTCAATTTGCTAGTATTTTATGGAGAATATTGGTGTCTATGTTCATCAGGAATATTTGTTTATAGTTTTCTTTTTGTAGTTGTTGAATCAATTGCTTTTTTTTTTTTTTACCATCAGAATAATGCTGGCCTTTTAGAATGAGTTTGAATGTTTCCATTCCTTTAATTGTCTGGAATAGCTTGAGAAGAACTAGTGTTAGTTTTTCTCTAGAAGTTTGATAAAATTCAGTAGAGAAGACTTTTGGTCCTTGACTTTTCTTATTAGGAGATTTTTATTGATGATTAAATTTCACTACTCATTTTTAGTACATTCAGTTTTATTTGTCTTCATTGTTCAGTTTTTGTAGGCTATAGGTTTTGAGAAATTTATCTATTCTTCTATGTTTTACAATTCGTTGGCATGTAGTTGTCCATAATAGTCTCTGATGGTCTTTAGTATGTTAATGATATCAGAAGCAATGTCTGCTTTTTCATCTCTGATTTTATTTATTTGGGTCTTCTCTCTTTTTCCTTAAGGAGAGGAGCTTAAGCTTGTTTGTATGTACTTTTTCAAAATACCAACTCTTGGTTTCATCAATCTTTTTAATTTTTTTGTCTCTATTTCATTTATTTTTGCTCTGACCTTTGTAAAAAATCCCTCATAATCCAAATCCTGAAAAATCTAGGTATAGAAAGATTGTACCAAACATACCACTAACATCATATTGAATGGGGAAAAACTGAATATATTTTTTGTAAGATCTGAAATAAGACATGGGTGTCCACTCTCATGGCTCTTAATCTATAAAGTACTGTAAGTTTAGCAAGAGCAATCAAATAAGAGAAACAAATAGAAGACATGAAAATAAGAAGGAAGGAAATCAACTTATTCCAATTTGTCGATGATGAGGTAGTACATATAAAAAAACACTAACGACTTCATCAAAAGACTATTAGAACTGAAGAATGAATTAAGTAATGTTACAGAATAAAAAATTAACATGTAAAAAGCAATGGCATATATATATATATATATATATATATATATATAAAACAAGATTTCTCAGAATTGAAATCATAAAAAGGAATCCCATTCACAATAGTCACAAAAACTAAAACACCTAAGAATAAATTTAAAGGGAGTGAAAGATATCTACAATAAAATTTAAAACACTGATGAAAGAAATTGGGGACATAAAAACATAGAATTCCCATGCTCATATATTAGAAGATGATATTGTTAAAATGACCACTTTCTCTAAAGCAATTTACAGAGTCAATTCAATTCCCATCAAAACAGCAAGAGCATTCTTTTACAGAACTACAAAAAAATAAAAAAATTCTTAGCCTGTCATGGAGGCACATGACTGTAATCCCAGCTACTTGGAAAACTGAGGCAGGAGGATTGTAAATTCAAAGCCAATGTGGGCAACTTCGGAGACTCTGTTACAAAATAGAAACAGAAATAATAAAAGCTAAAAAATACTGGGGACATAGCTCAGTGCTAGGGTAGGCTCAATCACAGTATGAAGGAAGGAAGGAGGGAAGGAAGGAAAGAAGGAGGGAAGGAAGGAAGGAAGGAAGGGAGGGAGGGAGGGAGGGAGGGAGGGAGGGAGAGAGGGAAGGAAGGAAAAAATAAAGAAAAAAAGAAAAAGAAAAGAAAAATATTCCAAAATTCATATGGAAGTACAAATTAATCTTGAACACAAAAAAGAAAGCTCAAAACATCATAATATTTGATATGAAGACATACTACAGAGCCATAATAACAAAAACAACATTGTGCTAGACAAAAAACAGACACACAGACCAATAGAACAGAATGAAAATCTTGGATATAAATCTACACATCTACATCCAACTGATTCTTGAACAAAGACATAAGAGAGAAAGGACAGACTTCAATCAATGTGAGTGGAAAATCCAGATATCTGTAACCAGAAGACTGGACTTTGAACTTGAACCTTCCTGTAACTCTGTGCAAGAATCTACTGAAAATGGGTCAAAGACATACATGTAAGGCCTGAACCTATGAAACTACTAGACAAAAATATAGGGAAAACCCTTCAAGACATTGTTATGGTCAAGGATTTTCTGTGTATGAGCCTGAAAACATAGAAAACAAAAGCAAAAAATTGACAAACAGAATTACATTAAACTAAAAAACTTCTGCATAATTAAGGAAACAAGGGTGTAGAGACCACCTACAGAATGGGAGAAAATATTTGGGAATATTTAATATTTATCTGACAAAAGATTAATACCTAGAATATATAAAGAACTTAAAACAATAACAACAAAAACAACAAAACACAATCCAATTTAAAAATGGACAAATGTTTTGAATAGACACTTCAATGAATAGAAAATACAAATTTCAATCAAATATACTTTAAAAAGTTCCATATCATTAACCATAAGACAAATGCAAATGAAACAGCAATATCATCTCCACCATTTAGAATGGCTCTAAAAAAAAAAAACAAAAAAAACAAATGCTGCCAAGGATGTGGAGAAAAAGATACTGTCATTGTTAGTGGGAGTGTAAACTAGTACAGTTCTTTAAAGAACCCTATGGAGGTTGCTCAAAAAACTAGAAATAGATCTACCATATGATTGAGCTATCCTGCTTCTGTGTCTATACCCAAAGAAAGTGAAATCAGCATGCTAAAGAGATACCTGCATGCCTGTTTATGGCAGTACTCTTCACAATAGCTAAGGTGTGGAATCAAATTAGGTGCTCAACAATGGAAGAATGGATAAAAAATATTTTGTTATATATATATATATAATGGAATATTATTTAGCCATAAAGAACAAAATCTTGTCATTTGCAGCAATATGAATAGAAATGAGAGTCATGTTAAGTGAAGTCAGACATTGAAAGAAAAGTACCTCATGCTCTCTCTAATATGTAGAAGCTAAAAAATGACTTGAATGTAGAATAGTGACTACTAGAGGCTGGAAGAAAGGGCAGATAAAAAGAGGCTGGATTTGATCAGTGCATACTGTGTATATGACTTCCTCCTTTCAAAGATAATCTCAAATTTAAGTTCCTGCATAAAGCTGTCCTCAATAACATGTCCTGACCTAGAGAGTTATTCTTCCCACTAGCATTGTTGAATGCATTTTATACATAGTGGTAGTCTATGTGATATTATTCTCTAATATTTCCTTTTTGCAAGTCCCCAGCACTATAATCTCTCCCTAGGAAATCACTAGTTTCTTTAAAGGCAGACTCTGTTTTTTTTTCCTTTGTTCCTCCTGGTGCCTATTATAATGATGAATTACTTTTAACTGTGCTAACATAAACACTCTTGAAGTTAATTAAATCAGCTTCTCTTCCTAGTAATCTTCAAATCATTGAGGACACCCATGGGGACATCTGTGGAAATGTCATTTTGGAGGCTCCCAGCAGCCATGTTTCTGCAGTGGTAGAAGACCCAAGCTGGGCTAATCAAATTCCTTCTGAGAATCTGAAATTAGGACATCAATGGATTCTACATTGGCCAGAGCAGGTTTTAAAACATTATTATTATTATTAATTATTATTATTATTATTATTATTATTATTATTCTTGAGTTACTATATATATGTATATATGATACATGTCTCATTAGTAGCATATACATGAGATATATGTTTATCTCATTAGCAGATTCAGAAACAAAATTTTAAAAATGTTGTCTTCATTGAAATTCACCTTATTGATAATATTCAGATGAAAAACTCATAAAATTAAAAAAATTACATGTACTTACATGTACTGAAATAATAATTTCATAGCATTGATATATTTTTATATCTAAATATTATGCTTGGAAACTAAAAATCTCAAAAGACTCTCCTTTTTTTGTCCTAATAATGATAGTCTCATAATTTCTTTTCAAATCAAAATATTTTCTTTAGTTGGGAAAAAAGTCTCCAAAGACACTTCTTTAAAAGCATTTATTTTTTTCTAAAAATAATACACAGTTTATGAGGAAGTGTAAAAACGATTATTATTTTTATAACTACCTTAAAGTTTATATACAAGAAAATAAAATATAAGGAGCTATAATGAAGGGGAAAATTAACAAATTTGAATTTTCTGTCATCAGATTTCATACTGGCACCTATGATATTGAAGAACATTCACAAATGCACTTAGAATACAAATCACAGCACATTAATGAAAAGAATTTGGGAAACTTTCTTTTCTATCTATCTAAAATATAAATAAAATTTGACTTCTCTAGTGATGTCCCATATTTTCCTGCTTCCCTAATGGTGGTGTATATCAAAGACTATGGGAGGTGCTTCTCTTTATCCTTTAAAAATTCTTGACCTCAAATCACAGAGGACTTGAAGAGATCCAGACTCTGCCTTCTCCTGAGGTAAGAAAAATGAAGTAGATATCAGGAGATTACTTATAGCTTTCTTTCTTCATAGGAAACAATCTTTGCTTACCACTTTTGGGAATATATAAAAAATGAAAATTTTTAAAAAATGTAAACTAGTCCCAAAAGCTTATCAGTTGATCTTCTTGAATATGTGGTTGTGAAAATACAAAGTTTCTGCTTTAGTATGGAGGAATTCAATCTTAAAACAATGAGAATCATTTTCTAATACGAGTTGATGTTCTTTGATTTAAAAAAAAATCTTCAGTCATATTGCCAAATTTCTTTTCATATATATTTGAATTTATACCAAAAAGCAAAGGTAATATAATCACTTAGCTAATTCAATTATAAGTGTAATGATTCAATTATATAATTGTCTATTATACTTTTTCTGTTTATATTTATTTTCTTTCAGGCCACTTAAGCTCAACTCAAACTATCATTTGTATTTTGATATTCATCAGTATTGACCACATATTCCTTGTCTTCTCATTTATATACTGATAGTTCTTAAATTAATGACAGGATATCCCCAAAACCAAATGAACATTAAAATTTTCACGAGGATGTCACTGGTGGTAGACTATACACTTGTGTTTTTATACAAGTTCTCTCCCCCTAAAAAAAAAGTGCTAATTTTTTATTTATACCAAAATTCTCAGTTTTTCATCATTTTTTAGAATAAAAACATAAAGGTTTTTTATTGAAAGGTTAAACATTTCTTTGTTGCTTCCATCATAGACAAGAGTCCAAGGACTAACTATGTTTCAGTCTTGGCCCAGTTTCATAGACATATTAGATTTCCACTACACATTTTGAAAATGACAATATAAAAAAGTAAATGAATATGTTCTGACCAATGTTAGATACTCCTTCCAAATTGAACTTCTTCTTCCATTAAAATTGCTTTGTGGGCCCATAGATATTTACTGGATCCATATTGTCAACAGTAAAACTGCATGTGAACTTAAAACATAGTTTCCTATGCTTTTTATCTGGTGCTTTTTATCTGATGGTTTAATATTAATATTAATTCACTTAAGATATTTAGTTACTTAAGATATATTTTCCCTATGAAGACTGTATTTCAGAAACTTGAAAAGTGATATTTTACTTTTTGCAATTGTTGTTACAATCAAGTGAAAACATGAATAAACCATCCACTCTTGGTTCCTTCATTTGTTCATAGCTACTTGAATTTTTTGACTAAAAATCTCTAATTCTAGAGGTATAGGTCAGATCTCTGATTTGTGGGTCAACGATTGTAGTAATTGGTCAAATTTGATTACATATGCACAGACATACCCATTAGTTTCTAACTACCAATCACCTCTCCCCATGCCAAAGTCCATAAATAACCCCAAACCCTGTACAAATAGAAGTCCTCCCAGTAGTTGCTCAGCTGCAGAGAGCCTGGTTCAGTAACACTGCTATGCATCTTAAGTCAAAATGTCCAGTCAACATAAAGCCTTATGGTTATTTTTCATATTCTTTACAAAAAAAAAGAAGGAAAGGAAAAGACTTTGTAATGATGCTTTAATTTAAAGATTAGAGAAAATAGCCTGGAGCCCATGCACAAATTTCATAGTAGTCTGTGTGACCTATGAAATTGTACAATGTTGCATAGATAGGAGTCATTTTCTTTTTCCTAATTTGGAGTCCAGTAATCTTCCATGGCTCTTACCAGAGGTTAAAACTCTTATTGAAAAATATTATAGATGCTTCTAAATGAATATATTCCAATATATTTGAATAATCTGAAAACGCTTAAAATTAAATGCTTTTTATCTGATGGTTGAATATTAAAAAGTTAATTAAGTTATATGGAAAATTTCAAGCCAAAAATTAAAAAATCCTTATTCTGCTAATAAAGAACTGGAAACATTTACAACTCACATTGTTTGTATTGAGTTTTCTCTTGGATCAGTCTTCCCCTACTAAGACTCAACTATGAGTTTCATTTCCCTTTGAGAAGACTACAGCATTCCAAGTTTTGCACTTTCTCAAGTGCAAAAGTTGTTCTAAGTTGTCAAAAATATGTCATAACCTATTCTGTTTGGATAGTTTTCCTCCTTTATCTGCAAATTATCACTACTTAATTCCTTAAGGTATAGTTTAAATATCAATAGAATTGCAAAGAGTCTTTCTTCCATTTGGCTGTGGATTATGTGGAGCATACAAAAACCTATGAAGTTCCTCCATTCTCCCCACGCCCCCTCCCCATTATGGATCATCCCATACAACCAGAGAAATGAAAAGCTGTGCTCCATTTGTGTACAATGAATTGAAATGTATTCTGCTGTTATATATAACTAATTAGGACAAATGAAAAAACTATGAAGAATAATATGGCAAAACACTGTGTACTCCCATGGGCTCTGTCAAATCTTATTATAAAGCATAATACCTGTGACCCTTCCCTAATCCTGTTCCTCACCCCGTTTTCCAGCAGTAATCACTGTCCTGAATTTAATGAATATTATGCCTATTCATCTTTTTCATTTTTGTTACATACCCATAAACAAAGGCAATTATTTTACAGTTTTTAAACTTTATGTGGGTGATGTCATACTGTATGAGTGCTTCCTAAGCTTTCCTAAAATAAACAGCTTTTTGCTTTGATATTTGTTCTCATTAATATGTAAGGTTTCAGTATGTTCATTTTTAATATACAGAATTCCATTGAACGCATCTGCCAGCTGTTGACAACTCAAATAACTCACATTATTTTTTTAATCCAAGTAGAGAACATTTCTAATTTTAAAATAACAGGATTATTATATATATATTTAAGAAAAACCACAAATATAAAAAGTGTTGTTTACCAAAAAGGAAATAGCTACTCTGATATACATAATTTTTAAAGGATATCATATTTATGCTCATGAGCTCTAAATATTGCTCTACATTAAAATTGCCTAGGGTGTTTTTTATCTCAATTCTAGATAGCACCTCAAAATTATTAAATCAGAATATTTAAAACTAAGAACCAGGCATTAATCTTTTTAAAGGAATCACTGGTGTATGCAAATTATAGCAAATTTGGCAACCATCAAGTTATTTGACTCATTTTTATTTAAAGTAGGGAGTTCTCAGTACCTTCCTGACTGAAAGCACAAGGATGTAAATCACATCATCTTCGTATAGGAAGTTTTCTCTGACAAATTGTTGAACATTTTTTTTGGCTCAATTTCTATATACATGCTACTACTGAAGCTCCCTGCACTGCTACCTGAATAATACACCTAAAATAGTAATAGTAATAATAATTATTATTAATATAATTATAATAAAATTATTAATATTAATATAATAATAATAATTATTATTATTTTGGTACTGGGGAATGAACTCAGGACCACTGAGCCACATCCCCAGCACTATTTTGTGTTTTATTTAGAGACAGGGTCTCACTGAGTTGCTTAGTGCCTCGCCGTTGCTAAGGCTGGCTTTGAACTTGTGATTCTCCTGTCTCAGCCTCCCAAAGTGCTGAGATTACAGGCATGCGCCACTGCGCCTCGCTTCCTAAAATTATTTAATTCATCTGGCTATGAGATTCTTTCTCAATTATTTAAAATATTTCTATGCATAAATTGCAAAGGTTTGTGCCCTCAGAAACTCATGTTGAAATTTAATTGCCACAATCAGAATATTGGAAGGCAAGACCTCAAGAAGTCTTTATAATACATAAAAAAACTCATTAATCTCATGAATGGATTAATGCCATTTTCAGGAAGTGGGTTAGTTATATCAGCAGCAGCTTTGCTATAAAATCAAGTGTGTTCTTTTGCCATATGATGTCATTTCACCATATATATACAAATATATATAATAAACATATGTTGCAACATTATACAATTTCGTAGGCAATAGAGACCATATAAATATGTACATATGTGCATACATATGTATACATTTTCATGTATACATATATGTATATATAAATACATGTATATATTCATGTATATATACATATACATACACACACAAATATATATACACATATGTATATGTATATGTGTATATATAGTTGTGTGTATGTGTGTGTGTGTGTGTGTGTGTCAGTCTTATATTTTAAAGTCCTGAAGATTTGGAACAAGTTGGTTAATTATCTCTTTATAATACATAAAAAACTATTACATGTGAACAAATAAATCATGCTTTCTCTGATAATCATATTCCCTAAATTCTAGTACCAATTCTACTAAATCATAAAAAATGCCTGGTCTATTTTATCTGTAATTTACTGTTGTTTGATTCTTATGCATTTTATGTAATTTTTCAAATGTTTTGCTTACCTTATTTTAGATTATTATCATTTTTATTTACTTAAATAAAAATGTAGCTAAATTAAATAAACTTACATTTTCTTTAGATTTAGAGGTAATAATGGTATCTCAAATAATATTTACATTTTTGGTGGAATGCAGTACATCACCAGCACAATGTGATAGCACCTTGATTCTACCTAAAATATTATTCAAGACAGCTTTTGTTATCATCCAGAAGAAAGATAGTTACATTCCATGAGTACTAGCTTATCATGAACTAAAATGTGACCTTTCTCTATTTTTTCCCATGAGAAAATACACTATAACATTATTGTAAAAAGGTAGGCCTAAAATTTTAGATTAAAAATTAAGTGATTCTAATTTTAATTATACCAACTATATGTTGTCCTATTAAATCTCCCCAGAGGACATTGTTCAAGAACTAGTACTATTTATATGATAGAAAATTTCAAAGTGACTGAAATCAAAGCAGCATGTTGTTTTGTTTTGTT
>CM053404.1:91823061-91836540 GCA_028644305.1 Xerus rutilus | reverse complement strand
TGTGATTGACAGTCTTTGTGACATTGGGTATGATCTCTGGATGAAAAACAGAGCAGATATTAAATTCTGCCTGCAAAGTGGAAGCTAATGATCACAATGGAGTTTTAGTTTTTTTTTTTAAAGTGATTTTTTTTCTTCTGTTATTGAGTTTGTGTTGATACATTGAAGTTATGTTCATTGACGTAAATTTTTGGAATGCTTAAAAATGCAACACCATAAAAAATATGATAACTACAAAAACAATAAGAAACAGTTTCGCCGAGTACGGTGGCGCAAGCCTGTAATCCCAGCACTTAGGGAAGCTGAGACAGGAGAATCGCAAGTTCAAAACCAGCTTCAGCAACAGCAAGGTGCTAAGCAACTCAGTGAGACCCTGTCTCTATATAAAACACAAAATAGGGCTGGGGATTTGGCTCAGTGGTCGAGTGCCCCTGAGTTCAATCTCCAGTACCATAAAAAATTCCAATAAAATAAAAGAAAGGAAAAAGTTTCTTCTTAGAGGAGTGTTAGAAAGTCAGTTTGAATATTGCCATTTCAGCTTTCAACCGTTCCTTGTGCCAGTTTACCTAGCTTTTCTAATAAAGATGAAGACAAAATGTATTATTGTGCTTAAAGCTGCATATAAATGTTTGATGTTTTAGCATCTAATAAATATCTGCATATCACATCAAATTCTAGATTCAATACAGGTAGCTCTGGAATTGCTTTTGAATCCTTTAATGTCATACAGATTATGTAAATCCTACATAGCTCAGGAAAATATGGTGAGGAGTTGTGCAACAGTTTTTCTCATGCAGAATATTATTATCTAAACCCCACAACCACTTTACAGCTACAGTTTGTTTATATAAAGAGCATCTGTGTTCTAGATAAAAGGAGTGAGGAAAAACAAGAGAAGTGATGTGAAATTTGTGTTGTATCATTTGAAAAATCAATAGTGCCATTTTAATGTCTTCATCTTACACCACTTATATTTTCCAGGTTTTATGACAGGTAATGACTTCCAGCTAGAGATATAAATATCATGGATATTATTTAAAATATATAATGGAAATTAGCATGATAGAAAACTAATGGAACTGTCAAAAGTATACTAAAATTATAGATTTAAATAATAGGACAAATAAGAGAGGAAAAGTATAACACATTGAAAAGTATAACACAAATATCTAAATACAGAACTGCTACCTTTTCAAATTTGAAGAACTTTATCACTTTGATAAAGGGATTTTTAAAAATTTTTTTTGTACTGGTGGTTGAACATAAGGGTGCTATACCACTGAGTTACAACCCCACTTCTTTTTATTTTTTATTTAGAGATAGGGTCTTGCTAAGTTGCTGAGGATCTCCCTAAGTTGCTGAGCCTGGCCTTGAATTTGCGATTCTTCTTCCTCAATCCCCAGAGGCCTGTTATTACAAGCATGTGCCACCAGGCCTAGCTCTCAGACTGAGTCTACTTTAACAACATGTAGGAAAAATGAGGAAATAAAATCTATATGCAATAAGACTTTAAGACTTTTCATGTGGTAACATTAGAATATCAATGATTTTGAAGAGAATTGGGGAACATTCAGAAAATTCTACCAAATGAGGTGAAAATCAGATTGAAAAAAGCAGAAATATAACTAATAGATAAGGAAAATTTATAGAAAGCCTTGAAAATTCCTCACGGGGACTGCAAAGTACTGTATGGATGTTTTACCAAAGCTACAATAAGGTAGTTAAATTTAAACCATTTTCCTGTTTTAAAGGTATTGAAATAAAGGTAACTGGAGCTTTAAGTAACTTTTTCCAAGGTCACAGAGATCAATCGGTGGTGAGACAGGTATAGCTGCTGAGTGACAGAGACAGGAGGAACTGCAGTCTCAATTCTCTCACTCAAAACCTGCAGAACTGCCTAAGCCGTTCCAGCACATCGACCTTTCACTGGTGACACTCCATCCTAATCATAGAATCTCTGCACCGGTAACAATACTGAAAGCATCTACCTACATACACTCTGGTTGTTTCTTTACTTTTAAAAATAATACTGATAATATTATTCACATTTCTGGAAAGAACACTGCAAAAGAAATTGGCCAAGGATTTTTCATATCTGTTCAAGCAAATTATTAGAGGCTGAAACAAGGAAGGCTAATGCTGGTCAACAATAGAGAATGTCCATATTCTACTCCCTCCCATTACTAAATATACCCCAATGGATTGTCTTCAAAATGCTGAAATAAATTAATCGGGAGTCAGTTTTTAAGATATCACTAGAATATTAAACCTTCTTAAAAGATTATTCTTGGCTCATACATTCCTTTAGTGATTCATTCATGTGGAATTTGAGACTACAAATCACATTTGTTACATTTTAGAAAATTCCCTTTGCATGGTTTCAGTTATATCAAAACTAAATAAATCATCTTTAGTCAAAAATACTTTTTAATCTTCAAGTTCCTCTGGGACACTATACATTTCTATTCTTCCCTGAGTTCACTGAATTAAAATTAGTGTACTGTGTTGAATGCACAAAATTATTTAGTATTGATCTTGAAAAAAACACCTTAGCAAAATAAGGTTTTTAGTAGTTTAACAAACTTACATTTTTAAAGCCATATACCTTCTAATCCATCAAAAAACTGAATGTCCATATAATCAATTCTGCCAAAAAATAATAGTATTGTTCCTTTCATAGACTTCGATTTTGTATCACTTACAGATGATATCATGACAATAAAGCAATATATTCAAAATGTGAGGCCTATAATTTTAGAATACTTTTGTGTAATGGGTTTGCATGGTCCTTATGTTTTGCTGAAAAATGTTATCATACAATGTCCTGAAAATTAACAAATAGCTACTTTAGGTAAATCAATTGCACTGAGCAATACATGATTGCCAGGTAAGTTGCAAAGAAATCCATAACTGGAACAAATGCTATTTTTTCTTTAGTTACTAAATAAATGACTATAATGGATTATAAAGTTGAACAATTTATACAAACAAATGGCAAAATGTATGTGTAACCAGAGACTCTATATCCATCCCTAATCTTCATCCTACTTTACAACTTTTACTTATTGGATACCTGTGGCAGTGGTATGCTGGAGCCAGTTTGTAAGGGCTGATTGCCAAATAGTTACAAATTTTGCAGGCAATTGTTAATGTGAAATCAACCACAGTGGGAGTATTTTCACCATGGAAATTGGCAATGGTACAAACATGCCTTCTCCCTGTCCCTTTACTAATACACTGTTGTCATTATGTAAAAACGTGCATAGCAGAGCCCTAGGAGTGGGAGTAAATTATAATAGCTAAGATCTAGCCATGGTTTTTAACATATGTATTTGGAAGGATTGAGTGAAAGAGATAAATAAAGCTTAAACACTGAATTTTGACAGTTTAGACCTTTCTGGTTTGAAAAATGAACATTCCACTATCAGAAATAAAGTGAGGAAGGGATATTAATTTGGGATGTTTGGTTAAAATATGAATTGTTGGCCTAGGAATGAAATTAAGTGGAAAGATCAGGGGAGTTTAATTTTGGAATTCAAATCATTAATGATAATATCTTTATCTATGATAATGGTTTACAAAATCATCTCCAGATTAGAATCAACTAGCAAAATCTCAAAAAATATTGGTATATGCATCCTACTTTAAGAAGAGTTCAATAATAAGAATTCAGTGTTTCTCTAGTACCCAAAGAAAAAGACTAATTGTTCTTGGAATAAACTAAAATGTGATGCCACTGCTTGCACAAACTAACCAACAACAACAAAAACAGCTTATGCATATATACACACATACATATATACACACAAAAGTGACTCAGACTTTTGTTTGTAATTATTGTAGAAGTAGTCGCTTAATCACCTCCTAAGTGATAATTTGTAAGGAAGAGTACTACCTCCTTAGGCACAAGCTTGCCTACTGGGAGAATTCATTAAGATTATAAACAATCAGCTTGATGCTTTTCTTTGTGTTCCAAAGAGGAAAAACATTGCTTTCTCTTAGGAGTCAAAGGTCCCTCCTTTTCCTGAATGATAGATAGAATAAGAGATTTTTCAAGAAAACAGAATGGCTTAGGATCTGTTACATAAAATTTTGGACAATGTCATCATTTTTTCTCCAATTTGCGCTGCCCCATATATTGATGCTGCATAACAAACAACAAAATGGAGAGAGAAAGAGAGAGAGAGGGTGGGGGAGGGAGAGGGGGAGAGAGAGAGAATAGAAGCACTGGTACAGTAGTGATATGAGTTCTGGGATTCTGCATTTTTACAAAGTCCCCTTGTAAATATGATTATTTGTAGTCTACTGGTCCATGAACTTCACTTCGAGTAGCAAGAGAAAAAACAGAATAAAGAGCTCATTGGATACATTGGATTCACTCTGTTTTCATGTTTATAGGCTCCATGAAAATAAAGTTCTTGGATGTGAAAATATCACATGCACATCCGGGAAGACTCTCTTCTCCTGCCTACCACCAAATCATCACGCTTTCCTAAAAAGTACAATTAGCGCTTATTAGCAAGGGATGTTGTATCAGGCACTGGTGTGAACAAGCCATGAATCTACGTGTGATTCTGTATTATTTATTAATATAAGTAGTTGTCTAGGGAAAAAAAGAGGCAAAATAATCCATCAGCATTAAAAATTTAAATTTTACTGAGGCTGGAATTAGAGGCTATCTGTTTTACACTATATACTCCAAAGTGATCAATGTTATCCTCTCTGCTCAAATATCTCAAATATTTATTTTGTAAATATGAAATCAAAATATTAGAATCTCCTTTCATTATGTGCATTTGTACATAAATGCACATAACACCAGAAAGCAGATTCAAGTGCTTAAGATAGTGAGGATCAGAGTATACAATGCAAATCAGCCCATTAAGACAAATGCAGTCACTGTCTTATGAAGCAAAGAGAATGATAAAAAAGTTCCTGCGGCAGCTTCATGGTGTGATCAATGGCATTCACCTTCCTCTCTCAGCGTAACCGGAATGTCTATCAAAACCAGAAAACGGAAGGCTTCAGAAGCATTATGTAGCTAAAAAAGGAGACTATTTTACCCATTAGTAATAAATGTACCTGCTGAGCAGAACACAGCTATACCTGAAAAGGTTCCACAATTCTCTTTTGCTTGGCTCTGCCTGCTATGAGAGAACCAGTGTGCTAAAGAGCATTTTGTAAAAGCAAAAGAGTTTATATAATTGACTTTACTGGAATTAGAAGACAGAGTACAGTGTGCTCAACCTGAAGCAGCCCAAGTCTATGATGAAAGAAAATTGCACAATTTAATAGCCAGATATAGAGACTGTGCAGTAATAGAAGTAATCAAAGGCTCAGACATGTTTAAAGGAACAAATCTGTTACTTTCCGTTTACTCTAGAGAGAACTGCAAGTGGACTATTTGCAGGAAAGTGCTTGGCCACAGCTTCCTAAATTTGGATAGTACTCTTAGGAAAGGGAGAATGTAGAAAGGGACAAGTGAAAGTACCTAATGTTGAGGTGTCTGCTGAAAATATGATTCTTGTGTTCCAAGTTCTAACCTCAATTTGTTTTGAAACAGTCACAAAAATATATCTAATACATTGCAATTAATTTGTTAACATCTTCATCCATAACAAACTTCTAATATCTAATACATGTTTTCTGTGGAAAGAAAACAACTGAGCCATATATAGGGTGAAAGCATATTAGCCTTTCTTGAACATCTGGTAGAAAGTGAATTTTCAGCAATAGCAATTTGGACTTTGGTACCATCTTGGGGGAAATGTAACTTGAGTGACTTAAAAGCAAGAAGAAACACTGATTTACACTGCAGCATCAACAGAACAACAACCTGTGAAAATCAAAGATAATAGGATCATAACCTTGGATGCTCTTAACAAAATGTTCATGATACCAGAAGTTAAATGGTGAAACACATTTTATAGGGAAATAAAATAGTTTCAATAAATCCATAAAATTAATATGGAATTTGTTATGGTACCAAAAAAATTTGCAGAAAAAATCATTCAAATCTTGCTGTAACCTGACTCTAACAGTATTTATAATGAGTCAGACTAGGTAGTTGAGCTTTGGATTACATCTAAATTGCCAGTTAAACACATATAAAATTAATTTTAATAAAATATAAGTATATGTGACAGCTCAATTAGTATGATTTATATACCTCAAAATAATTATACTATTAAGGTAGGCAGTATACCATCTAGTTCTATTCACATCAAAAAACTTTTTCATGCTTTGGTGAGTTTGACCAAGGCATTTTAGAAAAAAGAACACTGAACTAAGAAAGCTCTTCCATTAACTTTGCTTTGCCTTGGTTTTCTTATTTGTGAAATTACTATATTAAACTAACAAATTTACTTTTATTTTCTAAGTAATTTCTCATACATTAAATGTCTGTTGGCTTTAATGTAATAAATGCATGTTTTAAGTAAAATCTCTATTTATTGCTCAATATATTAATTTTAAAGTTGAATAATCTTTTCCTTAAGTAAAAGTAAGTAAAAGTATTTCTCTTATAAAATGTCTTTAATATTTGGTAGCTAAAGAAAGGTTTCCTTAAGTCTAACATCAATATTCTTATAAGTATGTTCTTCAAGAAGCACCAAGTTCACCAAATGAAAGAATTTTCACAATCAAAAATTTGGAAACTAGGTTCTGTGGTATTATTTTTTTAAGTATTGTAGATTCTTTTCTTTCTCTGATGTGCAACTATATTTCATGACAAAAATTTTAATGTATTCTGTAAAACTTTTCTCTCTCCTCACTTTTTCCCTTTCTTCCTCCTCCTCTCTGCCTTCTCCCCAACAATGCACTGAAAAGAACTAAAGAATGCTCATATTAGAAATACTTTCTTGTCATATCCAGTGGTGAACTACTACTGCTAGTTCAACAAACCCATGCCTGAGTTTTAATCCTCTTCACATCTGCCACTTTCCCCATCTCACAGAAAGTTTTGCTTTTGTCATGAATCCCTTATCTTGGTTCATGGTATCAGCATTCCCTCAAGTCAACAGCAAAGAAGATTCTTGTAAGTTTTCATTCCCTCATTCTTCAAATATCTGATGAATCTATACTTCCTTCTAAAGCCTTCTAGAGGTTTCTCCAATTGTACTAATACTTTCTATTCCAATACATGCTGCCTGGCAAGCTCTTCAGTGATCAACCAATCCTTATTTACTATTTCAGACACTACAGAGGGACTGATAGCAAAAATAATCAAAGATGACTTTTACCTGGAAAAATACCTAATACAATGGGGAAAAAAGATATTCATTTTTTTTATAAAAGGCATTAGTATTACATGTCATACTCTAAGGGAGCACCAAAAAAGTTAATTACACCAAGCAAATACAGAAAAATACTTCACAAAGGAGATAATGAAGCTCATTTTTTTCTTATTTGTTTACATGTATTTTACTATGCCCACATGAAAAAGCAATTCAAAAAAATGAGAAGAATGCATTTGGCAGAATGAAAAGTTGATTTCTTCTTACCCAGCCCTCAGACTCACAATTTCCCCTCCATAATGACCAGTACTTTTCCTGGTTTCTTGTGGTTTCTTATAGATCATTCAGAAAAACTGGAGTTATTATTTACTACTTACTAGGAGTTGTTATTTTCTCTCCTCTTAAGCATGCATTACCTTCTTCCCAGCCTCATTCCTGGCTGATGACTTTGCTCTCTAACACTTTGAGAAAGAAGAAACACCCCCATCTACCAGCCTACTTATATCTGTATGCATGTCCTCAGTCTTCCCTTCTGTTTGTGGTTTAATTATCCATTCTCTACTCTAAGTGCGTGCTCTCAATAGCATCTCATCATTTGTTCTAGAAAGCTGTTTCAACAATAATTCCCCTCTCCAATCTCATTTGTTTTCTTTTTAATGGGTCATATCAATCAGTAAAAAATAAATAAAAGTAACAGACTAAATAAAAGTAACAGAAACAACCCAAAAGTCAATCTTGACTTCTGTCTCATATTTCTCTACTTTTACTGTTAGCAAAAAATTCTCTGCTTTTACTGTTAGCAAAAATTTCTCAAATATTGATTGTACTTGTTTCTTCAACTTATGTCTTTTGTTCAATGTGTGAACCCTAGTGAGAAGGTTCTATACTCACTTGTCTTCACTAAAAACTCTTGTCTATGTTAATAATGATCTTCCCATTCAACCTGGCAGTCAATTCAGTTGTAATCACACTTTCTCATCTGCTTCTTTCCTCTGAACTCTCCTCACTTTGTTTTATACTGTCCTATCCTGGTCTATTTATCCACTGCCTCCTTCACATCTCCTGCTGATGGTCAATGGATTTCTTAAATTTAACGTGTTCCAAAATGGCCTGTTACTTTTTGTCTCAAGCATTTACCTGTCCACCTTACATTTTTTTTTCACATCCCAGGAAAGGAACCATTATCCAGTTTCAGAAAGAAGAGTCAAAGCCTTCAGCTCATCCTTGGTTTTTTTTTTTTTTTTTTTGGCACTCACGTTCCCTCCTGTCTGTGAGCAAATTATCTACCTTAAAAGTCCAATGAGGACCAGCCACATATATTTTTATTAGTTTATTCATGGAGATATATATCTTTATAACAGGAATAATAAAATTGTCCTTTACCCAAAGGCTTCTGCAGTTTCACTGTGCATGAGCTGACAATTAGGGATATGCATGGTGTCCATTTCTACAAGTATCTCACATTGGTAATAAGCTGTGAACACTTTCATTTTATGGAGACAATTTCTAAGCATTCTTCTATGAACCTCTTCAAGATGCTTAAATAGCTGAGGTTATAATCAGATCTACCAAGATCTGGCCATTGTATCTAAGAAAAGAAGATGAAGCTAGGAGCGGTGGCGCATGCCTATAATTCCAGCACTTTAGGAGGCTGAGACAGGAGAATCGCAAGTTCAAAGCCAGCCTCAGCAATGGCGGGGCACTAGGGAACTCAGTGAGACTCTGTCTCTACATAAAACACAAAATAAGGCTGAGGAGGATGTGGCTCAGTGGTCCAGTGCCCCTGAGTTCAATCCCTGGTGCCCTTCCCTGCAAAAAAGGAAAGAAGATGAAGGAATAAGACTGGCCAAAATACATGCCAAAGTAGTATCATTATGAAAACATAATGTCAGTAGGGATTCTTTCTAAAATTTATTTATGTATTTGTACATGAGTGTGCTTTTTATGTTCATCCAGCTTAAAAAGAATTAGGGTCAAAACATTCCTATTTTCATGTTAATGTCTTTCTTATCTTCATTATCCTTGTGAGACTGTTTTATATCAATTTTATTTAAATCCAGTTACAATTTCTTTTCCTATTGCTTCCAATATGTTTATAAAGTAATAATTGATATGAAGTTACAGTTGAAAGTTTGTTTTAATGAATATAGTATCATACCTATTTGTGCAAAAACTATGCTATGAAAAAATACATTGTGTCATCTTATCATATACATTTTTAAATATTTATAGTATATCAATAATGATTTTCAGAAGGCAATAATTATGTAAAGTTAGGAAGGAAGGAAGGAAAGGAGGGAGGGAGGGAGGGAGCAAATAACTGCTCAATTTGTAACCAAAGATTTCAAACTGGATTTATTTTCTCTCCTGTAAGTACATGTGACTGAATATATGCTGATATTATTTCTTCTATACCACTGAGCACTTTTTATTTTATTTTAGATTTTAAATTATAAAATATTCCTTCAAGGCATGGTGCTAGTATAGTGTAAATATAGAAATTCTTTTATTTCAGGTCACCACCTCTTATTTGTTCATGAAGCTTGCATTACTGCTTTCTGCAGGTGTGTCATTCCTTAATGGTTTGTTTCTCTCTCTCTCTCTCCCTTATCATATCCTTTAACTTTTTTATTATTCTACCCTGGATATTTTATCTGCTGTGTCTGTATCCAGTAAAGAAAGCCACAGCATTTCATGAACAGGTCTACTTTAACTGTCTTTCAAAGTCAATGGCAGAGTGGTGACACTGAGAGTTACACTTTCTGCCCATGTTTCTGGACTTCAACTGCTTTCAACCATGCTTTCTGGTGAATTACTGAACCACAGCGCCAGCTCTTTCCCTTTCTTTTGTTTGCTTTTGTTGTTGTTGGAGTCATTGCTTGTTTGTTTCACAAGGATGTTTCTGTTCTTTATGAGTAATTAAGTACTGATCAATACTACTTCTATATTTGTATTGTATCTTTTATAATTAAAAAGAATATGATGTGGCTCTCCCTTACTCTGTCAATTGAGTGTTGTCTGTAGGCATGAATACATAGTCATAGAAGAGAAAGGAAAGCCGGGCACGGTGGCTCAAGCCTGTAATCCCAGCACTTAGGGAGGCTGAGACAGGAGAATTGTGAGTTCAAAGCCAGCCTCAGCAATGGCGAGGTGCTAAGCAACTCAGTGAGACCCTGTCTCTACATAAAACACAAAATAGGGCTGGGGATGTGGCTCAGTGGTCGAGTGCCCCTGAGTTCAATCCCCAGTACCACAAAAAAAAAAAAAAAAAAAAAAAAGAAAGGAAAAATAACAAGAAAAATTCACACAGGAACAATATGACTTAACAGCACTCTATACTCAGAGTTATACATTCTTCTGTTGAATTTTAACATTTATACACAGGTAATACATGGCTTGCCATATTTATTTAGTTCCTACTCCCTCAAATATAGGCACTTTCATAGGACACATTAACTCAATTTCCTAAGTATATTAGCACAAGTCACTAAAATACTTTGAAATCTGAGAGTGTTAATGCATTTTTGAAAAGTGCAATATTCCTGAAGAGTACTGGTGACTTACAGGAATCTGGATCAGATTAATTTTGAAGAAAAGTTCAGTTAAACAGGGTCAAACTCAAAGGCATATACAAACACTTCCCAATTCTCTGATTAAGTACAGAAAAACCTAAAATCGTGAAATGTTATAAGTAACTACGAAAAAAGAAAAAAACAGAGCAAGACATTGTATAGACACAAGCCTTGAAAACCAAAAAGACTTTGGAAGCTCATATAAGAAATTAACACTAAGGACTCTGTAGGCACACAGATGGGTTCAAATCCTACCTCATCTACTTCTTGCAGAATGAATCTGGACAAATATTTCATTTCTGAGTCTAAACTTTCACATCTATAAAATGGTGACATATATGACCTATAACTTATTAGGAAAGATGATTCCTTTTTAAAAAACTGTATGGAGGTACATAAAACATAGTGGGTGGTAAATGATAAGTACTCAATAAAACACGACTTTTATCAATGTTGCTTAACTAGTAATATCTAATATGAAGAAGGTAGTTCTCCTGAGCTTCCGGGGGAAATGATTCTTTCTCTTGTAAACCAGTACCATAGAATCTTTGCCTACAGCTTAAAAAAATGCTACTTGCACATAAAATCAATCTGTGCTTTCTACTTCATATTTTTAGCCACAGTTTTAAAAGGACTGATCAGTTTGTACATGCTTTTTTTCTCAGGGAGGAGGAGGCAGTGAGTAAAGGTGATTGTTAAATCGTTACCTTGACAACAAAGAGAACCAATTGTGAAATAAGCAAAAAGACATTCTTAGCAATTACTCAGCTTCTACAAGTTTAGCTAAAAACAGTCAATTCCATTTAATTGATCTTATAGAGCTGTTGGGTTTTCTAAAAGAGAGATAACTGCTGTAGAGATTTACGAAAGGAAAAGGCAAAAATAAAAGTTGGATGTAAGTTTAATTCAGTATTAATAGATCTCTTTTTCATCAGATTGTGGATGAAAGCTTTGATGCAAGTGAAACATCAACATATAATATTTTTACTTTAACATTTGAATACTTCATGTATGTATCATATTCTATTTGCCACACACTATGCAAAACAGTTTATTTTTGTGATTAATGTGTTTAGTTATCATAGTAAACTAATGAAGAACTTTGAATTCTTATCCCTTTCCATTTCTGGGAAAACTGAGGCAAGAGACATCAAGAAATGTGAATGAATTTACAGAGCAACTAAGCTACATAGTTAGAATTTTAACCCTAGTAGTATAGCATCCTTATAAGCATCCAACTGTTACCAACATAATATATAAAATAACACAAGGGAAAATGTACTGGGTCAAAATCTAGGTTTATTAATGGTTTCTCCAAATTTTATTTCTTCATTTCTCACTCATTTAAAATAAAAATGGATATTTGTCAAAAAAATAATCCATACCATAAAAATTTTATTTTGTTATTTGCCCTATTTGAAGTTAGTTTGTATAGACATTGGTTGCTATATCTTACTATTTTTCAAACTTTCTAATTTTTTTAATTGACATAATATTTGTATATTTTTTGAGGTACCATGAGATGTTTTGACTCATGTATAGACTGGATAGTGATCAACTCAGGGCAATTAGCATATCTATCACCTTAAACTACTCTCATTGCTTTACAGTGAGTACATTTGAGTTCCTCTTTTCTACCTATTTAAGATATTTAATGTATTATTGTCAATTATATTCACCTTTCTGTTTATAAAACATCAGATATTTCTCTTCTAATCAAATAATACTATGGTACATATTGATGGACCTTTCCCCCCTTTTTCTCCAGTATATGGTAACCACTATTCTATTCTCTATAAGTTAAATTTTTTTATTCTACCTATGAATGATATCATGCAGTATTTATCTTTCTGTTCCTGACCTAGTTCATTGAAGATGATGTCTTCCAGATGCAAGTCTATTGTCACAGATGACGGGAGTTCATGTTTTTAGGGCTGAATAATATTCCATTGTGAATATAAACATGGAATTAGAGATATCTTTCTGACATGTTGATTTGATTTTCTTTGTGTATACACCCAGGAGTGGCAGCTGGGTCCTATAGTAGCTATATTTTTAGTTTTTTGGAAACCTCTATGTTGTTTTCAGCAATGGCAGTACTAATTTACATTCCACCAACAGTGTATAAGTTCCTGTTTCCCCACATCCTTGCCAGCATTTGTTATTTTTTTGTCATTTTGAAAATAGCCATTCTAACTGGGATAAGCTTATATCTCATTGTGTTTTTGATTTGCATTTCTCTAATGATTAATGATATGTCTTAAAATTAAAAATGATTCCAGGTCTCTCATCTTTAAAAATAATATTTTCCAGTTAAAAACCTTCTAAATGAGTTTTATGCTTTAAACACTCATGCTTGTCTTATTTTTAGAATCTTCTCAAACTTACAAAAAGCAATAGAAGAGAGAAACAGAGGATCAAGTAGTTATATATTCTATATTTTAAAAGAATTATTCTCATGCTATTAATTCAATGAAGTACTGAAACATTTCCTAAACAATGGAATATTAGTGAATCATTGATTATATTTGATATTTTATTTCTTATTATATTTATTTGTTGAAACACCAATACGTGATTACAAACTTTCATGCCTTCATAATATATTATACAGATTTTAAATTTTATATTTGATTTATTTCTAAAAAATAGCCCAGGAACTTCAACTGAGA
>CM053404.1:91782198-91822561 GCA_028644305.1 Xerus rutilus | reverse complement strand
TGAAGTACTGAAACATTTCCTAAACAATGGAATATTAGTGAATCATTGATTATATTTGATATTTTATTTCTTATTATATTTATTTGTTGAAACACCAATACGTGATTACAAACTTTCATGCCTTCATAATATATTATACAGATTTTAAATTTTATATTTGATTTATTTCTAAAAAATAGCCCAGGAACTTCAACTGAGAATTATAGTTTTGTGGATAATTTGAGATATAAAACTGTAGCAATTTACTCATATTTTCTTTAGAATTTAAAAATTTTAAGTCTCACAGGATAAATATAAATAATAGATTTTTTATTATTACTATATGGTGATTTATTTTTGGTACTGAGGTTTGAACTCAGGGGTACTCGACCATCAAGCCGCATCCTCAGCCCTATTTTATTCTATTTTATGTTTTATTTAGAGACAGGGTCTCACGGAGTTACTTAGCACCTTGCCATTACTGAGGCTAGCTTTGAACTCACGATTCTCCTGTTTCAGCCTCCCAAAGTGCTGGGGTTACAGCTGTATGGTGATTTTTGAAGGTAATTTTAGTCAAGATTTCTGCAAAAAGGCAAATCAAGCACATAGCAATTTTTTTTGTGGCAAAGAGAATTGAAGTATTAATATTTGCCAGTCTTACTTTCAATAATGTTTCATAGGATTATAAATTATAAATAAATAACAGTGAAAGTATATGTCCTTTTTTCATTGTACTAATACGTATATATATACACATAAGTATATGTGCATTTATACATATATTCACACATAGGCATACATAATCCATTTGGTAACAGAAGTTAGACTTAAGACAATCAATGTTACTAATAGACACATACTGAAACTAAACTTGCATATCTCTATTAAATTTCTACGAATATCTCTGGAATGATGCATTTATTAGGATTCATGTTACAATGCAACGGGTAATTTGCTGCATACAATATGATAAATGACAAAAGACTAGCCCCTCAAAATCACTCTGTATGTCATTAGCAATTCAATTCACATTCTTACCTACAAAAAATATCTAAAACCACTTAACAGCTTTCTGAAGAGAGCCCTAGCTCAAGTTATTAATATCTTTATTTAAATGCATATCTTGACTTTTCCTTGGAGACTAGTAAAGCTTACTTCATAATGCTATATAAAAAAAAGTGAAATTTGATTTTCCTAATATCCACAAAAGAAACATATCTCCTCTGTATCATCTATGGAAGTGTAGGTTTCAATATGTTTGCAAAAAATTGTCATCATCAAACATAGCCATTAACAGATCTCTTAATAAATTGCATAAAAATCCTTAATTCTTTAATGCTAACATGTACATGCCAATTATAAACATTATAAAACATTGAAGGATCCTAACAAATTTTCCATTCCTTAGCTTTATTTAACTTCAGCATTTATGGAGATTGTGACAACAAATGCATTTAATATATGACTATAAACTAGACCCAAATTACCCATGGATATTTTTATCATAACAACTGAATTTAATCAACACACAAATCTTCAGTACATCCATGCTGATTTTGACCTATCTATCTGCATGGGAAAACCACAGTGTGAATCTGGAAACACAGTTCCACAATGCCTCGTACATAAAACTGTCCCCAGTGAATAAAATGGCTCTCATGTCTCTGAGTTCACACAGATACCATCTGCTTTCTGCTTTGAAAGGATATCTTTTTCAAAAGATAAAGTGAAGAAACCACAATAAACCTGGTGGATTCATTTCTTCCATGTAATATACTGACATGAAGCCATATAAAACAAACTGAACTGTAATTAATAATACCAGGTATTAAAGATAATTTAAATATTTGCTGAATTGAAATGTTAAAAGTTGTAAGTAGTCAATACTACAAAAAGTCTTTACTATTTGTACAAGATAACATTAATTTGAAAAAATCACAAAAATTATGATATAAGATACACCAAAAAATAAACATATTAGTAATGGTTAATGAGTATGATTGTTATTATTATCATTTATGATAATTTAAGACATAAAGCATAAATCTACCATTTAATATGCATATGCTTCATTTTAATAAACTTATTTAGGTGGTTGTAGTTGAAGGTACATGGAATTGATATGGTCTGGCTTCTATATCTATGTATTATTGAATCATTATAGGCTTCTTAGATGGAGACACCACAATCTATTTTCTTTTTAATCCATAGTTAAAAATTCCAGATATCTTATATTTTGGAGCCTAAAGTTTCTGTCCTTAGTGCTAATCAATTCTAAGCAGAAAATATTACCAAGAGTCTCCTTGAATGAGTTTCAATGTCATCCCAAAGAAAAAATTGAGAGTGTGTCTACATCCATTTTTTTTTCTGAGTTAATGTCATCTTAGGACACTATATGACAACCGACAGCAAAAAATATAACCAATCAAATTAAATGACTTGTGAAGACTTCCAAAGTGGTGGAAGTGATGAGTGCTACTAAATTTCTAAGGAAAAGAAATCACTGAATATAACATGATGCTTTTTCCACTGTATAAGTACTATACGCTTACAGAACAGAGAAAGCCATTTGTTGTTGGTTGTAGAGACTATCTAGATACAAGATTAGCAAATATCTGCCAGTTTTGCTAAAAGAGACCATATGTATGGAGCACACTTGCTGGCACATAGTAGATGCACAAAATATGTTAATTACCTTCTTACATCCCTGCTGTCACTGTGATTTGAAAATAGCTTTGCAGAAAATATGTTTCCTTATAAGGGTTTTATCATGATATTTTACTACATACTATTTAATTCATAAACAACAACTTAAAACTTCAATATTCTCATATGTAAATTGACATATTCTCATATGTAAGAATGTATCCATTCTGAGAGCAATCATTTGGAACTAGTACTAATTTTTTCAGCTTTCAAATTTTTCATGCATGAATATAATCCTTTTCTTAGTTGTCGTCCCACCTTCTCATTTTAACTGTATTTTCTTATCTTTGTTATCCTATGTCTACACAAAGAAAGAGAATGCAATAAATACATATTTGTTCTCAGCTCTATTTAGTAATGTGCCCTCAAAATGGCCCTTTAGGAGAGAATAATACTCAAGATTATCAAAGAAGCTGTATGGTCTTCTGCCCAGAAAGGGAGACTTAAGTTCTATTTTTCGCTAATGAATTGCAAACATATGTTCAACTTGAGTACTACTACCAAGCATCAGCAACAACATTGTCTTTCCTTATCTCTTTTCTATCTCTGAATTCTAGCTCCCGAGTTCATCTTTGGGTTTCTTTCCTAACACAGGCCCTGTCATCTGACCCTTCCCTTGCCCTTTATTTTTTATTGTTCTTGGAGATAACTCTGTGTTCCCAGCATTTTAGGTTTAATGTTTTCTCTCTTCCTTTTAGTTTTCAGCCGCCTCTGTTCTTCTTTGCTGAAAACTAGGTTCTCTTTCCTTCTTTAATCTTCCCATAACTTTTCTAAAGCAAATCCTCTAGAATATTACCAAACCTCACATGTAACACCCACATATCCTTTATAAAGCTAAAAAATTGGTTTAGTGATCAACTTTTCCTGATGCATGTTAGTATCTTCTTTTGTTCTGCCCATTATTATGTACAAGTACAAATAATTATCACTACTTATCTGAAGCTTCCTTCTCCCAAAGGGAGTGTTACATTTTTCAAAAAATCACTGAAATATCATATCATACTAGCATTATACGAATTATTAAATGTTTTAAAATGGAGATAGATAAAATATTTTTATAAAGGAATTGTGAGATATTCTCTACTCTTGTGAGATATTCACACCTTGCTATCACTGTTGATGATTTGCAATCCCATTTAACTATAACTTTATTAAAATAGATGAGATTAACTAAAAATATTGATGTAAATATAATTAAATGAGAGAGATGAGTAAAAATTGTCAGTAGTGGAGATGGGATGTATTTCCAATTTATTAAAGATATTCTATTATATCTCCATTACAAAACGGAGGTAATGTCTGGTATGGTAATCCCTTAAAGTCCAGCAAATTGGATGCTTGCCTCTTTTGTATATCCTTAAGAAGACAAATATCTTATCATGAATGGACAACACTGTTTTATTATCCTAAACCAGAAGAGTCCTCAGAAGACTAATTCTCAAAAATACTATTAAGAAATAAGGTATAATATTTATTTGATAATTCTGATGGTATTTAACACCGAACTTGTTATAAAAACAGCTCTTCCCAACATTGCTTCTAGGGATGTAAAGATCCATAGGTTTTACCAATTTAAATAATGAAGTGAGATACTATTATGGACAATTCATTTTTGTTAGCTTCTTTAAGGATCTTTACTCAATGATATCAACTATAAAGTATCCAATAGTCATTTTACTTAAACAATTTAATAAATCCAATTTTCTTACTTTAGGCATTAGCAGGAATACAGAGCAGATATTTTGACACAGAAGAAAGGGTAATACAGTGTGTGTATCTCTCTGTGTAAGTGATTAAGCCATGGTAGGATCACACAATTTACTAGACAAATTTGATCAAGAGAATGTATTCTGTAGTTAGACAAACCTGAAATTACTGGGCATCACTAATTTATAAGCTCTGCATTGCTTAGGCGACTTAGGCTCTGAACCTCAGTTTATTCATCTATAAAACTGAAAGATAGTATTACTAAATTAAGGGAATTACTGTGAGAATTTAATGGGACCATACACACTCACACATTAACAGCATGTGCCCCCAAAACATAAATCCCATTATTATTGTTATGGTTTAAATATGAGATGTCCCCCAAAAGTTCATGGGGGAACTTTTAAAAAGTAAAAGGTAAAATGATTTAAAAGGTAAAAGGTAAAATGGTAAATTTTACGTTAAAATTTTACGTTAAAAGGTAAAATGATTAGATTATGGAAGTTGGACCTCTATCGGTGAACTCGGGGGTAACTGTAGGCTAGTAGGGTGTGGCCGGAAAAAGTAGTTCACTGGAGTGCTTTGGGGATTTATATTTTGTTCCTGGTGAGCAGAGTAACCTAAATTTTATTAGATTTGTGGTGAACTCTGGGCAAGCTATAGATATCAAAGGATAGCAATCCAATAGACATCTTGAATTTTTGTTTTAAACTATTGGCAGCTTGGCATTTGGCCAACTGCTTTGCTTCTATGCGCCTTTGTGCCCTCATTTGAAAAGAAATGATAACAATACCTACCTCTGAAGGTATCTGTAAAGAATAAAGGAATTAATATGTAAAGCACTTAAAGTGGCATGCAATATTTTATGTAACAGTTGAATATTGTCAATATATTCATATGCAAACTGCACAATGAATCAACATTCCACAAGACTTACATATACCTATACAATTAGCTGAAAGAAAAGATGAAGTGATAAAAAAATCACACTATATCTATTCTTGTAAATTGCAAAATTTGGCTTGTTTTGCATAAACTTATAGTTCTCTCTAGGATGACCTTTATCATGAGACTCTACAAAGGGTTTATTATGAATAACTATACTTTGTCATTTAAAACATTTGTGCTCTTAACTCCATCTAAACAGTATAGCACAATGTTGAATTATTCAAAGTTAATTGTAGATCTAATTACCAATGTTTTGTCTCTGAAAAAGTAATTGACAATCAAAATCTACCTCCTCCCACTCAAGCTCTAAAATTAAGCAAAATCCAAAATCTCCACTTCTTTACAAGATTTGAAATATATCTAAAGAAAATATCATTAACAAAGACAGTTTAAGAAATACTGAATAAAAATCACAACTCATTGAGAGGAACACATACACACTCATGCACACACAATCAATATGAAAAACAAAATTCTTAACATCCTTTATTAAATCAATGTGTTAACCAAAAACTATAAACTCTGTGGATTGATACTTTTCACTTGTTTGCTTCTCCTTGGCCACCATGCCCTAAACTATTTTCCTCTGCCAAACCCTTCCACCATGAAGATCTGCCTTACCTTGGGTAAAGCAAAGGATTCAGCCAACCATGGACTAACTCTCTGAAACTATGAGTTGAAATAAACTTTTCCTACTCTAAGTTGTTTTTGTCAAGTACTTTGGTCACAGCAACAAAATCCTAACTCTCAATTTCCATAGCAGATTGAGCCTGAGCCTTCTCCACTAGTTTTGTACTAAACATTATTCTTACTACTAAACAAAGTCAACTTAAAACTACACCACTGAGATGAAAAATGTGAACTAAAGTTGAAACTTATTTTCATGTTGTTAACAAAATAAATGGTTCTGTAATAATGTTTGTCAAAGAATTCTGGATCTTGCACTTCCCTTGGCCCTTGGTGCCCACTTACTTTCAAGTACACTGAGCTGCACTTTTAGACTTTGGAAGTCATGGGTATTGCAGAGGTTTCATTATTAGGAAGAATGAAAGAATACAACTTATGCTAGAAGAAACAATCTTGGAGATTCATGTTTACAGTATCTTCAATCTATTTTATAAATCGTTAATTCATCTGAACTTCACAGAAGAGATGCACATTTTATCTGTGTCGTTTACCTTGAAAATGTTCCTTATTTCTCTTATTGGAGAATTAAACAGAATTTCTTTCTGCCTTATTTGCATTTTTGTCTTAATGGAAAAAAGTGTATATCAACATAGAAACTGTAGATTTGAACATACTATGGTCAAAGAAGGGGATATTTGTGTTGCTACTTTCATTTAAAGTGACAACTTGAGTAGCAAGCCTAGAGAATCAACTTATCACTACCAGACCTTCACCAACATTACATTTTTTTTAAATGTGTCGTGAAAGAAGTTCCTAATATGTTGCCACCAGCTTGGAGGAGACATGAAGAGAATGTGAAAAATGGGAAAATTGTCATCCCCAGTATATACCTGTGTTCATGTACACATAGAAAGGCAGAGAAAAAAAACTCATTCTATTTAAATTCATCCTATTATATTCCCCTTTGTTGTAGAAGTGACTTTGATGCCAATTTAATAGGAACTAGCAATACAAGGTGCACATTTTACTTGGTGTTCTCTTCATAATATACCTAAAAGTGGAAATGGAAGAATAAATTCTAGAAAAGCATATTTCTGGGCAAGTTTTGACATCATATATATAACTTAAATAGTTCTTACGATTAAATTACAATTATTTCCTAGTTTTCATGCCACATTAATAAACTCTCATGCAGACACTTAAATAGAAGAGTTATTAATTAGTGCCAGAAAAATTTCATGATCACATAAACAGGTCTATATAATGTTTTGGAAAAAGTGAGGGCTCTGAAATTACATTTCGCTTTGGATTCAAACTCAGCTCTAGGGAATGTCACTCAATTCCTCTGAGATTCTGTTTCCTTAACTTTGGAACAAAGAAAATTATGTGAATATCTCACTTATTTGTTATAAAAATCAAATTGAATAAAACATGTACTAGTGTTTTGTAAAATGAGGTGAGTACTACAAATATTTGTTATGTATCGAACAAAAGATGTCTAGATATACACAGGTAACCTTTAAAGATTGCTCTAGTATTAAAAATAAAATGTACTTGCAATTTGGTTATTTATGTGTTGACAAAATCAATTTTAAACACTGGTATCTGTCACTTTTTTATCCCATTCTGCAAGGAAGTGAAATGGAAAGGCAGAAGAAGGTAAATTCCAAGGTGTTTAGTCCTGACAGTTAAATCATATTCTTGGAAAATTGAAGCACAGGTTGGGAGAAAATTTTAAACTATTTTTGTTTGTTTTTTTTATAAAGTAGACTATGATGCCATGGAAGCATGTCTAAAGCTGATGTGATAATGTCATCAAGGTTAATTCTCTGCATCATTTCTTCATGTACTAGTGGCATAAGATTTGCCCATAAAGACTTATACATTATTTCTTAATATTTATAATCATTCTTGTGCAATAATGACTTCTTTGAGGTTATGAATCATTAAAATGACAAAACAATATGCTGTAATGTTTAAAGTAAATTATTAAATTTCTTCATTCACTATATCAGCCAGTGAAGTCTGAATTCAGATTTAACAACATTAAATAAGACTTGATCCCTGTACTCAGGAATTCACCTATTGAGAGAGAGATATAGAAAGAAGCAAAGAACTTATGAATATATGTGTATGAAATATATATATATATGAATATTCATGTGTGTGTATGCATGTATGTGTGTGTATGTATGTGTGTGTGTATATATAAGTGTATATATATACACATATAATATGTATGTGTGTGTGTATATATATATGATTCTATATAGGAAGGTATTGTGAAAACTCACAATTATTAGAAACATTTTGACTAACAAAAACTGCATTCTTCAAACTTTTAATTTTGAAAATAACACATTAAAATGCATATTATTATATGCAGCATTTGTGATATAAATCAACTCCAGTTTTTAAATAATACCAAAATTTCTCAGGCTGAGGTTGTGGCTCAGGGGCAAAGAGTTTGCCTGGCAGATGTGAGTCACTGGGTTTGATTCTCAGCACCACACAGGAAGGAAGGAAGGAAGGAAAGGAGGGAGGGAGGGAGGGAGGAGCGAAGGGAGGGAGAGAGGGAAGGAAGGAAACAAGGTAGGTCAGTCTATTGACAACCAAAATTTTTTTTAAAAAATTTCCTTATCTAATGAGTATTATTCAGAGAACACTAAAGAATTTGAATTGAATTTTAGTACTTATTTGAAATTACAGACTTGGTATATACATCTCCATACATTTAATTCTTGTTTGTTTAAATGTATTTAATTTAAGGATAACCACATTGAATGTTCTACTCTAAATTCCATGGATTATCCAGACAATTTGTGCTAGCCAGGTGAGGTTATCCTTGCACTATGTGTGTGGCCAGGCAAAGCCATTAATGTACCACCGGACTTGAAGCTGGTAATGCAATTTCCAAATGATCTACAGAGTACATACATGCCATTAACTTCACTTCATTAAAAAAGTCTATAGAACCATTTATGATGTGCAGATGCACAAAAATCTTTTCACAAAATTAGTGAATTTAACAATTAATTACACTTATATCCTTATATTTTAAAGTATCATTTAACAAATCATTGTGTTTTTATAATAATGTATAATAATGTAATAATCTTTTTTATAGTAATGTATAAAGTTAATTCTAAGTGTATATATTAACAAAATGTTGAAAATTAGTCTCTTGTTTTGCCAGGTACAGTGCTGGATATTTCCTTTTTGTGGATCAAGCTGTACTATATCTATTTAAGATATAGGCTCTTAGCGATAATGAAATAAGTATGTGATTGATGACAATTTAAAAGCTGTAGTATAATATAAACATACATATGTGCAAAATGGAATAATTATTCTGTTTTGTCTAAGTCTGCATACGTTTGGTTTTATAATATCTAGAAAAAAGAACAATTCTCATTTACTTAAGGAGATTTAGTTATAGCTATTGTTCTTCCTTATAGACATTTTCTTTTATATAATTGTGCTTGTAAATTGAAAGAAGTTCGGTATATTTATGATATTTGCATACCAGAATGCTTTTCCATTATTTGCTATATTCACTTTGTCAAAATCCACATCATAAAATGTTTAGGAATGTGTGTAAAGATAATAAAATGGTTTGTTTTGCAATTAGTAAAAAATACTCTATTCCTGTGGAAAAATGAGTGACTATTTCCAATTTAGGTCAAGGATGGTCTTATTTAGTGAATTCTAGGGACATATCCTTTACTTTTATTACCAATTCCATTTTTTTCTTATGTATAGAAAACTGATATATAGTTCGGCTTCGTACAATGAGGACTAAGGATCAATGAAGAAAACTTGACCAGAGTAACTTGTACCACAGGACCTGGCAACTCCTGGTTAAAAACCATAAAGTATCCCATTCAGGGAAGAACTGGGAAGATAGAAATCTGTGTTGCAGAGAGTTCTGTCTGAGACTGAATCCTCAAATGGATGAGACATGTAGAGTATAAGCCATAGCTTCCTTGCTGCAGAGCTACTACATCCATCATATTTCATGATCAAGAACTAATATTTGTTTTAAAACCACTGAAATTTGGGGGATTATTTATATTGCAATCAAGCTGCTGAAACCAGGGAACTCCAACACCATTCCTGAGCTAGAAGGAGCCAACATTGAGCAATGAAAATCAGTCTAACATATCTCCTAATTTGAGATAAATTCAGTGAAATGTAAACCAGACCTAGTGATAAAGAATTGTTCATGGGGAGAGATGACCCATAGAGATTAAAATGTAATTCCAGTAAGAATTCTAATGTTAACAAATCTGATTTCCTAATAAGCAATTCAGTGCATGAATTGATAAAATAATGGTCATAGTCTAAAATCATACGAAAGCCCTAGAAAATCAAACTTAAGAGAGATCACAAGCACAAATAAAACATTACTTTTACATAGTGATAAATCATGAGGAGAAAATATGAGACTTGTAGAAGTAATTATGTGGCACACGTATTAAAACCCAGCAGTTTATATGGAAAAACAAATCCTCAACAATAGCCAAAAATAATAAGAGGGAAAGAAATCAGAAAATTTTATAAGAACTATTGTAATACAATTAATATGTTATTGATAGAGAAACAATTTACATAAGTATAATAGTGCCTATATATACATTCATATATATGAGAATTTATGAATGCATGTAACTGTAAGAATTTAATGTATGGCATTGTGATAGCTCAATTCCATGAGAAAGATCAATTATTTAATAAAAATTGCTAGCATAAAAAATGCTGTTAATCCATCTTGAGGAAAATAAAATTGAGCTCTTATATTGCATTACATAAAAAATGTATCTCAGATGGATTAAACACTTAAATAAAACAAACCAACCAATAAAAATTGTTTTATTAATTAGTTCCCTGAGGCAAGTACATCAGAATATATAAAGCATATAAAATGTAAAATATGTAAACTCAATCATATGTGTGTACACATTCAAACAGTTGCAGTTTGATTGTACTGTAAATTTTTTGTCTATTAAGTGGTGAAATAATTTTAACTACTTGCAAAAATTTTAAGCTACAGAATCATCATATAGGTAGATATTTTTAAAACCAAATATATATGTTCTCTAACTTTATTTTACTTTTTTAGTCTTTTGAATTAGACATATTCTTCCCTATGTCAGTGTGATTGACAGAAAGTACTGTATATCACATATCGTTTAATTGTACTGCAAAACCATTACCTGTGATAAAATACTGTATATCACATATCATTTAATTGTATTGCAAAACCATTACCTATTCTGTAAAACACAGCTATTAAGATTTTTATACCTTGATTTTGTTCCAAAATCTTCCAGCATGTTTTTTATTAATATGTAATTGCATGTTCACTATTTATGTATCTATCTCCTCCATGGCAATCCCCTGAAGAAATTGCAATCATAGCAGTCCATTTGTAGCATAATTTTGTTGATCCCATTCAACACATAAATATAGAGAAAATCAGCAAAGATGCCTCTTTAATTACATACTTAACATTCTTAATAGATTCAGGTATAACTGGCTTTCATTACAAGGACACAGAGATGAACATTTTTCAAACTTTATTGTTCTCAAAAAAGAAAACCACTTCAATTGCAAAACTCTAAGTAGCCGAATAAACTGGGGATTCAGAACTGAGTAAGAATCTGAAATCTCATATGGTCTATGTAGAATTCTTAAAGAGATTATGCTGTAAAAAATCGGATAATTGAGGGTCATCATTAGGGATCCAAACATCCATCCTCTGCAGAATGATGTCAATGTTGTTAAAGACTCTGAGTTCTTCAGAGTTTTTGCCTGTTCCAAAATTTCTGAAAGGGTTATTGTGAATGTTTCCTCCACAGGTTGGCTAGGTCCTGGGCACTGTCATGTTGGAAAGCTTCATTTGGTGTTGCTTTCCCTATGCCAGCCTGTAACTGTGTATCTCTCTTTCTAATTTGATCACTGAACAACTATATAACTAAGGTGTCAAGAATATGAGAGGATCTATTGTGAGTGTAATTCATGTAATTCAGCACAAAAATTATTCGTTATTACATCTATTACATCCATTACTGTGGTTTGTGTTTTGGTTTTTGTCTGTTTGTTCAAATTCTGATGCTAACCTGGTTTTAGTAGATGACATAGTAGTTTAGTGGAGTGCTTTGAGGAACAGAGTTGTCAGCTCTGTACATTTATAACTTACTTAACTATTGCCTAATAGATAAACCAAGGCACCTGAAATTCTGAAAAAATTTCCGGATGCAAAAACCTGCTAGTGAAGCTAGAGCAATTATCTTCTTAGAAAGTGATCAAGATTTTCTCTGGTAGGTAAAGTTAAATCTGAATAAAATAGTTTATTCATCCAGAACCTTCCATGACTTTTCTTTGCCTGGCATGTATGTTCCAGTAGCTATCCTGTAGAGAAATGCTGCCTGTCTTAAAGTGGGTCTTCAAGTTTTTTTAGCTAATTATATTCAGTTGATAAAAATGAGATATTCTCACTTTGGATTTTACAGGTTTCTTCTTAGCTTCTCTCCAACATCTATTTTAAACTAAAACTAAATCTCATTATACATGTTTATTTACTGCCTCTTACAAAACACACACATCCTTAATCTTTTGTTTGATTTTTATTTAATACAAACAAACTTGGCTGGCCCCAGGCATTTGGATCACATTTGATTAGTCCACAGTTTGTCTTTTTAGATAGTGGTTAAGTATTTGGCTTTCAAAACAATAGAATAATTTAATGAGAGCCTCTCTGTTGTTGAAATTCTCAGGTAAATTTTTCTGCCTAGAACCAAACACGTTTTGACAAAAAAATGAGAACAGAGGAAGTGTGTGCATATGTATATGTGGTTTTTGCTCAATAAGTAAATATCTATTGGGAACCCACTAAGATCCATTAGAATACAGATATGCCATATTACAGAGTGAGGTTTCTTATTGGTTTCATACTTCATCACGTGGAATGGTGATTAGTAATCTCCTTTTTAGTTGCTAAATAACTGAAGTAAGATGAAGTAAGATACCACAAGGATTCTACTTCCCTCTGGAAGAAAAGGCTTTGTTTTGAAGGCTTTGCCTAAATACTTAAATATTTGAGGGCTTGACTCATATACCGTATCATGCAAATCCAATTCCTTTGATCATATTATCATTTTTCAGTTAATTTTATCATAAGCTACTTGCTTGCTTTATATTGATATTATTTTTCCTCATGATGAAAAGCAAATTTTTATCATGGTATTTTTTAGCAATTGTTGCTCTCTCATCAGTGCCCATTTCCCTCTCTATATTTCCTATAGATATATGTCCTATTATTGACACACTCTGATTGTAGCTCAGATTCTGTGGGTAAAGCTGATCCCACATCATGAGAGTGTACACTAGTAGGTCCCATTCCTATTTTGTCAAAGTGTGTCAAAGTGACAGGTGACACAGACCTAAACCATACTACACATGGCATTCCTCTGGCCTCAAAGTTTATTTCTCAAATGCATTATTTTGATATAATTTGGATTAATAAAATAAGACAGAAGACTTATGCTAGGGACATCTGAGACGAAACTGCCTTAGAAAAGGTATCCTAGAGAGAAACATTGCAGAAGAGACACTTCCTTTCTGTCCTTTCTTGTGATACCACTTTTCATGGGATTCAGTATTAGCTGCCTTGATTTGTAGTTATACACTTTCATAGTTATACTCCCTATTAGAAAATAGAGTCTATTGATGTGCAGGGCTTGCCTTCTCTCTCTCTCTCTCTCTCTCTCTCTCTCTTTCCCTCTCTCTCTCTCTCCCTTTCTCTCTCTCTCTTTCTCTCTCTCTCTCTCTCTCTCTCTCTCTATATATATATATATATATATATATATATAATTCAAATTTTCTCTAGTCATTAAAGAAAACATTAAAGCCTTCTGAAAACAATTAAATATATCATTGAACATTCTTTCTTTAGCATTAAAATTAACTAGGTCATATATATATATATGATATATATACACATCATATATATATATGATGTTTGTTTAGGAATAGGGCAAATAAAATAATCATAACTGGATGGGTGGATATTTTGCAGAGTGTTAGAGGAAAACATGATGCTAGATTAGTAACACTGAAAGCTGTCAGAAAAGATAGATGGCTTTGCTGGTCATGCTATAAATAACCACCAGGTGCCACTCAGAGCTGGTGGAAGCCTCATTCTGCATGACAGTCATTGATCTGCTGTGCAACTAAGATGTAACCTTTTGTGACACCACTTGAGGAGAAAAGGTTATGCTTCACATTTAAGCTTTGAATAATAAGGTCATGATCAAATTAAGTGAATTTCTCCAGCGAATACATGAAATATACACAAATTAATACAACAAATTAGATACATTGTTACAAAGAAAAGGTGAGCATACTGGAGCTAAAAGGTGATGTTGGAACTCAGTCCTTTTCAATGTTTTATTAATGAAGTGAAAATCCTGCCTCATTAAAAGTATCCCAACAATGAGTTCCTACCACTTCTTGGATGACCCTAAACTACAGTCTAGACTAGAATCCTACAGAATAATATTTAAATAATAGATATGTCTCCTAATTGACTGTAGGCTTATTAGAGCAGAATTGAGAAAAAGCAAAATATTCAGAGAAGCATCAGATATGAGAATTCTTAAAATTACATCTTTTTGTAGAATTCAAGTACATTTCATATTTATTATTTGGAGGAAAAGTTCACGTGCTTTTATGTTAGTAGGGAAAATTTTTTTTTTTAGGGTTTGTACACTAGCTAGCATGTACTGCTTTATGAGACAAAGAAACAAATTGTGTCCAAAACTTAAAACTCAAAAGTCACTGAAGATTGTTTCATGATTCTCATCCTAATAATCAAAACTTCTATTACTATAGCAGTTGTGCTAATTAATTTAAGACATATCTGTACATTATATGACATAGTCAAGAAAATGTTTTCATTGTTAAATACATAAAGTTATCTACTCATGTGTTGTACAACTTTGGTAATTTCACTGATTAGTTTTACAAGTAGCTGAAACCCTAAGTATGCTCTGTCAAGAAAAGGCATTTTAAATGCCAATAAACAAACTGCATAAGTGATTTCAGTTGTCAAAGAATTTTCATAAACAAGGAAATGTCTATAATATACATTTAACATTGTTACATCATCAAAACTCTGCACCTGTTCATTCAAAAAATATTTGTTAATTTCCTACTCTGTACACGTTATTGATATAGACAGTTTGAAAGTTTTATTTTAAATAATAGCTCATTGTGTCAATGCATTTGCTTTTCATATACTCTCACATTCTTCTGTGAATATACCATATGTTCAATGCTTATGAGACCATATGCATCATATGCTTAATGATGATTGTGATTCAACAATGGCAATGATGACCATGATCACTCAGAATAATTGGTTGAATTTCATTGTTAGGACTTATGAGTTAAAATAATTTTATGTTCATGTATCAATGAGAAAAGAAATTGTAATAAATGAAAATAAATGGAATGTAAATATTATGTTTATAAGAATACACAGATATAGAACATTACCAGAAAATAAATGTAGTTGGTTATAGAACAAGGTCATTTAAGCTACTTATCCAATGACTTTTCTATTTAGAGACTTGTAAGTTTTTAAGATGGTAGACCTTGAGAAAATAAAAAGCTATCAGCTTCCAGGGCATGAAATTGTATTAACTGATGATAATTGACAACATACTGAGAGATTCTAACACAGCATGAACTACTAGGAATAGACAATACTTACATGGACAACAAGCCATCAAGCCTGACAAATAATGAAATGCAAATCTAGTAGAGATTGTTGTTTGCTTTCATGAGTAAACCATTAAATGACTAGAATAACTGTCTGGAATGTTTCTTGAGCTTGAGGGAATAAATATACCCAAAATGCATATCGAAATTACATAACCTGATTTGTGTGTGTGTGTGCTCATGTGCATATAGGTACATGTCTGTTTATATTTCTACCTACCTACATATCCATTGTTTTACCTCTGCCAACCATTAGAGCTGAAATCAGAAATCTGGGGTTTGCAGACTTTAAGAGACATGCACGTTAAAAATCTTTATAAGCTTTTTTTTTTTTTTAAATTTGAAGCATGTCCAGAATGTGGTACATTCCATGTTCCACATTTCACATTTCACATTCCACAGGAGAACTGACCTGGTTTCATCAAAATATCCATCACATAAAAAAAATTTTAAATGAATGAGTCAGGAAACATTTATGATAGATCTAAAGACATTTATAGATTCAAGAGCAATATCTGAATGTTTTTAGAAAACAAAATATAACTGTACAAATTCTCTTCTTGAGAGAATTGTGGACATTGTATATGAATAATAGCCAAACTTATGAACTTTATTAAGCATGGTCAATGAATTACATAGGGAAGAGGAGGGAGGGAGGGAGAAAAAGAGGCAGGAAGAAATGAAAGAAGATATAAAAATATAGCAAAATATATTTTTTAAATAATCTTTGATTTTAGATGGATATGTAAAGGTTCCTTATGCAATTTTCTCCATGCTAAGGAGACTGAGATTTTTCATAATGAAAAGTAAAAACATCAAAGTGCTCTGGAAAACAATTCCTTTTCTTACTTGTTAGAATTTTGATTTCTAATTCTAGTTTGGGCCCCCCAAAAATCTACATTTTGAAAATACCCCAGGTACTTTACATGCAGGTGTTCAGTAAATGACACTTTGAGAAACACGAAAGAGATTATATTTGCTCACTCTGGAATAAATCATCTCAGATAAAACATTAAAAGTTGCTAAGTACTTTCAGCTGTCATTCTATTCAATGGTGTCTCTCAAGGCCAGACAGTAATTGGCAGGGAGTTAACTTTGGTGAAGTTAGCATTAAGGTGATTCTGTTCAGCATAGTGCTTTGGAAAGAGTAGGCACTCAATGAATGTTTGCTTGCTTGAAAAAAAACCTTCCTTTTTGAAATAGAGCATTATAAAAAGACAAAGTTATCTAATGGGGCTCTTGTCACATAAGTTTCAGGCCTTGATACCTTCAGGAGCCATTGCACATGAATTCCTGCAACTGAACCAGAGCAGAGACTTTGGAGACAGATTGACTGGGTCAAAAAATCCTGGCTCTGCCACATGCCAAATGTTCTTAGGCAACTTACTCAGCTTCTCTATGGTTCAGTTTTTCATTTCTTCCCTTCCTTCCTCCCTCTCTTCCTCCCTCCCTTCCTTCCTTCCTTTTTTTCTTTTGACGGTACTGGGACCACCCTGACCTACATCCTCAGTCCAGTTTACTTTTCAGTAAAACAGACATTAGGGATTGATGATATGGCTCAGGGTTAGAATGTTTGCCTAGCATGTATGGAGCCTGAGTTTAGTCCCCAAAACTGAAACACACACACACACACACACACACACACACAAACACAAACACAATAATGAAATAATTTTGGTTTGCTGAAGTGATTATATGGTTTATATGTTTAAACTTTTCAAGAATATGCCTGATCTAAAGCAAACACGTATAAAAATTCAACATTTACTATTGTTCTATGTATTCCTTGTGCCATTAATACTCAAATATCTATGTCCAATACTGTCTGCCTTCATGTCCCTCTGATTGGGAAATTGTTAACTTAGTTATTCTTCGATTCTAAACATTTAAAATATAACTCTTATTTTACTCATCTTAGGTCCATTTCTTGAAAAACTAACTACTGTCCAAGTAAACCAAATGACAATTTAGGTTTCCTTTAGCCTCTTTCAGCCTTTGTCTACTCTATCTAAACTATCATTATGACTTCAAGAGTGTGCAACGTTTTTCTTTATTTCTAATTCCCCAAATCCCCAAATGTGTTTTCTTGTAGATAATAATTTTGCTAAAGGTCCTTCTCTTTCATCGTTCACATGCTTCTTATATGGGTATATTCATTTCCTTCCCTCACTGTTGGCACCAACCAACTAACACAAGCTTTCATTTCAAATATGATGCGTATTTATAACCTTCTGTATTCTGTGAATTTAAAAATAATATTGCTTGAATAAATAAATATTCTCCATGTCAGTTACCTATTGAAAACATCTGTGTTGTGATGGCCTCTACAGGTTTATTCAAGTTAGTTATCATGGAAACAACATGTAGCATAGTGTCAGTAATTCCTTAGTGAGTTATAATTACCTACTTGTATCAACAATTAACTACCTGTCCCTTACTTAATAGTGAACATGGCCTCATATCACAAGCAATTAAGTTCTTAATAGTGCAATTAGTGGTAAGACAAAATGAAGAGACAAAAACAAGAAGTTTTTAATTTGAAATTGCAAGGCAATGTAAAATTATTTAAGATATCCTTTGAAGTCTTGCATCCATTGCATTTTGGCTATAATTAGTTGTTTCTTTCTCTATGCCCCATAATTCATGCATACTCTCTTTGATTTTCCTCCAATTGACATAGATGAATACCACAAATTGGCCTTTTGTTTCAATAATTTTATGCTTGCAATACAATTTTTATTTCTACATATTTTCAATAGGTATATAAGAACCACATGGAGGTAAGAGTGGCACTCATAAATCATCTCTAATTCATAGGTTATACTTTGTTCCACCTTCTCTCAAGTCCTACTTTGCTTCACTGGGTATAATTTCAATTAAATTTCTCATTTACCCAAAAGTCATGCAGTCAATATAAATCTAAATTTATGATAAAAAAATCTCCCATTTCTCCTTTTTTCTTTGTCATGTTATCATGCCAAGATGAGAGGGGTGTTACAGCTCATGTTTCAATATTCACATATTAACCATGAGAGATTTAAGATCAAAAGAAGCTAGGATCAATGTTTGCCACTGCTTATGGTAAGAGAGGGGATAATCCAGGTCTGAAACCTCATTAGCAGGTGTTCCATATACAGCATCAATTTGTTCCACGTGAGGTTCCAAGACAGAGTATACAGAGTGCAGAAAAACTAAGTACTTTTACTGTTTTGGACACTTTTCTTTCCCTGAATTGCAGTCTACTGCTCTCAGCACAGTGTCTTTTCCAATTGAAATACATAGACAAAAACATAGGTGAAAAATCTGCATTGACAGCTAACCTACCCACTTCAACAACCCTGAAGCCTCAGGAGAAATTATCAATGAAAATCGTCACCCTATTTAAAGTATAATAACACCATATATTATTCCCAGCTACACAAATATTCAAATTTTCATGTTGATCATGCCAAAAGTAATCAAAGAAATACCTCTACATATGAAGTGAATTTTCTAATAAGATGGCACTGATAACATAAAAAAGAAAGAATAAAAGTCAATGTTAATATCTTAATCCATATAATTCAGGAAAAGATAACATGTAAAAGAACAAATAAATATTTGTCATCTTGCTTTTGGAAGTTAGTTCTTACAGGTAAGCCTAGGTTTGGCTCTTAAGTTCCTTGGCAGCTACACAAAAAGTTGTTTTTCATCAATAGAATCAAAATAAAGACCAGGGCAATTTCTTGATTTAAACATCTAGGATGTCATTCCCAAATGTCACATGGCAATAGTTCACTTAAAGGACAACAAACAGAATTAAGTGTTGAAGGAACATTCTACTTTTCCTCATTGTTTACTTTTATTTTGATGGATATGTCAGACCCAAATGCCTAAAAGCAAATGTGAACAAGAGAAAATAGAAGTATATAGGTTTGGGACTAGAAAAGTCTTTACTCCATTCATATTGTGACTTAGTACTATATTTAAAACATAACACTGTTACAAATTTAAGTTCAAAGAAAGGCAATAGTTGAGTGGGAAAAAAGGGAAAACAATGTTTAAATGATTTACTGTATTTATGCTTTCCTTTATACATCATCATTGAAATATATTTTTCTTCTTTAATTCAATAAGGTTTTATATGTGAAAAAAATAATTTCTAAGATATATATTTGAATGTTAAAGAACAGGTACAAAAATCATAAATTTACTTTTTGAAATTTGTCTAAGACTATATGGCAGAATGTAAAAACTTTTTTTTCCTAATTAACTAGTTAGGTTACCTGAATACTTCTTGATCTAACCAGAACACATGATTCTCAAGTTGATGTCAATCGAGGCAGTAACGCTAAATGTACATGAAATATCCAGAATTTTAGGTCACATTGCCCTTGGGGTGTGTGGTAGATCAGAATGGCCAATAATCATGTCCTTTGAAATTTATTGAGTACGACAGTATCAATGAGAATACATTGTCTATGTGAATGCTGTAGTGACAATGAAAGGTTGTTAATCAACTAAGATCTCCTGTTCTAATTCTATAAGACTTTGTAGGATAAATAAATTATCAAATATATGACACAAAATAGAGTAATTATATTGTAATTATAATTGTCTTTTCTGATTATAATTCCAATTTTTGCTTTTTTCAGGGATTTCTCTAATTTCATCTTGCAATGCAACCACAGTGTATATATCCAAGAGAAATAAAACCAATACATCAAAATGATATCTGCACTCTAATGCTTATTGTAGCCTCATTCACAATAGCTTAGATAGGTAATCAATCTCAGTGTCCATCCATGGATGTGTGCATTAAGAAATGTGCTCTACATACATAATAGAAGACTATTCAGCCAGAAAGAAGAATGAAATCTTGTCATTTGCAGCAAAATGAATGCAACTGAATGAAATTTTGTTGAGAGAATTTTTCTTTCCTTTTTTTAAACATACAAGACAGAAAAAAAATAAAGTTTTGGAAAAGGTTTTCCTGGATTTTAAAAAAATATTTCCACATTTTTAAAATTTGTGCATTACTATCATACATAATAATGAGGTTAGTTGTTACATATACATACATGCCCATAAAATTACAATATGTGGCCATTATTCCCCATCATTTATCTCCTCCCTCCCTACCCCTTGCCCCTTGTTCACTTTCCTCTACTAATCTCCCCTTGATTTCCACTCTCACCTTTTTCTTTTTCCTCTCTAGCTTCCACATATGAGAGAAAACATATGACCCTTGACCTTCTAAGTCTGGCTTATTTTACTTAACATCATAGTCTAGCAATATAAAACATTTAGCATAGTTCCTTCCTGGCTTGTAGGAAGTACTCAAACATTCTGATTACTATCATTTTTATCACTATTATCAAAATATGAAACAACAAAATTTTTACTCATAAAATTTGATGTATTTTATTATCAGTTTCTTCAAAAAGTTAATCACATGCAACAGACTACTGTATACTCTTGGTATAGAGATTTTCCTAAATATTTCCTATTCTTACTCTATATTTTTATAATATACATTTCAATCCCTATTGATATTCTAATAGCATAATTTCACTATAAAGTTTCTGATGGGTTCAATGCTGAGATAAATCTTAATATTTTGAAATGTTTGTCAATGCCACTTTCTTCCTCTACCTCTTTCACTCAGATTGCAAACATTTTCTGTCCATTCATTATATGCATATATTATATAGGCCTTTGTTATATGGAGGAATATCCGGCATCACATTGGTGAAAACTGTTAAGTGGTGGTCAAGGGACTACCTCAGTGGTAGAGTACCTTATCTAGCATGTGCAACATCCTGAGTTCAATCCCCAACACCACAAAAGAACAAGCAAACTCACAGAAGAGACAGAGACGGAGTAAGGACTGTCAAAAGAGATTTTAAACTTTTTACCACTGTCCATAAGATCCTGACTACAAATCCAAGTTCATTCTTTGTTCCTTGTCCCTAGTTCACTATTCTACAAATATTCTGACCTCATCTCTGCTTCCCAAATACACACCTTTTCTTTGCTGCTTCTCCAAGCTGAGCTATTGAACTCACTGTCTTGTTCTGTCTTTCAGGTCACAAATAAACATAACCATCTAGGAAAACCTGTGGCTGTTCCCTCTTCCTGAAATGCTCTGTGGACTCAAGACTAGACTAGGTCTATTTTAAAGCACTTTTTGATATGTGTGCTTATTTATTCATTTTTAACTACTCCAAGAAGTCTATTTCTTTACCTTTTGAATCTAGGCTAGTTATTTGAGTGAGGTCATCTTAGACCACCAAATCTAGATAAATTTAGCCCTCAGAATAAGCTCAGGTGAGACCAGTAGAATGTTGCCTGGTATACTCAGAGAATCATGAGAAAGAATATGGTTATTGTACCAAAGATGCATTGAATATACCCTCAACAGACTGAACCTATATGAGCAGAGGCTATTAACATTGGTTATTCTCCTCTCTGCAGTCAAGAACTATGGCTAGCATAATGGGTACTCTGCAAGTAGAAATTGGAAAGTGCTGACTGGATGATATTAGATAACATTTGCCTATTGGGAAAAGCACCTGGCATTCTTCATACAGGACCCAAGGACTGGAAAAATATGCTTATGTGTAAAAATATTGAGTTAAAATTTATTCCTACCATGTCTTCCCCCAAATAGTTAAAAAAAAAATCATATCCTTCAATTGCTGCTGTTTACTTGAACAAAAGTGATCCCTCAACGTTCTTTTCCAGGTTTATCTTCAGAAATTTCATCGCTACATAACACACACTCTCTATATCATAGTATGTATAAATTGAAGAAATTTCATGCTTTGAGATTGATGAACCTTTGCTAATGCTGTTACATATCTCTTGAGCATCCTTCTCACCTTTATTTGCCTAAAACACTGCTACTCCTCATTTAAGGACCATTTCTATTTTTATCTCCCATAATACACATTTCCTAGAGCAGCAAATGAATCTGCACTTTCATATAGTTCTTGTACATATGTAGAGTCAATTTCCTAACAATGGTCTTACTGGTTTTAATACTTCATACTTTTCTCTTTCTAGATTATGCATTCCCTGAGAGAATCTTAATGACAATTATGCTTCATCATCTTCCCTAAATTTGGCAAATAGATATTCACTATAAACCTTTGTGGAATGAACAAATGATGCATAGAGGTATCTGGTGGAGGAGAGGGATCCAATCTTTACATCATCTTTTGGGGAGCTGCAAATTTATTGTAGTGAGAGTTAAATTATGCCATAAAACAATCCTGGAAAGTTTCAATGATCAGAGTTCCCTAACTCAAAATTTAAAAAGCTGGAAATGCCTGCTGAAATAGCCAACAAATAGCTTTGTTTTTTCATTCTTTCCTCCCATCCTGAAAGATGGACATAACAACAGTTTATTTCTAGGCTCCCTAGAAATGGAAAAAAGCACATCAGGAATGAGAAAACACTTGTGGATCATAAGAAAAAGATCAATTTGTAAACATCATTAATAGAAAAGATCAGATTCTCTCAGTCATTATTCTTTAACTCAGTCAGTTAAGACACTGAGTGGTCTGGAGTCCATTTTGTGGTCACTGATCAGGTTATAGGCCACACTATTCTAATGGACAGAGACCATGTCTGGCTTAAATCCTGATTATAGCATTATGGCGCCACACAATGTGAAAGCTTAATAAATGCTTAATGATAAGATACCCTCTATTGCATTTGAAGCTATTTGAATTTGAAATAAAAATGCAAATGAGTTTTAGAGACTAACATAAAAAAATGTTCCACAAAACCGTCTTTGCTTTAATAAATAATAGCCAAGAGGAAGAAATACTTTTTCAATATCTTTAAATGTCTATGCCTTGCTATATAACACTAGATTAAATGCATTGAAAATACTTTGTTGTGTAGGAAACCTGGAAGGTTGTAACAAATGATGGACAAGTTCTCATTCTTAGGCATTGCCTATAGCAAGAGACTTGCATATTTTTATTGTTATGATGGTATTGATTGTTAAGTCAACAGAAAGCTATCACAAGGGATTGCAAATTTCTATACCAATACTCTGTTCTGTAACATTAAAATGTCATTACTGAATCACCAACTTTTTCCCCTGCTGTAATATTATTCTCTGTTGATTGCCTGCCTGAGCTGAAATTTGAAACTGTCACCCTCAGACTTGCAAAAGTGATTCAACTTCACTTATAAGGAAAGTGAAATTAAATATTCATTCAGGGGCTGCATTTCAAGTTCAAACTGTCTGAAGCTCCTTAAGGCAAAATATATTTAAGTTGAAACACATTTTTTCTTCATTTTTATGCAGCAAAAATTCAGTATGGGTATCGTGGGTGGACAAATCACAAAATAATAATTTATTTTGAACTTTAAAAGGAGGAGGATTGGGATTTCCTTCTTTCTGTGACCTCTCTACTATTCCAGGCCTATCCCATTTATCTCCTTTGTCAGGAAACCTGTAGGTATATATATGAAACTGTTGTTTATTGTTTTGATCATTTTGTGCATATGTCATATTCTAGCATTAATCAAGTTATAAAGCATCTATGTTTCCAATGAAAGCATTGTTGTGTCTGTGTCTGCCACAGAGATGGAGGATTGCCCAGTGAAAATTCTGTAGTCAATGGGGCCAACCTGCCTCTCCCTAGCATCACCTGTGTGTTCTTTCATAAGCTTTTTAACTTCTCTCCGTTTGTCCATTAGGATCCATTGAATTTTTGATATGTATATATTAAATGGTCCCCCGAATACAGTACCCTCTAATTAAATATTGTTCTAAATGAATGTTACCTGTTATGTGTACCTTGAATAATGATGGAAATTTGCATTTGAAAAAGACCTCATGGGTTAGGAACAGAAAGCAGATTGGGAGTCGCCAGGGACTAAGGGAGGAAAGAATGAGGAGTAACTGCTTAATGGATAAGGAATTTTATTTGGGAGTGATGAAATGCTTTGGAGTTAGATGGAGGTGGTGGTTGTGCAACACTGCTAAGGCACTGAATGCCACAGTTTATTTTAGAATGGTTAATTTTATGTTAGGTGAATTTCACTTCAATAAAGAAAATATATCATCTAAACTAGCATGCAAGTCAGACATAACAGACATTGAATTCTTCACCTTTGTTCTTCATCAGTAATTTCAAAATGGGAAAGTACGCAAGTGCTTTGAAACACAGATGATGTTTATAAACGTTTGTAGCCAATTAATTAAGTTTTCACAAGCATAGTGACCATGAATAGTTGGGGAATTTTGATGCCTCCAAATACTGCCCAAACCAAATAAATTTAGTGTCGTACATCGTGGCAGCCCAATGGGTTATTATTTTATTCATTCCTACTATGATGCACTGTATGGCAAGACTGAGTAACACATATGGTGATATCCAAACCATTTTACTAAAACATGTTTATATTTGCAATGAAGAATTTGGAATCTACTTTATTCTGAGAAAGTCTTGGGGAGGTAGTGAAATATAATTGTTACTGGGAGTGAGACAAAGACTTGCACTCTCTTCACTGGTTAGTCGTGTCAAGTTTGGACCTTCACACGGTAAAGTGGTGACCATGAGAAAGATGATGTGATTAAATAAGACAATGAACACAATACATTCTGAATTCTATTTGGCACATAGAAAGTACTTACAAATGTATCTGTTGAAAGAGATTATTAAGCAAAATTAGGTGCAAAGTTGGTTGTATGCTATACTAAATAACGCTTGATTCTGAAACTGAATTACCCAAATACTGTAACTGAACACTGACCAAGTTCCCCTGAACTTGACTAACTTTACACAGGTTTCTTCTGACTCTAGACCTCTAACCTCCTTCCTTTTATTGTAGCATTTACTATGGAAAATTGAAATGATAAATTCTTTGTCTGTCTCCAGGAAATGTATGTAAACCTTCTGGTACCTGTCTCTCTCAAGAATTTTTAAGTCATCTCTTTGAAATGTAAACATTGAAAGAGATGGCACCTCTTTACCCAGTCTTTCTTAGGTGGCAATCAGCAAACATAGTTAATCTTATCAAAGAAAAACATCACTTTCAAACTCAGGAATAACTAAATACTAAGCAAGCTTGACTCATTCCATTGATCAGCCTTCCTCCCTCAGCACCCTCTAGTGTGTTTCCACTGGCTTTCCCCAATCCTTAGGAATGATTTTACCTTTTGTTTTGACAGTACAATATTTCAAAAGTCTTGAATAAATCCATCCTTGCCTATCTAGTTTTTTCCAGTGTGATTTTTCTTGGAAAATTCACACAAAACACATTGATATGTTCTTAGAGATTCCATTTTATAGGGAGAGTCAATGGAAAATCCAATGTAACTGGACATTTAAAACTCTTTTTGTGGAACAAATGAATATATTATGGAGGAGAATTCAACTTTCACAGGTCCTTTTAAGGTAAAAATGAAATTTCAAATGCATTTCCAAATAAACTGACAAATTTAGCCAGAATTTTTTGACTCCCAGTAATTTTTTTTATGTCCAATTTTTCTTCCTGATCATAATTCAGGAGAGAATTTTGAAAAGTGCTGTCTCAAGGCATCTTTCATGTTTACAAGTGGTGAAGCCTGGACTCAATACTTAAGAGCCATGAGTGATGAAGAAACATTATTATTTCTATACATTCATAAATCAGTTTTGCTTAAACAATTTGTTGAGTGATTAGCATTTTAATGAATCTTATTTAAAAAATGATTGAATGACTACCTGAACAAGGATTTAATAATTTTTGTTTTTTTTTAAATTTATAAATCAGGTAAGTTTTGAATTATGTATTTTATTTGAACAATAAATCTTTCAAACATTCTTGTTACACATTCTACTTACAGAAGAGGCTATGCTTGAATTTTTAAGAGGATAAATATAGTCAATACTAGATCTTTTAAATGACCCCTAGATGTTTTTACTGAAGAGCTGCTAAAATTTAGTTAGCTGTAAAAATACTAGGTAAAATCTGGAAGCCAAGAACATGTTGTGGCGATTCTTCCTTTACTCACTGAGGAAAACTACTGTTTTCATAAACACATGGGATAAATGGTGTCAATGAGGCTTGAAATTGTGACAAGCTTTGAGGGTTCCAGTGCTCCTAAGAATTAGTATCCCAAAAGATCCTGTCATGTTAAAAATTCTGAAGTATTTATGAAGCCCACAATAATCATACCCTAAGATATTTCTTGTATGAATACGGACACGCTTACTTTATTTTGCATTGTTGTTGGTGGTTTTCATTTTAGTGTAGCATCATCTTTAGTTTAACTCTAAATTCCTAGAAACTTGAGTTAGAACTTCTGCTTTCTTCTTCATTGACTGGCCTGTATGTCCTTGGCATGTTATTTAACATCCTTGAGTATTAATTGCCTCATTTCTATAATGCAGATGAAAGAATTACACACACCCATTAGTGTTGTAAGATAATTAACACCATGTCTTTACACAGGGCCTGGCTTATGAATGCTCAGTAAACTATGATGATGACGATGATGATGATGATGTCGTCAGAGGTGGTACTGATTGATAAGGCCAGCATAACTGATAGCTTTTACCTATGCTTAATGATTTTTTTAAAAAAACCTATCCCATTTTGAAAAGAAATGCAGAAATAACATTTATCAGGAAATTAATGAAATAACATTGAAGAATTCTTGCTTATATAGGTCTTGACCTAATAAATATTTGTAAAGTAATATTTGTCTCATAATTTCATACTTTTTTCTTAAAGAAGATTAGGTAGCATTAATCATAGGTAGGCCTGGATTCACCCTTGCTTAATTTCTTAGTCAACTTTTAGAGAATCAAAGTAAGCAATTAATCCAACAAAAATGTACACAGGGATACACTAAGAATTATATGTACATAATAAGAATTTATAATAGAAAAGAGTTATTAGTCATTGATATATGGGTTGTGTTAATTATATATAAGTGATTGTATTTTATAAAATATATGGCTTTTAAATATACGAAGTTTCCCTTGGTGGAGAAATTAGAAGGAAAAAAATATTAAATGAGAAGAGATTCTGATAGTTACAAGCAAGTATTTCAAAGGCTGGAAAAAAAGATGCTTCCTTCTCTCTGTATCCCTGAGTGAAGCCCCACAATATCCACAGATACTACATCCAGAGCTTAGCTATAACAATCTATTCCCATCATACTTCAAGTTTCCTGTATTATTTTTAAAATGTTTAATATATTCACACATACACAAAATCTTTAGACTTAAAGTAACAAAAATATTATTTCATATTGAATACTTTTAATGTGATAGAAAATTCCCTGAAATTCAAGCTGTAGAGCTTTAACTGTAAAAAAAAAAAAGACTCATTCTTTTATATACTATATAAACACACTAATCTATTTTCTGTTTGCTTATAAAATAATGGTTGTTATTCTCTGTCAGAACATTTATATACTGGGAAGAATAAAACCTCTTTTCCTGCATTCTAAGATTATTTTCTTCAGTAGCAAAGGAAAACTTTTACAAAATGTCTGCTGTACAATATGTAATCTTCTTTAAAAATAATAATCTATTTTAAAACACATAAAATACAGCCTCATACGGTATTGTGTCTAAGCTATTTTAATGCTTTCCTTTCCTTTCCATTCAAAACACCTGTCCCTAACTATCATCACGTTTTACATAATTTCATCTGCTAGCAGTGTTTTTATGCCCTTGTTCTCTACCGAAGACAAAAGAAGACGAAAACTACAGTCCCATCAATCAAAAACAACACAGTCAGCACCAAGTCCAATAATGAAAACCATGATTTCATAAATCATCTTCTACAGGTTGGGGTCATCTTTATAGAAAAAAATCTTATCAGGAGCAGCTGAATATTCTCATGGTCTTTCATTCTTTAGTCTTTAATGAAAACAATAGAATGCCTGTCAGAATACAAATGTGTAACCTTTCTTAACTTAAAAAAAAATGCCTAAACTATGCCCTGACTATGCCCTTGAAAAAAGTTGAAGTCAGGATATTTTTCCTTCAAAAGGTCCAGCCATGCCTTTCTTTAACTGTTTGGCAATGAGATACCTTTTTTTTTCTTTTATTCTCTTTTCAGATATGTGTGTTTAATTCAATCAAGTGGAGATTAAATTTAAGAACTCAGTTTCAGAAAGCTATTTCTTGGCAGTGACTAGCACTAACTGCAAAAAAGAGGTTTGACAGGGCATTTTTGTTTTAGCTGAATCGACAACTCTTGGGTAAATTCCCTTCTGTGACCCCAATCCCCCATCCACATATTAGGAAGTAAAATAAGTATCCTGTAATCACTAGGTGGATTCAGACTGAATGAAGAGTTATCTCTTTCAAAATATGGACTCAATATTTGCAAATCTGGTTGAATAGGTCTGAGCAAAATAAAGTTTGATTAGGCATACACAGTGATATATACTTAATCAAAGCTCCTAAATTGATTTTGCTGAGACATCGCTGCCTGGCATATCCTAAGTCACTGATGTAATCCAATAAAATTTACTCTTTAGACTTGAATTAGCCATACATATTGGGCCATTCACCTTGTTCCAAAGACCTAGACCTAGTTTGTATAATATAAAATTCATTTAGCAGTGGGATTGAGACGTGATGCAGGGACACGTCCTTATATGTAGACAGAGAATGGCAGTGTGCCCACAGAATAAATCATTTGAGTTTAAAAATTAATGAGTGGGAAGATGGAGTGGACTCAGAAAGAAGATGTAAAATGGATTGCTGAGTGCAGGTGGAAGATGCCTTCGGCAACACTTCACATTACTTTCTTTTTTTGAAAGTATGTATATGGAATTCAGAACTTCCGTGCCAAAGGAACTTCACTTTCAGGTGTGTTTTTGTGGCAGACGTGATATTTGAGAACCTTTTGGTGCAGCAAAACTCCCATTGTTTTATTTAGTAAGCACTCAGGATACCTCTATTCAGGAGAGGTTGCTATTTACAAGCATTTCAAATTCTTACCAATTTTCTGCCTGGTACATAATGTAAAAGCAATGAATGGCTACACTGCATCACTCACACTTTTAACTCTATGTGATTATCTGGTCCACTGGTCTACTGTCGTGTATTTCTGAAATGCATTGAAGATAAACCCATAATAGACCATTTTCTACAGAGACATTTGTCTCAGTTTAAATTCAGGACCCAAATATCTACTTATTTCCATTATGTTTTATAAGTATGGTGTTTTCATCATTGTAAAACCATATTAGCTTCCTGATTATACCTAGAATTCTGCAGGCTCTGTGAGAGCACTGCCAATCTCACTCTTCGTCTGTCATATTCCCACTAAAATAAATAGCACGGTTACTTAATAAAGGACAGACTATTCAAAAGGGAATGGTGGAGATTTCTCTCAAGGTACTGCATCATGTCCAGTTTTACACAAAGGCATTTCTATATGTTACAAAGTTATTCATATAAACCTTGCTCTTCTCACATAGATGCAAGATATATTTAAAATCTAACTAGAGTTTGAAAAACATTTATTATTATTCAATTGATTAAAGTTTTATATTTAGTAACTATTTTAATAAATACATATTCTCATTAAAATACTCTTAAAATAATCTGATTTTTAAATAAAAGTTGCAAAAGTGTGAAAATAAGTCATTAAGTAAAAAGTAAAATTAAAGAAAATTAGCACATATTTTGGTGGAACACTATCAAAAGCAATCAAAACCATACATACTTGGAAATTTTACTCCTAGGCAGGAAGAATGGCAAGAACTGCATATGTATAATGATTTATTTCTTTCATAAAAGCTAAGCAACTAGAAGCAAATAAAGTGCTAATATCTGCTAAGTCCAGGTAGACAGTACACAGGTATTTTATTTTTTCACTACACTAAGAGTCTTCCATAATTAAAAAAAGGATAAATGAAACATATAATTTAAAAAGAACATAAGTGATTAGTACAACTTTCAGAAAATTACATATTATATAAAACCATTCTCTATATATTTTGCACAAATGCAAATTTATTGCTTATTGCATTTGATAATTCTGAATAATATTACTTTAGAAATTTTCTAATGAAATTCAAATTTGTAAATGATAAGAGTTTCTTTGAGAATGTGGAAGTAGGGTACAAAGAGAGAATATCTTTCTGTGTGTACAGGAATTAACATAAATAAAACCATAAAGTATGTCTTATTGTTATTAATTTAGCCTTAAATTAGTTATATTTTAGGACCCTGAATCTTTTTTGCATGTTTTCATACAAAAGTGAATAACTTTATTGCATTTGTGAGTTTTTAAGGGAAGATCTTCTTTCTATACCTGATGGTTTTGCTCTTGTTGAAAATGAAAAATGTTTTCAGTTTTCTGATCACCATTTGAAAAACTTCCATTTTCAAAGAAAATATTGTCTTTTTCACATCATTTTCCTTATTAATCCTAATTGTCATGAAAATAATATAATAATTAATTATAATTTTATTTTCCTTGGTAGTACAGTTCAATTAGCTGGGGATGTAGTTCAGTGGTAGTATACATGCTTACCAAGTACAAAGGACCTAGGTTCAATCCCCAGCACCACACACACATACATACACACCCACACACATACACAAAAACACACACACACATTCACACACACAAATACATTTGCTTTATAAATCAAGAATCTAAAGAAATTTATAATATACAATGGATAGAATTGGCAAACACATTAAGATAAGCATGTATGTACACAGCAACATGGTCTTTAATAATCCTAGAAGTGCCTATATTTTTGATATTTTATTACACACTCTAAAAATAGAAATGCCAAAATCATATTCTAGCTCTTTGATATTTGTGATCTAATATGTACTAGTTATGTTTTTAAAAATTAATTTTCAATATATGCCAAAATAGATAAGTTCTTCAATAAAGCATGCTTATGATGGCAGGGTGTAAGACATTGTAGCATGGTTTACTGTTTTTTTATGTATTCTTTGTAACTAACTCAGTAGACTTATTAATGGGTCCAATTGTTGGTTAGGTATTTTTCAATATCTTATCTTTAGGTATTTGGCTGCACATCTAAAGGTCACAACCTGCTATCCTTCTAAAAGCTCTCATTCTTCACTCTGCGTGAATCAATTTACCTATTCAACACAAAATTTATTCTTATCATCAAAATTTTAATTTTCATCTCTGTAGTTAAGAATCTCTCTTCTGTATTAAATAACATTTTCATACATATACAGTGAGTGTCACATGGTTTTGAATTAAATTAAATGCTATTTGCTCTAATAGCATCACAAACTAGTTCATCAGGCCAAATTCAGCCATACCCATTTGTTTAGCATTCCCCATGGCTGTATTTCTGTGATGATAGTGTTATGGTTTACATATGAAATGTCTCCCAAAACTTATATGTTGAAGGCCTGGTCTCAATGTGGCAATACATTCAAAGGTGGGGCTTTGAGAAGTGATTGGACCATGAGAGTTCTGACCTCATCAGTGAAATAATTCACTGATAGGTTAATAATTTGACAGCATTTTGGGAGAAAGTGGAATTTTTAGGGATTGGAGCTTAGTTGCAGGAAGTAGGTCACCTTGGATATGCCTCAGAAAGGTATTTCTTGTGCCTAGCTCCATTCTCTATCTCTCTGCTTCCTAGCTGTCTTGGACTCAGCAGCTTTCCTCCCTCACACCCTTCTGCCATGATGTTCTGCCTCACTCCAACCCAAAGCAATGGAGCCAGCCAACTATAGACTGAAATTTCTTAAACCATAGCTAAAATAAATCTTTCCTACTCTAAGTTGTTCATGTGAGGGATTTTGGTCACAGCAATGAAAAGTTCACTAACACAAATGGCAAGACTGAACAGCTGCTATAGAGACCTCATGCAACCAGCAGAGCCGAACACACTTGCACTCTAGCGCTTTACAGAAAATATCTGCCAAACACTGACATACTTAATATAATACAGAATATAACAAAATATAATTTAATTTTATATTTCTAGCATCCTTTAACAGAATAATTTATTTATCCAAATAAAATTCAAATACAATTAAGAACAATTTTTTTAAACTTATATTTTGAGTATGACCTCAGAGTACTTTGCACAGCTCAAGGGGCATAGTGGACACTTGATACCTAATTGATTTATTAAATCATTGCAGAGCAAGAAATATGATTATGATTATAAATACACTTTTTTCAAGTGTGGTCCTTTTGTCTACTGAGATCACCAGAACACCACACATCTGAGCTGCCTGTGGGATAAAAGATAGCTTTGAGAACCTTTGACAATTATTATGTTTTGAGCTTTCCAATGAAGCAGTCATTCTTAAACATCTCTAACTTAAAAAAAAAAAAAAAACTTGCTAACAAAGACAACATCAACTGTGTTCTTCAAAGCCCCTCTTAACGGCTCATATGAAATTCCTCCCAGAATTCAATATTAAAGAAAAATGTGTGTCTCCTAATGAACTGCTGTTTTCCTTTATTAGAAAATGACAGCTACACAATCCTTTTCTTTTCCCTTTTAAACTTGACCTTCAAGAAACACAAAGCTAAGTTTTAAGCTCAATTTTAGTAGCTAATCTTAAATTTTCCTTCTTGTCTTGCACACTGCACTTTTATTAAAAAATTCTTGTATTTCTTCCTTTTAATGATTTTACAGTTTTTACAAATTTGTGTTTTAATAAAATTACTTTTGAAGAGGTATTACTGAAAAATGGTGCACGAACGAATAAATAAACAAATGAGTATGTGCCACATTATAGTACTCATATTCTCAACAAGACAAACGACATGCTTTATTCAATCCTATCTTCCTAAATAGTCAAAGCGAATTATAATAGAACAATACTATTAAAACTCTTAAGTGTGAAATTTAGAAACAACAGTTGATTCTTGGCCCTACTGCAAGCAGTTTCTCCTCAATAAAACCAATTTAAATAATAATATGGAAACAGGCTTTTCAACATGCACCAGTTTGCAGGGATTAAAAGGGTACAGTTTGAGGGATTCAATATCTGTTGGTCTATTTACCATCTAGAGGTGAGCAGTCACCTCAAAAAGGAAAATTACTCAGTGAGAAAACACCTAAGGTTTTGAAGTTACATTGATTTAAAGTAAAGATAAATTTATTTTGAATATGTGTGTGTGAGGGGTGATAATACGTTTTTGTTTCATTATACTCCCTTATCCTGGGACTTCTGAAATGTTGTTGGTGTGAAGGGGAAAGGAAAGGTGAAGGGATTCCAAGAGAGGTGAATTAATTTCATAAGGAATTATATAACTTATGGCAGATGGGACCAAAACCCTAACCCATGAATTGAAACCAGCACATTTTTTTTTTTAATTGAAACACAGTGGTCTGAAGAAAGTTGCAAGAGCAAACAGGACAACAAGTTCTCTAAAGTAAAACTGCTTTAAATAAAAGGGAATCTAGTCTGGTGACCCAGATATGACATAAAATGTTCTCAGTATTCTTGAAGAAAGACTGATTTCTGGACATAGTTTGTGATTGAGGTTAGAATTCTCTGTGGACCCCAACAGGGGAGGAGAGTGTATTTTGGAAAGTTGGCTGGATACATGAGCTCTGTGAACTTAGATGCATTATATCTCCTCTCGGAGGTTTGGCATTCTATTTTTAAAAAGGGTAGTGATAAAAATGCATTTCGCATAAAAGTCTGTAAGGATAAAATAACTAGTATAAATTCCTTTTAAAAAAAATCTACCAAGGCCAGGTACGGTGGCACACGCGTGTAATCCCAATAATTTGGGAGTCTGAGACAGGAGAATCGTGGGTTCAAAGCCAGCCTCAGCAAGAGTGAGATGCTAAGCAGCTCAGTGAGACCCTGTCTCTAAATAAACACAAAAATAGGGCTGGGGATGTGGCTCAGTGGACGAGTACCCCTGAGTTCAATCTCTGTTATAAAAAAAAATCTTCTAAGATCTATATTAGAGAGTGCTTATTATTACAACCCATCAATACTTTGGGCCATATTTATCAAGGCAGATTCACTATTAATTGGATTATATATGTAACCAGTGACTGAAAATGGGAAAAAGCTTTGGGGTAATCAAACTGACCATCAGTAGAGACTGAGACAGAAGAGCATTTTTTCTAATCTCAGACTTGTTTCTAATTAGCACCGTATCCTGGGGTATACCACTTTTAGCTTCTGAGAGTCTCAATTTCCATATCTGAAAAATAAATGAGTTGGTTCAGAGAATCCCTGAGGTCTTTTTGTCCGTGAGATTTTACTTGTATAATGTAGTCAGACCTTTGCTAGGCACTATGGGAGAAATAGAAAGCCAATTGTTTTCCCTGGGTATGACTAAAGAAATTTATAATCCACATTCTCATATAACAGTCTCAATTATGTAAGTTTTGTTAATTTATTTTTTATCTTGCACATCAAAGCAGTTTTAGGCCACTGGAAAATATTGGGTAAAGCCATGATGACTAGCTTTACCAACTCTGAACTTTTCTTTTTATTTGACTGATGGTTGGCAGCCCTATTAAAACAGAATCTACACTTCCACATTTTACTGACAAGGGATTACACTAAATAAAACTTTTTTGACTGACATGTATTTTCTATTACTCAGATTGTCCTTTGCTGCCACAGCAGCCATCCAAATAGGTTCAGGAGAAAAAAGTAAGGAAGCCTTGTCCTCTTCTGAATATTAGCAATGACGAGAGGAAACATTTGCTTCAGTACCTTCAATGTGTTTCAGGGATGTTTGTGGCTAAAGTCCTAATTCTGTCCTGTCTGTACACTAGTACTTATTATTAGCATCTTTTTCTTTTAACTTCTTAAATAGATAAGCACTCTGTAATAAAATCTCATTGTGAATTGATTTGACTTAATTTGTATTAAATGTTCATTAATGATTTTTCTCACTTCTATTTTCTTTGGACTTTATAATTGTCTCAAAATTCCTTAGATTTCTTTCTCTGTTAATAGAGGAAAGCAGTTATCTGAACTTGAATTAAATGCATTTAATTTTTTTCCATAATAATGTGTAGAGGATATTGTTGGGTGGGAAATTGCCAGGTATCACCCATCCCTGTGTTCTTCCATGGTGGTCTTAAGATCAACTCTTAGGCTCAAAGACACATGAAAATCTGCAATGCAAATCAGTCTCCCTGGGAACAGACATGCTTATTTTAATGCTTGCTGATTTTAGAATTGATCTATTGGGTATGTGATTATTTAGTTTATCTTTTCCAAGAGAAAAAGCTTCAAATCCTATGTATCTACAGAACGAACTCTTAACTCTAGACTCTATTTACTCTTCAGGCCTAATAAAATCCATAAAAAAAGACTATGAGCCATAAATGGGGTATTTGCTTCACAGTAATTGAACTATGATGACTTGTACTTAGGTATCTTATGTCTTAATTCACATCTAGTATTAAAAGGGCATGTTTCCATGACATCAGGAAACCCTTGTCTTCCAGGATAGAGAATGAAATGCTTCCTGATTAATGACACTATCTAAATACTGGCACAAGCTGGCAAGCTCTTGCAAAGGAGGCGTGTTTGACTGCATTCTGCCCAACACAACAGCTCATTAAGCAATATTTTCCCCATTAATGTTTAGTATTAAACACTGAATGAAAGACTAAATATCATACGGAAAAACAAATTGAAAACAGCACAGTAGGGTTTAGGGTAAGCAGCCAACAGCCTCCCCTTCATTTGGAAGACAGCTTGCATACCTATTCCAAAGATTAATGAGCAATCAGTTCTAAATTAAACCAAGACCTGCATTTAAATCTCTTCTTCCTCTGTGGAAAGCATGACTATGAGTTGCACTAACTGAGATAAAATGCAGTATTAGCCTTTCCATGCGTTGTGTAATGTGGTTAGAAACATGAAAGATCGTTACTGAAACATTTCCTTCACATTTTCTTATCATTTATTTTCCTGCACAATTTGAAAGGAAATGGGCCATGTTGAGGTCGGCAGTTTCAGCCACATGATGCAGAATCTTGCTCTCTGTCAGTCATTCAAAAAACAGTCACCTCTTTGAAGATGGAATAAGAAAACTGCTTTCATGAACATCACAGATTCTATCATAGGTGGCTAACACAGAATTTCAATTTTATAAAAACTGTCAAAAGAAACTACCTTTCAGTAAGAGCATTGATACTGTTATACTAAGTGAAAATATGGTAAAGTCCACTACATTGCTGAGATTTCAGGACACTGATAACACCAGCAGTATGTGTTATGATGAGATGTATTTTACATACAGGAATGCTTGGTTTAACACAACATGTGACAGAATCCCCCAAATTCAAAATGGTTCCAAGAGTAATGTCCTTGGTTGGTGGGGTTTACTTTTGAAAAGTAAAAGAATGGAAAGAGAGAGAGAGAGAGAGAGAGAGAGAGAGAGAGAGAGAATGGAAGTTAAGTGCCCTCACCATGAAAATAATTCATTGAGGTAACACTCATGTTGATTACCCATATTTAGTCATCCCACTAATGTATACATATTTCAAAACATCAGGTTTTACATTATAATCACATATAGTTTATGTGTCAATTTTTAAAAAGAGAGAAAATTTGATACAGAAAACAAAAACTCACAAAACAAACATTATTTTGAATTGTAATCTGAGTTTCTCTCACATTAGAGTGTATTTTTCATACATTGTTTTGCCTTTGTGTACACAAAGACACATTTCAGGAATATATTCCATAGTTTTCCATTTAACTCTGAAAGAATAATTTGATCCTAAACTTTTAAAAATTGTCACATAAAGCGTAGCTTTTCTATACCTCAGCCATACTTTAAAATTTTCGTAGAAATTTAAAAAATAACAATATTGAAAATCCTCCCTTAGTTGAATTCAATAACATTAAAAAGGTGTGTGATCAGGGTGTGAATTTTGTAAATACCTCAGATCTTAGAATAATACATGATAAAGAATCAAAATAAGAGAAAAAAGCAGGGCTGAGTTTGTGACTCAGTGGTAGAGCACTTACCTAGCATGTGTGAGGCCCTGGGTTCAATTCTCAGCACCACATATAAATAAATAAAGTCCATTGACAACTAAGAAAATATTTTAAAAAAAGAGAAAGAGAAAAAGGCAAAAATCATAGTCCTGTGGAAAAGGAGAGTCTTATGTATACTTAAGATCGCCTGGAGGAGGCTTGATTATGACTTCAAATAAAATATGTGCAGCTTTTAATATTGAAAAGATGAATTAAATACAAAATTGAGTAAGAAGAACAATATACCAACATTTTAGAAACACAGGCAACATAACCTATGAAAATTTGTAGGAAGTTGAATAGATCCCCAAAAGATATGTTTGTGTCCAAATGTCTGGACTTGTGAATGGGACCTCATTTAGAGAAAAACCTTTGCAGATGTCATTAAATTAAGGATGTGGAGATAAGAGCTTCACAACTTCTCTGAATGAGATTTAAATCCAGTGACAAGATTCTTCACAAAGAATACACAGCAAACACACACAGGGAGAAGAGAAGGAAGCTATATGAACAGAGAGGCAGAGATTATAGAGATGCAACCACAAGCCAAGGAATATGTCCTACCAATTGAAGCTCAGGAGACAAAGACTAGAATCTCTCCTAAAGCTGCTGGAGGAATTGAGGTGATGTCAGAACATTGATTTCAAAATAGGAGAGAAATAAACACACACACACATACACACACACACACACACACACACATTCATCAAGCTTGTGTAATTTGTTTTAATAGTCACAGGATATAAATGCAATATCATATTCTTATCTACCTATTGATGAACAGTATAATATAACATCATCATAGTTCACTGACTTGAAATTACTATTTTAGAACAGACTACACTGTGTTTCTCTTACTTGTAGAGTGTTTCTTCAAAATGACCTTAAAGCAAGGCTGGTTTAAGGTGAAGTCACAGCGATTTGTTCAGGGAAGAACCATCAGCATTCTTGAAAGTTCACTCCTTCTCATTTGCCTTTCCTGCATCATTGCCTCTCGTGAAGTGCCCCATCACCTTTCTACTCCTCCATCTTCATTACCATCATTATAACTTACAATTACACAGTACTAACATTCTGCCGCCACATTACGTTAAAAATACTTATTAACCCGCAGAGAAATCTTGCAAAATAGGCACTAATGTCATAACCACTTTACAGATTAAAAAACAGGGTTTGAGTAACTAAAGTTGACTTACAGAAAGATGATATATGAAAAATAAACTTCCTATTGGAGATATTGTTATGGACAATTACAATAATCTATTTTTTAAGCAGTACTGGATTTTCTTAGAACGTAGCCCTCCTGCAAACTAGGATTCAGATAGGCTGAATATATTTATTAAAATAATATTATCTACACAGTGATTCAACATAAAAAAATGCACATACAGATTTTTCCATAAAAGTGGAGGAAGGTAAAGTTAAGGAAGAGGCAAATGTGAAGTCAGAAAAAATTAAACAAAGATGCTTTTAAAAATATTATTATTACCATCATTACTTAGAAGATACTTGGATTAAATGATATCATCTTTAGAAACACTCTCAGAACATGGATTTCTTTGGAGGCACAGAGATTTTTAAAAAAATAAAATAAAAAGGAAAACTATGCATCAGAAGAAAGAAGGATTTATTATGGTTTTTATAAGTTTAAACATTTGAAAGATATTTAAACATAAGATAATGTATATAACAGAATACTTAGAAAGTTTTGAACTGGGTTACACCTATGGTTCAAATTCAGCCTCTACCAATAAGCCCCCATTGATATACAAGTAATCAAAGGCAGCATAGCTCATTTTGAAGTGATGTTAAATAATAACTAAAGTTCTTGGTCATGCAGACCTCAAAATAGGAAAAAAAAAACCAAGTAAGTGGGAATGGGTTTTAATGAGTTCATGTTCTTCTTCACAAAGTGAGCTTTCAAACTCTTCCATCATTGTTGGAAAGAATATTTCGTTTAAAATCAAATAAGTGAATGTAGTTAAAAATTTTGAAAGTTTTTTATATATGAAAAATTTTTATACTTGAATAATCATACAAAATGGTTTTAATTTAATTAATATGAGTTCCATTTGTTTGAGAAATATCAGTATTTTTTCTCACTAATCTTCATCTAGTAGCTATTTTTATTCTATTTTATTCCTCTAGTGTCTATTATTATTAGTCATGTAATACTGGCATTTTATTTTGTCAATAATGCTTCTTGAGCTTTTCTTTGCAATTCCAAAATAAGTTGTCAGCTTTCTTTCTGTTCAAGAAATTCTAAAAACATATGCAAAAATAGACAAATGGGATTATATCAAGTAAAAAACTCCTGTACAGCTAAGGAAACAATCATGGGAATAAAGAAACAACCTATAGAATGGGAAAGGATAGTTGTCAATGATTCATCTGGCAATGGATTAATATCCAGAATGCATAAGGGATTGAAAAAAACCTTAACAAAAAAAAGTAAGCCGGGCACGGTGGCTCAAGCCTGTAATCCCAGCACTTAGGGAGGCTGAGACAGGAGAATCGCGAGTTCAAAGCCAGCCTCAGCAATGGCGAGGTGGTAAGCAACTCAGTGAGACCCTGTCTCTACATAAAACACAAAATGGGGCTGGGGGTGTGGCTCAGTGGTCGAGTGCCCCTGAGTTCAATCCCCAGTACCAAAA
>CM053404.1:91762285-91781698 GCA_028644305.1 Xerus rutilus | reverse complement strand
AGATCTGAATATGGCCCAGTGTTTTAAAAGGGTCATTTAACATTGTATTTTAATGGGCTTCCTTTTCCCTTGACATTTGTCTTCTTCCTCCCTTTCCTATCCATTACACCAGAATGTCAATCTCTGACCTTCAATTATTATTTCCATGTGTTTCATTTTTACAACGCTGAATAAATCCATCCTTCCGCTAATAAATCAATAGTTTTGACCTCAACAAATGATATTCCAATGCAAATACATGATATTCTGATGCAAATAACAAATACATGCAGAGACATTTTAAGCCCTTACAATTCTTTCTTTTGCATTATGAGCCAGGAGGACATGTTTGGAGCCATGTTGAGTGAAATACAATTTACCATAAGGGGCAACAATTCAACAGAAAATTTTCTTTATAACTGTTATAAGGATCCTTCTAAAATACAAACCACATTTGGTTGACATTACACTCAGTGATTTTACTTTTTACTCTCAAATTATACAGGAGTAGATTATTATCCTTGAGAACACAGAAATATTGTAGTACTACAGGGTTTGGTAAAATTTCAGTCTTGTCATATAAACCACATACATTCACATTCACTCTAGCCTAATGTAAAAAAAGTACATTTTAATTAAAAAATACATTTTTCTGGTTTTTATTCCACTTCTACCGATTTGCATCTTAAGCCTTAGAATTGTTTAATAAATATATTTTCTGTGTGTTATTGTGCTTGTTAGTAACAGAATGTATATATGTGTTCCCCTAACATTCACATTTTGAAGGTTTAACCCCCAATGTGACTGTACTTGAGGTAGGACCTATGAAGAAGAAATAAAGGCTAAAATACCATCACGTAGGTAAGGCCCTAATCCAATACAGGAGACACCTGAGCTATGTCCCCTCCATCATCTGAGGACATAGCACAGAAGCTAGTTTTATGGTTAATTATTATTAATTATTCAGAGTTTATCAATAATATCTAGGTGTATTAGACAAGAGATAAGATGAAGAAATATTAATTGAATTCAATATCAAATACAGGAGAAGAGGAAGAGAGACTGGATTACTCATATACTATAGTGGGAAAATGAATGGTACAGCCTCTCTGGAAACTAACTCATTGTCTTATAGAATTCAATCTGCAATTACCATACCCAATTTTACTCTAGGTTGTTCATTCTGCACAAATTTAATTTATGTTAACATCAAAACTTGTACACAAAATTTAAATGTAATTTCATTTTTATAGGCAAAAATGTAAAGAGTACAAATGCCCTTCTATGAGTACATTCTTCATAAAATAATATTAACATGTAATATGTCTCAGCAATAAAAAGGAATGAGCTATCGATACACGCAATCACTTGGGCAAATCTCCAGGGAATTATGCTAAGTGAAAAAAAAAGTCACCATGAAATGTACTATATAATTTCACTTATATATTTTTGAAATGGCAAAATTCAATAAATGAAGAATGGATTAGTGGTTATTAAGCATTAGGCATGAAGTTGGGAATTAATAGAACTATTGGAAGCAGGTATATGTGATTAAGAATGGAAACAAAAAAATTTTGTGTTGTTGGCAGTGTTGATATTGTTCTGAATGCCTGAAACTACAAAGAACATAAAATTATGTGGATACATGACACAAGTGCTGGTATAACTGGTGAAATCTTAACAAGATGTATAGATTGTATCAATGTCAATGTCTGGTTGTGATATTATACTATAGTTTTGCAAAATGTTACCTTTTGGAAAACTGGGCAAAGTGAACTCTCTCTATATTCTTTCATAAAACTCTTTATGAATCATCAATTAGCTTGATCAACATTTCATTTGAAAATCAGAAAAGTAGTATGGTGAACACAAATTAAGGACAAATAAGACCTTAGGAAAAGAAAATGACTTCACAAAATGGTTAGATTAAGGCAATGTATTTGGAGTGCGGCATTGAGGACAACACAATCTAAGCAACAAGCATCTTTAAAAGATACTCTTTTTCATTTGCTGATTAGAGAACACATTAAAATAAATGACTATCCAAAATCTGAGGAAAATTAGTAAATCTAGAGAATATGTCTTACTATAATTTCAGTGCTTATATGATTGAACCAAAACCAGAAAGGGAAAGCAAAATTGACCAGAATGGATAAATACATTAATGAACTATTCATTAATGGAAATATAGTATTTTTATATTAGAATTAACCTTTTAAATATTAATGCTATTATTCTCAGGCATAACAGATACAAAATCTTACCACTACTTCAAAGCAGCAAGAACTTTTGCTCTGTCAAACTATATTATGCGAAGAGTAATAAAATTTTAATTGTTTCCTTTGAGAGAATATTCATTGTGATATGGTAAGTTACCCTACACAAATAGCATGTTCACATATCATATCTGAAACTTTGATCTAATTCTGGTTCTTCCAGGCATCTATCGTGAATTGTTATGGCTTATCTGAGACAATATTATAATATACTTAGAAGGCTCTTTATGAGTAAAAACATATGAAATTTAAAAACAACATTGATCCTAAGCTCAGTATTTGTAGATCTATGAGTGATTTGCTCACCAAACTTTATGTAGAAAATTTTAATGGCTATAGAATGAATGTTATGGCAAAATATAAAGGCATTATCAAAGACTTGCTCAGTTAGGGTAAATAGTATGTAAATGACATTGACATTCTTTTTTTTTTCTTCTTCTTCAATTTATTGCCAAGGGAAATGATTTTCCTTTGCTTCCCTGCAAATCAGTTGTACTACAGGTTACCATTCTCATTATTACATGACAGTTCAATTGCATGAATCTGCTGTTTTAGTATAATTATTCTTATTAGTGGCTTTGCATAAAAATCTTTTGAGATAGACTATTAATTCCATTGTTTGTGGAATTAGCAATGAAAAACTCAAAAATGAATGGACAAATAATACTTGTGAGGTCATAAAATAGTCAATATTTTGACTCTTAACAGTGTACTAGTCTATATTAATGAATATTTGATTACATGTAGATTAAATATTGACAATTTTATGCCCATTGCTCTATAACAAATTGACAGTGACATTAATTTTAAATTACATGTGTGATGGTGAACAGCATATTTAATTGGGAAAACAAAAAATGAGATTTTCTTTCTTATTATTTGGTACAAATTCAGTTTCATTCAGGGCAATTTATCAGTCAGTATTATTTGCATATAAATATAGGCAAACTGTACAATTCTACCATTGTGTTCTTTTACCCAAGTCTTGAGTTAATTTTCTTCTTCACTTGTTCCCTATCCATTAGTCTTCCCTAGTTCTATTTTCTTCCCTAATTTGAGTTTTAAAATTCTATCATCTTTTCATAAAACTTTCTAGTCAATATCTTAATGCCTTTGTCCTTTTGGACATCATCACCCCAGAAAACACCACTTTTCAAATAATTCAGTTTTCTGTTTTCTCTCTGCCAATATCCAAGCTCCTAACCATTACTAGAGAAAAATCACACCCAACAACTAGTATATTTACACAGACTCTCAACATTGCTGCTCAGCAAATACATTGGTTCTTTGGTCAAATTTTTGTATTGTTTCCTCAGCCAATTTTTCCAACCAGTTTCAGTCTCCTCAAACTTCTGTTCTGCTTCCTTTTCTCTACAACCTCATTTCTCTTCTCTTTCTTTAGTGAGCCCCCTCTCCTTCTCATGCAAATGATCTAGCCTACTAAAGTCCAGCGAAACTAGATGTCTTTCAGATGAGAATAACCTCAAGTTGATGATATACAAACTTATTTTCATAGTTTTTTACAAATGGGTTATCTGTTTATCTTTTCTCGTTACTTCCCTAGCTTTCTTAATACCCTCTTGCCAAATCAATCTTTTTTTCATCTTCAAATTCCCATTCTTTTTTCATACAGATTAAATCATATTCATCTTCAGAAAAAAATTTTAAGCCAGTGTATGTAATTATTACTTTACTATTCTTCTTTCCCACCCAAGATTCTCGATAAAAATATTTCCCTCATAATTTCCACCCTGTCATTCTTACTTGCTAACAAACTCCAACGAGGGTTCTTCCCTTCACTGTTCTGTAGATGTTGGCCTTGCCAAATGCATAGACAAATCTCTTGTGGATAAACTCCTTAGGAGAAGAGATAGGAAGTAGCTTAGCAATAATGTTGTTTGCAAAATACATTTACATGTTCAGCATTAGTGCTTTCCTGAATCCTGACCCAGACATATCTATTTGTCTTTCTTTCCAATGTCTTTCACAACCTTAATGGTTCCTACTTCAGTGAATGGCACCATAATCCATTCAGTTGCTTGAGACAAAAATCTTAGGGTCTTTATGGATAACTTCCCTGAGTCCCCCTCAATAGTTCTCAACCATTCTTGGAATAATACTGAAAAGTCTTAAAGGTCCACAAGTTTCTATAGGAGGAAAGTCTACCACTTTCCTCTTCAGTGATATCAGCAACTGTTAACTGAGGAGATAGAACGAAGTCTGTTTCACTTTATAATTGATGTAATTCTTCTAATAACAAATGAATCTATTAGTAAATATTAATTTTACAGGTATTTTATACTGAAAGAGAGTGGAGTAAGCCCTACACATGGATAAGAACATTTTAGAATTCTCCACTGGGTTCTAATGCACCTAGAGATTTCAGTGTTGTTTTAAAAGCCAAATGGCTTGGATCCTTTAATATTTGCCTATATACTTTTCTCTTGTTCCTGCATCCCCTTTAGCCTAGTTTAGTGATTTTCTGTTTCAGTGTGCACAGGTATACTAAGCACAGTTGTGTATGTTATCCCACTTCACTGAGTTTTTAAAACATGTACTACTGTAGTTGTTCTAGGCCTTCTGATTCCCTGTTCTTACTATATGTTATGCTCTTCATCTATCATCACTGCTGCCTTTTTCAGGTCATTTCATCGCAAATATTCCTCGTTCATCTCCTTCTAGTTAAATCAAGTTTCTTTTATACTCATAATCAAAGCACTCTGTAATTTTTCCTTGTTGAATTATCAAAGCTTTCATAAGCAAATTTTGTGATTGTGATTTCCTTCCCTAGACAAGACCTGGGAGAGAAGAAACTATATTTATATCTCCAATACTTAGCACAAGGTCATAAATAGTAGCTGCTCAGTAAATACATTAATTATGTGTTTCGAATTAAAATTAGCACATGTATGCAGTACCAAAAAGTCATTAGATTGAAATATGTAAGCTAACCTCTCTGGATTAGCTTTAACCTAAATTCAAAAGAGTGATTATCATAAAATATCACAGCAGAGGGAAAATGTGAAGGCAAATTTCTTCTATAATTTAAGTCAGGTAGTCTTTACTTTTTAATCAACAGGAGGTTAGAAAGTATTTTGTTAATTCAAATCAACTATTAAAATATAAATGCTTTATTACTTTGAGGGTTTATTCCTTCAGAACTTCAAAATTAATATATAATCCAAAATGTTCATTATAAATGAAGTATGTGGCTCTATGTGATTAGGTGCTACATTTCAATACATAGATTTTATACACATACAGAGCCATGCGCATACATATTTCTTCTTAAAATATCCACAATATAGCAGTCAAATTTATGGTCATAGACTCAAATCTTTATAGCTATTATGGAGCCTCTGGAGGAATCTTGTTTAAGATTGTTAAAGATAGCATTCACAGTTATACTCTTAACCTTGGTAGATCATTAAATAAGAACATACTAATGAGACATTCCCTTTCTTTAGCCAATGCTTCTCTTTTTACTCATCATGACAGCATCCATACCATAACTACAAAGTAATCTGTTTTGTTGTGGAATCATAATTACATATTGACAAGTTAAACTGTGACACCTAAATCAGGGGAATTTCAACTATTATGGGAGCATTCTCATGGGGAAAACCTAAAGGGACATCAATTATTTTGCTACAATCTCACTCCTTTTCAATTTTCCATTTTTGTGTAGAATGAAATTCTAGGAGAAAAGAAGCTATAAAAAAGACAAGACACAGTACTTTACCATAGGATTGAGAAATAGCCTCTATAGGTAATTAAAATAAACACAGGTATAGCTTATCAGTAAATATATTCAAAGGAAGACTTTTATATCTAGATAGTGTATATTTTCTTTTTTTCCCATGTGAATGCACATTAAGAAACAGTACTATGAAATTATATACATGTATGTGTGTGTGCATGTTTAAATACACATACATAAAATCAAAATGATACTGTAGTTGCTTGAATTAAAACAGCAGGTAACTAAGTAATTGACAAGTTTTCTCAGTGAAAAGTAACAAGCTCTTATCTGAGTTGAATTAATTTTAAAACACCTTTGCTAATATTATAGATCAGAATTACTGTTATGGATTTTGACACCAAACCAGTCCACTACCAAATAAAAATATATTCCAGAGAAAGTAGAAATATCATCATGTATACTGTTTGCCTGTAATTTAGAAATTAAGACAGAGCCCAAATACCTTACAGTGCCAAAAACTTGGGATGCTCTGACAACTATTCTAGAAATCTGTCATCATCCCTAGTTTGTAACCCTGAAATACACTACATAGGATGTATAGTTCATATCTATGTTTCTATTACTTTGAATCCCCAAAGAAATTGAAATAGAAGCTGCCAGTTTAGCTGATAGGGGATTGCTTTCATATTTTCTTAAGTTTTGCAGTTCCACTTGAGTTGAAGAGCATTAGTTATTGGTTAAAAGAGGGTTTTCAGAGTTATGGATTTTAGCACTTTGTTGACTGAGAATTCTGATGCTCAGCAAACTTGGCTAAAACCTAGAAAGTGACAGATTCAAGAAAAGTTGAAAAATAGGACACACAACTGTAAGCTCAGCTGATAAACTTCCACTAGAGATTTAGTGTTTCTTAAAGTGCTGATGCCCAGGGGAATATGGGAAAACTGTGATCACAAACTGATTTCTGGATCGTTCCTTTTATCATAAGCAGTGATTAGACTGAGATCAAAATTGGTATGCTACATATCTATCAAGAGATCATGTAAATTGCCCACAATTTTGATATTTTTCTTATTTTTCTTATTGTTTTTTAATTTGTTCTATGAAAATAGTTGAAGAGAACAAGTATCACTAAAATCTATCTACATTAGAAAAATTCACTCTTTTAGACTGTTTGTCAGAAATTTGTTTAGCATGGAGGAAAACATACCATGGTGGCTCACATTGTCTTCCTATCTGAATATGGAGCTTATCTATTTAGGGGAGTTGTACACTTATTGAGAATTTTCAACATAGAGAGCAGGCATAGAACAAAATGTTGCTAGTTGTCTAGCTTTGAACAAATTATCTAAGTTGAATGAACTACAGTTTTTTTCATTTTTAAAATGAGGGTAATAACTCCCACCTCAGGGGTTTCAAGAGAAGTGTGCCTGCTGCAGACCCTTGAGAAACGCTCCACTTGTCTACTGGTCAGCTATAGTTTGATTTATGAGAACAAAAAATCTAGAAAGCTTGGTTATGATAGCAACCAGTACTCTCAAATGTTTCCATTTGGGACTAATATATTTTTAAGAAACAGTCCAATATCCAAAACTAGAAGTATAGTGAAATATCCAATAACCCATAAATGAAGTAGAAAGAAAGGAAAGTTGATCCTTGAATGATTCCTTAGACATAGAATATCCCACATTTATTCTTCTGTAATGATTGCAACATATACACTAATAATAGGAGATAACACAATTTAGTAACAGAAGGAACCAACTGAGTTCACATTGTTCTCTGCCAATACACATTATTTCACTTCTCATGAATTTCAAGTCTCTTGTTTTTAATCTTTGTAGATGTGAATTCTTTTTTTTAAATCTCTGTAAAGCAAAATAACTTATAATTCTATCATCCTCACTTGAGAGAAACTAAATATGCCCCCCCAACCCCCCGGCACAGTAGATAAGAGACCTAATGATCAACCAGTAAGGGTGGGACTTCTAGAATAAACTTACTCTCATTTTTTAAATAACCATAGAAACTGCATTTAATGGAAGCCCCTCTATTCTACAGGTACATGGTTTCTTAATTGCTTTGTCTATAGTTTTGGCATGCATAATAAATGGGCAACTCTTGCTTTTGAAATTGATGTTCCTATTACTTGCATTCTGCAGTAGTCATTAACCACAACTAAAATATAAATATATAAATCAAAATAAGTGTTCCATAATGGAGATCATAAAATCTACTACATAAAATGACTTCATATAAATATACTGAACTATATCATCAGCCAAAATGCTAAACTTTAAACTGGAAAAATATTGTAGCAAGGACAAGCGATGGTAAATCATCACCGGACAAAATACTGCCACATTAATTTGTCAAAGGTCGAAAACATGAATGAGAAAATGACTGTGATGAGAAATACATTCCAGTGGTAGAAAATGGATTGATCTATACAGAAAATTTTGCTGTGAATGTGGACTTTTGATATCATGGTGTGATGTGGATGGAAAGAGGTGAGGAAGAAGCTATCAGTTCAAAAGTCACAATAATAAACATGGTAACAAATCACACATTGGTCAGTCATATTGTACATATTCTTTACATCCACAAAATAAAAAAGGTTGGAAGTAGCTTGATGTAGTAAACTGACATAGTACCTGGTGGATAGTAGGCTCTCAAACGTTCTAGGAGGAAAAGAAGTAAAAAATGGTAAGAAGAAAGGAAAGTGACAAAGATGAAACTCATTTTTAGATAAATATGGCAAATTTATCTTCTTAAGTATTAAATTGGGAAAAAAATCTTCAAATAGCCCTCATTGTAGAATCTTAAGTGTGTTGATGTTGGAGATAATATCAAAAGTCCAGCTAATATTTTCAGAGTCAAAATTGAATCTAAACCAGAGAAAAAATTAAAGATGTTCAAATATCTTTCTTTAAAATGTATCTTTGATTTCTCAAGTTTCTGGGGTTAATATAATATATGCATATCAAAGACTATGATTTCAAGCACTAAATTAAATTAATATTTCAATTAAAAGTTAATCACAGTTTCTTATAATATCTATATAAACCTTATAGTTCTCTCAAACTAGGCAAATTTAATCGTATATTCTTTCACAATTATGTATTGATTTAAAACATTTTTGTTAAAATAATTTTCTCATGTTTCCAAGAATTATTGGCATATATAACATACATAACTATATTTCTTATGAGTTTATTTTCTTACTAAGTTGCTTGAGTTTTAGGATCCAGTGTTATTTTTCTATGCTAAATGCCTGTTTGGCGCCTAAGAGATATTTAATGAATGCTTGTTAAATAAGAATATGTCTGTTATTGCCATAATGCATGTGTGGTAAAGGTCTTTAAACCTTGCATGAAGTGTTAAATATTGTCAAATATGGAGGCATAGAGAGTAGTGGTGGAGATAGGTAGTGTTTGCTAATGGATATGGATTTCTTTCTAGGTGATAAAAATGCTCTAAAATTTATAGTGGTGATAATTGCACAACTTCATGAATATATTAAAACCATAGAAATATAAACATTAAATGAATACTTCTTATGATATACCAGGTTTATCTCATCTTATAAAGCCAATAGTTGTCATGTAAATTGTGATAACTTTTCTCCTATGTATGCAAACTGACACTGAAAATACATGAGAAGAATCAAAACAGAAGAAGAATATGTAAATGGAAATGGAAGAGGATACAGAGGTGGGAATTCTTTTAATTAATGCTGACCATGGCAACAGTTCTTCCAACAGTGGTGGTCAATGACTGATCTATAAGCTGTATTAAGTATCTCCAAACTTCTTTTCCACAGATATTCCTACTTTGATGGAGTTCTGATTCTCATATTAAACTCTTAATTTCTGTTTTTAAAAATGTTGTCAGAGCCATTAAACTTTACCATAAGTAATGCCTCGCATGTGTCATAAATAGAAGACAAAAACTTATAGTTTTTTAATTCTGGAGAGCAAACCATTGTAAATAGATTATGCTTAGAAAATGGTTTAGAATTTCAAAACAAATTTTAAAAATCATGTCAGAGTTTTAAAACTTTACTGTCACTGGCAAGTCAATATCATTCCATGAATAGGCTAAAATAAGCATCAAGACATTCTCATCGTTAAGCCAGGCCGTATCTTGCTATGTGAAAGTCTCCTGAAATCCTGGGTGGTGAATAATAAGGAGATTACATTAAACATGCCATCTGTTGTGTTTTCTGGCTCAAAGAAGATGTGCAGCAAAAGTGAATTCCCTGAAGTACAATGTTATCAGAGATGCTTTTAATTATAGCATTTATTTCTACTCCTCACAAGAACAAACGTACATTGGAAGGAGGCATGCAGGCAAAAAAACATGGGAAGAAAAAGTACATTACTTCAAACTCAAAAACAAATTTTCTTCATGAAGCAGAATAATTTAATTACTATAAGATTTTCTCAAAAGATTTCAATTTCAGCAACAGAAATTCAATCTTAGTTCGTGCATCCCCAAGAAGTGAAGAGTGCCAGGTATTGCCATGAAAATGAATGACTCAATGGTAGTCCCCATTTTTTCTTCTTTGTGGTATAATATCTACCACTTGAAGCTATACCTGAGATCTACCTAATAATATAAAACTTATACCATCCAACAGTCATCCTAGTTAGTTCCTGAAAAATGTATCTCATCTAGTCAGCATTATGACTATTCACATGGATATGGAATACATTTATTTCTTTTCATGTCCTCTTTCAATCAGTCTTAGACTTAAATCTGCCTCTTCAAAGCCAGTGAGAATCTCATGCTCCATGAAGTCATTCTGGGTAATGTCTTGAGACCAAAGCTTATATCATTACACACCTAAGCTAACATGATAAAATAGAAAAGAATTCCTATTTTAAAAGAACAAAATTTTGCCCTGCTCCTTTTTTTTCTGGAATGCATTTTATTGTGAATACTGTGCATTTGAGGTTTACACCATGACATTATTTAATGTGTGTGTGTGTGTGTGTGTGTGTGTGTGTGTGTGTATTAGAGTAGGTAAATAGACAGACATGAGAAGGGATGGGGGGGTAAAGAATAGGGCTCACTCCATTTGAAAAGACAAAGCTCACTCCATCTTAGTTTACAGGTAACTCACCCACAAACTGTCTCCCTCACCTGTGTAGCAAGATACTATTTAATTTATTTATTTGTTCTATTTAGGCTTACATGATAACAGAGTGCAATTTGATTCATTGTACATAGATAGAGGATAACATATCAATTCTCCAGTTGTAAGTTATAAGATACTATCTTCTTAAAATGAAAATAATTGGGAGTAGCCAGCTTAAAGAATTTGCCAACTTTGGAGCATGCACAGAACACTGAAGCACTGTCCTTTGGGTGTCCCTGAATTCACTGTAATATCAGTTACATTATATTTTTGTCCCCTCCCCCCGTGGGTTACACTTAGGTAATGCTGAGGAAATTTCCAGAGTAGCAGAGCTGATGTAGGTATTACGAACCAAGCTAGGAAACAGCTGTAACCATTGAACAATTTGTGGTGTGGGTGAATTCCAAGCAGGTTGTAAAAGCCCACAACAAAGAAGACACAAGGTCATCTCCTCTCTTGGGCTGTTCCATCTCACATTCTCTGGAGTATACTTTTATTTTCAAAATAAAACGTTGAGCTTACTCTATCTGCTCTGTTTATCCTGACTGAAATCCTTCTTTCAAGAAGATAAGAACCAAGGAACTTATTGCCAGGTTTGGCTACCTCTGCTATTTCAGAGTAATATTTCACATTATAAGATAAGATTATGTCTTCACCTATGTGGTATCCATGCTATGTACATGTGGAGCAGTTAAACAGTTAAGCCATTTAAATAATCATGCTGTTATTTTACTCATCTCAATATTATCAATTTTATATTAAAGATAAAATATTAATGAATTGACTGATAATTACTTCTAGAGAGATTTGTTCTTTTAACTTTTATTAGTACAAATTTAGAGACATTCCTTGTATGACTTCTCACACTGAATGCAATTACTTAAAATTAAATTGCATAAAAATCTGTAATGCCAAAAGTACTATTAAGTCCAGTGACGTGACAAACAAATATTTTCTGATCAAAACTACCTGAATAGAGGCGGGCATGGTGGTGCACGCCTGTAGTCCCAGCACTTTGGGAGGCTGAGACAGGAGAATTGGGAGTTCAAAGCCAACCTCAGCAACGGCGAGGCACTAAGCAACTCAGTGAGACCCTGTCTCCACATAAAACACAAAATAGGGCTGCGGATGTGGCTCAGTGGTCGAGTACCCCTGAGTTTAATGCCCAGTACCAAAAAAAAAAAAAAAAAGCTACATAGCACATCATCATAACTAGGCAACCAGGAAATCATACACTGATTATCTTCTCATAGTCCAAAACTGATTAAATCAATCATAAAATGTATTTTGAAGTAGCATTCTACCTACCTCAACAGTATTGGAAAGACAGGGAACTTCCACTAAGTCTTATTAATATTTTCCAAAGCTCTCTTTGTAGTCAAAACACAAATCCTATAAATATAAGACTCTTCACCCAAATACATGTGATTAACTTTCATCCTGTTTACCAATGCTGTTTTATTTTATCTCAATAACAATACAAAATTTAGTAATCTGCAAGCCCACATTTACATTAATCTGGATTACCTTATTTTTTTAACTTTTATGTAAATCTTACTTTCTCTCTTCAAGTGTCATTTTTATTTTCTGCTAAACAACATCCATAGGTGGACTCAAGAATGTTTTCGAACTAGTATAAAAGATTGAAAATGTGTGCACATGTATTTTTCTTGTAGTAGTTCATTTTGATGTCATGATTCACTTTCAGAATGTGATTAAAAAAATTGGTATTCTCTCCAGAAAAATAACATATATATTCATTTAATAAAATGAATGTGTAGAGGTCACCTATCTATAATGCTTTTTCATTTTAATTTATTTAATAGTACTTTCTTATCACCTCATTTCTTATTCAATATTTTGGAATAAAAACTTTCAAAAGAGCAATTCCAAGGTGGTCTAATAGAGGTGTCCAATACTTGACTATTCTTCCTTAAGGAGAAAACAACAACAACAAATAAAACAAATTATCAGTTCTACTTTGTGATGAGTGGTTGAGGGAAGTCACTGAAATATAGCAATATGGAAATAGTATAAACACGGAGACCTAGTATAGCAGCACAGAGTAGGGCACAAAGTGCACTGTCAATCATAAACCCAGCTCTGCAGCTAAAGGTACTTTCTACGAAGGGAAAAGTAAAGAAGAGAGAGTCCCACTGGACCCCATCTCTGAAGCTGCCAGCAGTAACAGCTACAGGACACTTCCACAGTCATCACAGGCTTAAAGTCTCGTAGAGATCCTGGAGTACTCATGGTAGTTTTGCTTCAGAGAAATAACTCACATAGCTGCCCATCCATCCTCCAGACTACAGGCTGCTGTTATGTGGCTCGACATAGCAGTGGAACTATGAACACATCACCTGAGTCCATGAAAAAGCTTGTTGCTATGGGGGACAGGTGGTTCTGTGCAGTGGGAAAATACTGCCCTCCAACCTGAAAGGCCAATGCTCTTTCTTCTGCCACCTGTGGCCTATCCTCTTCCAACTCTGCTGCTTCATCAGTCATTGGACCACCACTTGGACTGAGGGTATTCACTATGAAAGCTACCTTATAAAACTTGAGAGACAGTTGATCCACCATGCACAAATATCAAGATAGTGACATGAAAAGAATAAAAAAGAAAGGTAATATCATGCCTCCAAAGGAACACAATAACTCTTTAGCTACAGACTCCCAAGCTAGGATTCTGATAAAGACTCAAAACCATGAATCCTTAAAAACTCTGAAACATAAAAGAATGCAGACAGTTCAAAGAAACTGAGAAAACAATTCATGATATGATTAGGAATTCAGCAAAGAGACAGAGATCATGAAGAAGAATCAAATAGCATTCTTGGAAATGAAAACTCAAGTAATGAGGCAGTGGTTGTAGTTCAACACTACAGCGCTTGCCTAGCATGTGTAAGGTACTGGGTTTGAACCTCAGCACCACATAAAAATAAATAAATAAATAAATAAAATGAAGGTATAAAAAATACAATAACATTAAAAAATAGAAAATTCACGTAGTCAAATAAAAAGACTGTTGAGCACCTCAATCACAGCCTAGATCATGCATAAGAAAAATTTCTGATCTTGACAATAGATCTGATAAAATAGCCCAGTAAGGTGAAAACAATGATGAAAAGATGAATACAAATGAATCAAGACAGCCTCTGAAATTTATGGGGTATTAGTGCACAAACAAACAAATGAAATTTGAATTGTGGGAGTTCTGAAAGCAAAGAAAAGGGAATGAGCATAGAAAACTCATTCAATAAAATGGTAGATGAAAATTCCCCTGATCGTGGGAAAGATATACACATCCAGGTTCAAAACACCCCAAATAGATTTGACCAAAATATTTTTATTATGGTATATGATAGTCAAACTTTTAAAAATCTCAGAGAAACAGTAAATTCTAAAACATCAAGAGAAAAGTGCCAATCACATATATGGAAAATCCCATGAGACTAATAGAGTTCTTAGAGGAAACTATATAGGTCATAAAGGAATGGAATGACTTATTTGAAGTTGCCAAAGCAAAAAATAAAAAAATAAACCAACTAACAAAAATATATTATACTTGGCAAAGCTTTCTTGTGAAATAAAAAAGAAGTAAAAACTTTCTAATACAAGAAAACACTGAAGGAATGCATGGGCATTAGACAGACCATACCAAAAAAAAAAGTATAAATGAGTCCTACATCAGGAATCAAAATGACTAACTAGAAGGAAGGGACCAGGAGTAGGAAGGAGGGGAGATCATGGTACACATCCAAAGGAAATGAGATTGTTATACCAAAAAGATACACATTTGCCCATGTTTATTCAAGAATTACTCCAAATAGACAAATATGGAAATAACCAAGATATTCATTAATAGATTAATGGGTTTTTAAAATGTGAGATATATGCAAAATAGGTTTTCATTCACTGTGACAAAGATAAAATCTTATCATTTGTGGAAACATGGATGGAACTGGATGACATTATGTAAAATGAAATAAATTAGGCATAGTAAGGTCAAAATTGCATGTCCACACTAATTTTGAAAGCCAGAATAGTAGGTTGCAAAGGAATAAAAAGAATAATAGAGTCTGCTAAAGGCCAGGAAGGGAAAGAGAAGAAGAATGGTGAAAGGATGGATAAGGAATACCAAAATATAAGGGGGTGAGTAGTCTGGGTGTTGTATGGCACAGACACACAAATACAGTCAATAAGAATTCATTGTAAATTTTAAAGTAACTGGAGAAGAGGAGTTTAATGATTCCCAACACATAAAAACAATAATATTATAGGAGATATAAATGCTAATTTGTTTTGATTTACACATTACAAATATCAAATTATGGTACCTATATGTCTAACTATTATTTGTCAATTAAACATAAATCTTTAGTGTCTTCAGAAAAGCTTATCATTCCAAGATCAATTTAATCATCATATCTGTCTAGTAATAAACTATGCCATTTAGAGAGAAAATACTCCAGGGAAACACCTAAAGAAAGCTATTTCCATGGTGAAGCAAAGATATTATTTTTTAAAAGTTTCTTTTTTAATTTATTTGTGGTTTGAAACAAAACAGCATCAACAACAAATTCTTGCTAACTATCCCAATGTTTGAAGTAATGGCCAACAGATGTATTATTCAACTGCAATTTACTACCTGCAAGTTGTATGGACAGAGTTCATGATATAATTTAGGTAGCTAAACCATAATTTTGCCTTCCCTATACTGTGTTCCTTCTTTTGTAAGAGGCTATAATTACACCTCACACGTAAGAATTCTTCTAAAGCCATTAGAGATGATCAGACTACTTGGGAGAAGCCAGTCAAGTAGTGCTGTATTGAACTTGATTAAATTAGCAGAAACTTAAAAAAAAAAAGTCAGGCCAATTTTAGAGTTCATAAGTGGTTATTCTGTGATTTCGATTTACTGGAAGTAGAAATTTGTGGTCAAGGAAAAGAAACACTTAACCTTATGAATTATCTTACATATTTCATCTAGTAAAACATATTAGAACATTGAATAAGAATATAATATCTTTAAGCAATTGTAATAAAATATGTACTCAACAGAGTTGCTTTTGAATAGGGAATTGATCATGGTTGCTGGAGTCTCACGAAAACCAACAATTAGAATATTATGACCAAATGTTACTGGTCCAAACAACCTAGGCACTTCCACTGTTATTTAATTATTTAATTAATTAATTAAATTAATTTTTTAATTATTTTAATAAAGTAATAAAAATATTAAACAAAGTAGAAAACAATCAAGTACTATCATGAGTGACTCATTTAAGTTTCAGTTATTTTAGGCTCAAATGATCCATTATGCTGTTATATTATTCATTTAAACCTCTGTTATCCATAGTTCTCAAGATCATCTCTAACTCCAGAAATAAAAGTACTGAATATTTTTCAGAATAATTTTCATCACTTTAAAAGTTGCTAAAAATATTTCATTAATTCCAATTTGAACAGTATTTATTTAACTTCAAATTAGGAGAGGCAGAAGTGAAACATGATTGTTGACTTGTAGGGTCTCATAATTGAAGTAGACACAGTATAGGAAGTGCTAAAACTGGTAGATGTACCTTAAGATTATGAAGAAAATAAGTGCAACAAGAAATAAACTAGAAAAGAGAAGAGAATGTGGTATTCAAATTAAAGATAAACAAAATTGTTTTGAAAGGAAAAGTAGTAAAGTGAGTCCAGTTAGAGAAGATCATTTGTCCATAGGCACATGATTAGCATGCAAAAAGAATGCAAATTTGGTGGGAGTGAGGAAGTAGGGTAATATTCATAATTTGGTGAACTGGAGTACGGGAGTGCTGGTTGGCAGAGTGCACCAACCACTTTGTATCTGTTAGATTGAGCAGGTGAACAGGTGGTAAGAATGTAGTATTGAGTAAATAATGGTGAACAAGGTATCACAGGCAGTTGACCTATACATTTATTTATTCCATTAAATACACCTATGCATTATTTTTCTGAAGAGGATATCTATTTCTTATTTGAGACACATTTAGAAAAGTAAACTTTTTATTACTAACTTTGGTTATTAGTAAGAGGTAAAATTACTTGGGTAGTTTTTCAATATAGCTAGTACCTTCACTATATTCATGCATACACTTGTATGAATTCCAAGGGTACATAATAAAATTAACTTAAAAGCAAAACTCTCCTTCTACATAATTATCAGATTCCTATCTCTGCATTCCTGTCTAAACTTCCTGAAAAAGTGAGAATCAAGTTTGTTCATGTCTTGTCAATTTATTTTTAAGGTAGAATAATCTGCTATGAAGAATATTTTATCTATTTATTTAAGAAGTTAAGATATTTTAGAAATCAGGTCTCTTAAAATATTCCGTCCTCTTCATTATTTGATCTTAAAAAATAGTAGCTTGCCATGAAAATAAAAAGGCAGTGATACTGACTCCAGGTAGAGTACATCAACATGGCCTCAATCATAGTGTTGAAGGGCTTCAGAAGTGGCCTGTGATGGCACTGGCCCTTTTTCCCTTTAAAGTATCAACAATTATGTTGAACTATATTATGGAATGTATAGGTGAATGAATGATCTTAGAACATGAATATATGACTGACACATTCAGTTTCAATTTTGACCTAGGACAAGGAAACTAAAAAGGATCTTGTATTTCTTTTGTGGTCAACCTCCATGTTTCAAGCTGAGCCCACTAAATGAGTGATTTATCTTGGGTCAGATCTATTGTGTTAGCACACTGTAGCTCTGTGATATAAGCTTGCTCTGCTCCAACTGACATCAAACACGGATCTCTTATTTTTTTTTTAAAAAAAAATCTACTGATAGGAGAGAAGCAAGAGATAGCATTCACAACAGAATGTCAGTGTGTATGCTTGTTAACTATCTGGTAGATAATGCCACGATGGCTTTATTTAGATACTCCAACAGATTCAGGAAGAAATAAACATCAATGAACTAAAAGTAGAAAACATACCAGAATAATGCTGGATTCGATCTGTGGCAGATGAATGACAACACATTTGAAGAAATGAAAAATGTTAGAGCACGGGGGTAATAATATGTAATAGACACACCCACACTAACCCAAATACATTAACTGATATTCTAAGAGTGAATTATGGATTTCTACTTTAGTTGACTCTAATTTTCAATTCTAAAAAATGCCTTTTGGAAGGAAATATTCACTCTGACATCAACTGTATTTCTGAGGAAAGCAGACCTAAATGTGCATCTGTTGCTTTTACTGGAAGATTCACTGGTATTTGGGCTTACCATGACTGGGATGATGGGGCATCACTTCTTCAGGGAGGCTAACCTAGTCTCCTTAGTATGGGAGTCTCTGAATTCCCAAGAACAAAATACAGCAAGATCCTTTCTGAAAACCCTTTCAAGTCTTTGCTTGCACCACAGATGCTGACACTTCATTGTCCAAGCAAGTGCCACGGCACTACTAGATTCATAGTGTGGTGAAATATGCTCTATCTCTTGATGGAAGAATGAGAAAATACTGTAGCATTAAAAATAAATCTATCACAAAATTAGTGCATGATGTGCTCATAACTAGAAATTTTATGTATCACATGTAGAAAAAAAATCCAAAAGTACTGGTTAATATAATCTGTAACTTTTAAGAACAGTTTAAAATAAAATCTTAAGGTATCAATGTGTTTTCCTGCTTTTAAAGTAAACGGATTTAATTGATTAATTTACAACATTAATTTGATGTCCAGATTAATGTTGTCTCTTCAAAGAAAAAATGAAAATGAATTAGTGTGTTATTGTTTAGAATATGGTATAAACCAAGAACAGTCCATAATCAAAAGCACAAACATACAGAGAAAATGCCACATTAAATTTTTTAAAAACACATACTATCCTTATTGGTAATCAACTTCAGAGTTATTCCCTCCAACATCCATGGTAATAGGGACTGAACCTGGTGCTCTACCACTTAGCTACATCCTCAGTTCTTTCTACTTCTTATTTTGAGACAAGGCCTCCCAGAGTTTCCCAAGCTGGCCTCAGACTTGGATCCTCTTGCTTCTGCAACCTCCACTGCCACCTCAGTTACTTGCATTACAGAGTACCAGCAGCTATTTTTAAGAAAAAAACTGAAGTCAATGTTGTGTTAGCCCTAGAAAAGTAAACCCACTCAAGAACCCCTGAAATTTATGTTGTTGCTGTTATCACTACATGCTTCCAGCTGGGAGAACATCGATGTCTTCTTTCAGCGCTCTGAATCCCAGGGTATTTCTCAGAATTGGCAGATGGATGGTCTAGTGCTGTGTGAGACAGCAGTTGCCTGAAAATACAGTATTCT
>CM053404.1:91754935-91761785 GCA_028644305.1 Xerus rutilus | reverse complement strand
TTGGGGGAGTGTCAAGACCCTATCTTCTCCTCATCAGTATTTAACCTTGAGGCAATTATTAATGAAGTGAAGCCTCATTTTTTAATATGTGAAAATGATAATAAGTGTGTGATGAGGATGTCATGATTTCAGCAAGGCAGATGACTTATCACGGTGCCTGGAACATTGTAAATGCTCAACACATGGACATATTGTTATTAAAGTCCAAAATGTGTTATAAATTATGTAGTATCCCTTTGCTTTTCTTTCATTAATACATGATAGCAATCTTAGTCAATGAAGGTAAACATTACAGGGCCCTACAACTGAAATGACTTATAGTAAAGGCAAAATAAAGACTTCTCAGGCCAAAATTACTACACTCCATCAAAGTTAGTACTAATTTCTGTGCTATTGTAATTATGTCACATACATACGTTGAATTAACATCTTAGACACTTAAAATTCTGTATTCTCATAGTACCAATGAATAAGTCTCAAAAATTGATTAATCAGGTTCCTGGAAAATAAGTCTAAGATCTAAACATCTGCCAAATAGAATACTAAGCATATTGTTGGCCATTGTAAAGTACTGAAAATTTCAAATGAGTATATATTTAAATCACAATAAAAATAACTGAGAACATTTTCAATAAAAATGACTGAGGAAGTTTTCAGTAATGGAGTTGATAATTCATATGACTATTTTCTAATGTGTCTTATTATTATGTAACCATATATTTTATATATAATTTTTTCATAGAAAAAGAAAAAATGTAAAGTTTCATGAAATGCAGCAGTTTTAAAAAATACTTCTTCAAACATAATGAAACATGTAAGCATTCAGTAAAAATTTGCAGTATGTATGAATAAGTAAGTAGAAACCTGATTCAATACACGAATCAACCAGTCAATGAATGGACCTTGCAAATGAGGAACATCCTTCTTTGGAAACAACCTGGGCCAGAAGGCATTTCATAACTGTATTTTGTGGTATACGTGTTCTTTAAAACAAAATAGAGGTGTATGTAGATAGATGACAAAAACTGATAAAACATTTCTATAAAACTATATGTGTCAATGATAACTGATTTGTAAAATTTACACAATATCATGGGATTAAAAACCTTCAATTTATCTGATTTCCATAAACTGGTCTTAATTGCTTGAAATAAAAATTTTGAAGTTGAGAATTTAAGGAAACCACACTTACTTTTTAATTATTATAAGGCATCACATATTTACAATTGCATACCTTTCTTCTAGATAAGCTGTTATGGGCCAGATGATTTCAATATTAAGAAAGTAGTTTTGCTTTACTGGTACAAAGAGGCAGCATTGAAGTTAACATTTTGCTCCAGATGCTTGGAATAAAAGGACAAGTCACATCATTCACTCAAACCTCCAATTCCCCAAACTAATAGTGCTAGGAAAAAGACGAAGGGAATAGACAGAGTTTGAACCTTACCCCAAAGGCTAATAGAAGATAGTTCTGTCAAACTCCTCCAAGCAGGAGATACCCTTAGCAACACTCAGCCCCCAAATCAAACCTAGGGAGTCTTTAGGCGTTCTGCTTCATTTGACCTCCATATCACTGAGGACAAAAAAGGAAGTAATGGTTCCTAAAATCATTGGGAAATAGATTTTAAAGGTTTTGTAGATCAAAATCAGCATCTTGAATTGTGAGGGGAAGAAAAATGTACCTGTCAGTACAGAACAGAAAGAGAATGATCTTTTTGTAATAAGTCCCTGAATGGTGGCAAGGAGATTAGCTCACAGGTCTCTGGAGTTCTCCTTTATTTCTCCTTCTCATTCCACAGAGACTCTAATTTGGGGTGTATTAAATGAGGGCCTCCAGTGGGCTTCAGTAACGCTGTGGAGTGTGGCTATGAGCTGCAAGGTGAGGCACATTGCAGCATGTTATCTACACATGGAGAAAGAAGCACTGTTCTAGCTGCGTAAGGAATCAGTGGAAAAGAGAAAGGAAACACCACCTATTGAGCTTTCTACCAAGGATCAGGAAATAATAAGCAAATTCAGAGACATGGAAAACAGAAAAATGGACTCCAAAAAAACCAGAAAATGCAATTTTTGTATCAATAGCATTTCAGTGCGATATAAAATAAATTATTACAAATTTAATATTTCTTTTTGCTAACAAAATATTTTATAACATTAAAGTGAAAGTTTATTTTGTCATTATCACTATATAGTAATTTTATTTCACTATAAGCTACCATTACTATAACTCAAATGTGTATGACTATAACTTTATGGTTTATGAATTACTATTATGTGAAAATAAACACAAGATAGTAGCAAGTTATTAGTTTTAAAAATTCCTTGTTAAAGCCGGGCGCAGTGGCTCAAGCCTGTAATCCCAGCACTTAGTGAGGCTGAGACAGGAGAATCGCGAGTTCAAAGCCAGCCTCAGCAATGGCGAGGCACTAAGCAACTCAGTGAGACCCTGTCTCTACATAAAACACAAAATAGGGCTGGGGATGTGGCTCAGTGGCCGAGTACCCCTGAGTTCAATCCCCAGTACGAAAAAAAAAAAAAAAAACCGAAAAGAAAATTCCTTGTTAAAATTTGTATTTTCTATATACTTTTATCAGTTATTTTTCAATAGCTGACAATTTAAGAATTCTAAAGTCTTTATTCATTATCAACTCTACTGTCATGATGATGCATATATTTGATTTTATATTTTAAAAAATATTTATTTTTGAGGAAAATTATAAATAAGAATTTCTGAAGAGTCAAAATCGACTTTATGAAATTTTTTAAATGGTTAAGTCTTATTCATTAATGTATTTCACAAGTCTTTCTTCATTTATTTGTTCAATTTGTCTCTTCAGTGTATCAAATTTGATTTGAAGCATCATATTAGAAGGATTAAGTCTGAGGACACTGATACCAGTAAGGAGAGATAGCACTTCTTAATTACCTAATAGCATTTCTGGGCTTTTGCTATCTGCCAGACATTTTTCTTAAACTATTAATAATGTGTCTAATATCCTTTAGGATATTCATACGATTCCTTTAAAGAAATAGAGAGTAAAGGAGGGAGATAGGGAGAGACGCAGCGAGAGACGAATAGAAGGAGAGAGGGCGAGATAATTGAGACTTCTGCACACGACCACAAGATATCACAGGGGCTGTGCCAACCTCAATTTGCCTGTTTCTGAAGCACATGTTCCTGGAGTCTCTGCAGATGGTAAAATACTTTCATACTCCATACTCTTTTTGAACAATACATGAACTAAAGCACCAAAAAGCCTTGTGATTGTGCTAGCAAGACGTAAAACTGATAGAATATAGGACAATTTCTCTTCCCTTTTTATTATGCTGCTTGCCGCTTATGTCAAGATTTTACTGCCTGTGGAGTATTGGTATTTCTAGCTCAAAATACCTGAAGTCCTTATTTTCAATCATAATCTTCTACTGCACAATAGTCATGACTTGGAAGAGATTACTGAAGAGTTACTGTTAGATTTTCTATAGCTGTTTCTTAAGCAGCTTAAACCAGAACTCAGCATCCTCTTCTGAATGAAGACTCTGTTTGACTTAATTTAAAAATATATTTCCCTTTAAAAAGAGGCCTTTGAGAAAACATTCCAATGAGGCTCTACTCTTTTTCTATGGTAGAACGAGAAACTTTCCTAATCCTAAGCTTGTTCTGTGGGGCCTCTACATCTATTTTGGGTCCCTCTGATAGTTTCACAATTGTCACACTGCGCTTAGTCTAAGATTGTATCTTATAAAACATAAAATATATTCCCTTCCTTGACTAAAGCAACTTCTATTTTCATTCATGGAAAATTTCAGAAGCTTTTCAAGTTTTCTTACAGTATTCCTAACAGAAAAGGGTATTTCAATCGAATGCTCAGCCATGATAAAATGCCCGTTCAGGTCAAAACACAAAAACATGAAAAAAAATCAATGAAACCAATGTCTTCGCTTTAGGAAGTTCATGGTTTAATTCTTTCCTTCCAATGAGCACTTCAGTAGTAATTGTTGTTATTTTATTTTTAACCATGCAGGTGATACATAAAGATTTACTGTCAAATTTTCCCAGAGTGTAGTGTATTTCTTTTTGTAGATCTGATTATGAGTTAGATTATTGTTGATTATAAAGAAATAAAGAGGTTTAGGACCAATTACTAGGAATAAATCTGTAAAAGTCCAAAATTCAAATGAATATTAGAAGTTTAGAATATCATATCATTTTCATGGATATTCCTTATGTTCAACCAAAAGCTCACACTAAACAAACCTATTTATAGATGCTTTGCTCAATCCTATGGAAATAGCAAGTTCCTTCTATGTTGTGAGTCAAAGATCTTTGAAGACTAAGTGGGAATAACTTTTCAGACAACTGGTGGTAGGGCATACAGTTTTTAAAATGAATTTGTCTATGAAAGCAAAATGAAAGGCAGAGATTCAAGATACACTAACAAAACAATATCTATCTTTCTTTAATCAAATGAGACAAACATGGAATATAGGGAAGGCTGGTCTTATGGATCTCTGCCTGCATATTACTTAAGAAAACAGGATTGAAATAAAAGAGTGTGATGAAATAACTGTCTACTTTGACTTGAATTTCTACAATAATTAGCTCACATGACTGAAGAATTTACTCTGAACCTAGAAATATTCTAAGCTAGTTCTAGTAACTCTCTGCAATGTGTACAAATCTATGAGGTATACATAGACTTGCTTTTATTTTCATATTACAGATGAGATAACTGGAGCGCAGTGTACTGACCAAGGTCAAGCAGCTGAGAAAGACAGGAGGTCTCATTTGTACCTAATCTTTATCTACAGCAGTTACCCACTCCAAACACTTCCCCTCAGTGTCTTACTTGATATGTCTTAAAAATGTATTTTGGGCATTCATAGATGGATATATTGGCTAGGATATGTCACCTTCAAATTCCAGAAGCAAATTTAATCTCAACATGTGTCTCTGTATATCTCCTGACCTCATCCTATGTTGACATAGGGTCCATTAGAAATGATTAGATCTTGAAAACTATAACATTTGTAAAAGAAAATGAATACATATGGATCAAAAAATCTGATATATCACAAAGGCTATTAAAAAACAACAAGAATAGCGACTCCACTTTAACCAGAGGTTCTTTTGACAACAAACACTAAAAGACCGACTTCAAAGTCACCCTTGCATGGTGGGGCAAATCATTTATAATGTTGAAAATAAGCCCAAACTGAACTTCTGATGTTGGAATGTGATTATTTTCTGGGCATGTAAACAACTATATGTTCAGTGATGAGCTTCTAGCTAAATATGAGGAATCTCAATGGAAATCTTATAATAGTCTAGACTCCTAATCTTCATTTGCATTTTGGATCTTAACATATTTATTTCTACTATTGTATTGCATGAAATTATTACATAAACTGTAAAGTTGCCAGTTAAAACACAGGATGGACAGTTAAATTAGTTTAATTTGAATTTCCAATAAACAATGAATAATGTTTTACATCAAGTTGGTCCCACATATTGCAAGGAACATTATAAAATTGAAATATTTGGGATATAATTAGAATTAAATTTTTTCATTGTTTATTTTAAATTCAAGTTGAGCTGGACATCCTGTATTTTATTGGCAATCTACTTTAATATCATTAAAATCTGGGCATACATATATTTGTCAATCACACTAATCTAAATAATTCTCAACCTACTGACAGGAATGCATATCAAAATAGCATAAAGATCATTTGGAATATTTTAGACAAAGAGCTATGATTTCTTCAAAACCTTAAAATTATTCTATAACTTCAGATAATTTTATTTATTTTTTCTGGGATCTGTAGATACAAAAATAAGATGAAACGCCTTAGTTTTGTTTTATGAATATAAACCCTTATTAGTGACTTACTTTCATTTTTTCTTGGGAAATAACTTTATGTTAAGGTTTAGAAAAAGGTAATTTTATTCTATTAGGTTACTGATATTCAGTAGGTTCCTTATTTTTACATGTAGCTACTGATTGCCATGTCCATCTATCACTTTTACCAGTCTGAAAATACGACAAAACATAAAGAGAAAGAATAGTTTTTTTTCTCCCCTTGGGCAAATTATACATTGGGGTTAAGTAAATACCATTCCTCTTCATGACTTCTTAAAGAATGGATCATATGAAGGCAACTACCGGAATGAAATTCCAGGCAGCATAGCAGTGGAGGCTGGTATTACCATTACTCTACACCAGGAGGCATATTTTTCTCACAAATATTTTCTACTCTACTATTAAACACACAATATTTGTGACCCCAAAAGAAGCTCAAACACAATATATAATTACTAATAACATTTACATTTATATAATAAATGAATATTCAAAGTTAATTCTTTTGCAGAATAATGTCATATTTGAAATTCATGAATCTAAAGCCTTCCAGAAGACATAATTTGTGTGACTAATTATTTTATAGCAATCCTTTAAAAACACTAACATTAATGCTATAGAAATTAATCTTATTAAATGCCCTTTTTAGGTGAAATAGTTATAAAATGGAGAGTGTGCTCTGAAAATTTAATATTATGGTAAATACTTTAAAATCATAAAGTGAGCATAAGTATTTTTTAAGAAAAACAATGAAGATAATGGAGCATAAATATGTTTTATCATGTAATTTATGTCAATCTTTAGTAAACTATGACAGAACCACTAACCACATATGGTAAAGAGAAAAACGTCACATCAGAAATATAAAAATAAAATTTTCATAAATTGAAACTAAAATGATTTTAGAATTTTACTTCTTTTTCTAATGTCTCGCAATAATTTTACAATTTAAAACTCACAATGGTAATTTTTTAAACTTAAAACTTTTG
>CM053404.1:91734935-91749935 GCA_028644305.1 Xerus rutilus | reverse complement strand
CGTTAAAATCCACTTGAGTGTCCTAGAAACAACAACTCTGAGGTTTGTAGTTAATTCTTTTGTTGTTGAATTCCAGAAGAAATTTTTGAAAGACTGTTTTACTCCAAAGATCTTTAATGAAGGCTATCGTCAGCTTCTATTCATCTAACAAATATGTATATATTTGAAAATCTGCACTTTATTTCATTTTCCCCACTTGAAACAAACTTAAATGCATAAAATATGCACATCATATACAAAAACATCTGCCTGTACCTTTGTATAGTAAACTATATCTTTGGAACAAACACAAAAGAATAAGGAAGAAGAAATAAAAGGTGATCTTATGTGTTTCATATATTGATTCTTTTTTTACTTTGCTACTAGTTTTCCACTATGTTTTAAAAATTTTAGCTCTATATTTTGGAAAATTTAAAACATACAAAAAATTAGAGATCATAGTATAATAGCCACTCAAACAGCCATCATCTGACCTAACAAACACTAGTGTTTCATTGATTAATCTAGTCTAATAATTACTATCATTATTATTATTATTATTATTATTTTGTTGAAGGAGTATTAAATTCTAAAAATGATACTGCTTATCCTGTAAATATTTCATAATCTATCACAACCAGTGAAGACTTTCTTTTAAAAAAAAACAGTTCTGTTATCACTTTCAGCTAAATAAATAATGAATTCCATATCCCATTCAAAACATAGTCATATTGATACTCTCTGCAATTGTCTCCAACATAAATTTTTTACAATGCTGGAGAAATAAACAAACCAACTAGGGTACCAACTCATTCTGTGATATTCAAAGCAAGTATGTGCCTTGGATTTACTATAAAAACTATATTTCATATTTACTAATAACTAATGAAGTAAAGTTTTCACCATATTTTCTTGAAAAGGCTTTATTAAAAATAAATTCCTTTTCTCTATTTTTCACATTCACACCGTACATTTTATTAGAATGCTATGTAATTGTTTTAGCAATAAATATAATTTTACAAAGTTGTTTTTGAAAATAACATCAAATATTAATTTAATAATTTTTCTTCCTATACATACCCTTTTACCTAGCCCAGTCTTTTCAATATCCTTCATATATCAGCTGTATATTCACTGCTTAGATAAAGATGAGACAAAGTGGGGAACAGTAAGAAAGCATTTAGCTATTTTGCAAAGTCCTAAACCTATGATGAGATTATTTTTGGTTGCTACTGTGGTCAAAATAAGTAAATTAGTAAGTAAATAAATAATTTTGTTTTGGAGGGAAGATATCCAGAAAAATATATGTATGTATATATATATATATATGTATGTATATATATGTCTTTTTTTTCTCTAGCTTTAGAATCTCTTTTGTCTTTTTGCATTTGGCACCTGGCCTAGTGCTATTGCCCAAGTCTAAGAAGTCATTATGTGAGTAGCTACACATATTGGACAAAGTTCTAGCCAAGGGCAGTTTAACTTAAGCATGCTTTAAAAGCTAGGAAAAATGGCCTCTCTCTCTTTTTCTATGTTTGGAAGTTTCAAACATGGGTTTCCTCATGCGTGCATTTAGAAGAAAGCAGAGGAAGACTGGTAAACATTGTCTCTAGCTAAAAAACAACTTGTCTGTTCATTGGTCCAGATCAATTCACCAACCACCAACAAAGTCCTAATATTGTCTCATTCTTGTTAATTTTTTGGCTTCCCTAAATGTATATTCTCTTTAATGCCAAAAAAAAAAAATGACAGCTAGAATGTGCTAGGGCCTGCTTAAATATTCAAAATATACTGATTTTCTTGACAAACTGAAATAAGATGAAATTTAATATTACCACACATTTTAGTGATATTTTTTCTATAAAATCTTCATATATTTGTCTTGAATTTATTCTCTGCAATATGAGCCACAGTTTTCATGAAAATGTATATTTAGATGAGCATTTGTATTTAATAATTTTTCTCCAAGTCTGTCTTTAGTATGTAGTATTATGGGAGTAAAAAAAAAAAACATCAGTTTCATTTGTTAAAGCAGATTGCAGCTATGATAGTGGTGATATATATATAATGATTCTGCTATTTTTTCACCAAGATACTTCAGTTGGCTTTGGCTTACCACAGACAGAATTCTATGACAACCAAAATATGTAACTATAACTACAACTTTGTCCATCTCATTAATGAATCCCAAAACTTGCTATTTCTTTCTAGTTTCAGGTAAGGGTAAATTGTCCACCTGGAATAACATAAGTATTTTGAAGGTATTTTTATAAAACAGCTTTGGTAAACTATTTACACAAGTCCTAAAACATTTTAGGGCAGTATATTTAAAGTGTGAATTTTTTGTCTTTGTTTTGACTGAAAGAAAAGAAGATCCAACCCATCCCACATACTTGTTTAAGAGGCAGCGAAGATCTAGTCTCTAGACTACTAGCTTCATGCCAATAAAAGATGTTTCAAGACAGAGATGAGAAAGTTGTCAATTAGAAAAACAGACCAAAACAAACTGCTAAACTGGGCACAGTGGCACACGTCTGTAATCTTAGCACTTTGGGAGGCCGAGACTGGAAAATCTTGAGTTTAAAGCCAGCCTCAGCAATGGTGAGGTGCTAAGCAACTTAGTGAGACTCTGTCTCTGTCTCTAAATAAAATACAAAATAAGGCTGAGGATGTGGCTCAGTGGTCGAGTATCCCTGAGTTCAATCCCCAGTAATGAAAAAAAAAACCTGCTGTAATTTCCCCCTACCCCTGTAAAGGGACAAATAGATGAGAATTGTGGGACCATGAGATTAAGAGAATAATTCTATAAAATGAATCCATTAACTGACCACATGCTTTCTTTGGCAAAAAGCAATCTACCTTCAGCCCCACCTGGCCTGAGAGGACAGGAAATGCCACATTTCTCAATAAACTGAGGCAGGGGATAGATGGAAGGTCTGACAGTGAGTGTAGATAATGACTGATGGGGGTTGATAAAATGAGGGCTGGTTATCAAAGAAAAGACAATGGATTGCTGACACCTAACCTGTTAGCTGGGGCTCCAACATCCTAGCACAAAGAGTTGCTAAGGAGATTACCCCCTGTGCTGCTCCTTTCTGCCCTTAGAAAAAAAGAAGGTGGAAGGTTTCTGCGGTTTGTAAGACACACCACACCCACTCCTGAGTACACCAGCTCTGCGCTCCCTTCTTTTCGGGGAAATCTGCTGCCTTTGTCCCTTTCTTAAATAAAACTTTATTCTTCCTTGCCTTGGCATTTCTCCGGTGTTTAATATTCAACACTGGGGGAATAAGAACCGGATAGATCCTGATATCCAAGACCAGTATCACCCCTACCTCTCCACTTGAGTCTAGGAAAGTTTCCTTCAATGGGACCACTTGGATTCATTGATGTTTACACTGATGAGTGTCAAGAATCTAGAAATTTCATGTTTCATGTTTTCCTTATACAGACGCATTTGTGTTTCCTATACAAACAAAATACAATGTAAGAAATAATGAGAGTCAGAGCTGGCATGGGGTTTACTTAGCAGAAAGAAGATGCAAATGTAACTCCACCATGTATAACATTTGCTTATGAGAAAATCAGCACCACAGACACAGTGGCATGGTTCACATGGGATGGAAGGAACAGGGAGAAGCACACCTACAAAAGATCTCCTCCCTGGATAGAAAGGTATCTTAAAATCCTGGAAGTCAGAGAACACCAAAGCTGGATTACAACAATGAAACTAGTTAAGAAAGCCCTTTTGTACTTTTTACCTCCTTTTGATATTCCTACTTCAATCACAGAAATGCCAGAGGCACTTTAATATCAGAAGCAGTGGGAACTAAAAAGATAGAAAATTTGGAAAAATTCACCATAACCCCATTTCCCATTTTAGGCAACCAGTTTAAAGCAGATTTAAAATGAATTATAAAACAAACAAAGAAACAAAAAACACATTTTTTTCTCTTTTTTTTTCAGTTTGGGTGTTTTCTTTTTATGATGACTATTTATGTTTTAGACAATTTTCAATTACACATCAAAATTGGAAAAAAATTACAGATAGTTTTTGTATATGCCCTGCCCCCAAACATGAAAAGTTCCTCACCCCAATATCCACATCATTCACTAGGAAGAAAACTTTTAAGTTGATTAATATAGAAACTATGTTCATTACCCTGAACTACTGAACATTATAATTTTGAACATCTTTTTTCTGTTTTTTAAAGTAAAAGTGAATTACTCAGACTTTTTTATTTTATATTACATATGTATTGGACAAAAACATCCTTTGCCCAAGATTTCCTCCACTGGCTAAGAAGAAGCAATCCTACAGGTTTTTTGTTTTGTTTTGTTTTGTTTTGTTTTGAATGAGCAATTATTCCTGAGGTAGGGTGTGGATCTGTAGAGAAGAAAGGTTCTGGTGGAATTCACCTTACTGAACATCCAAAATGAATTCAAAACTCAAATAGAGGAAACAAAATACAAAGCAAAATCATCAACTTCTCTCTTCACAGTTATTTTAATTGCTATTTATTATTTTTTTCCTGTAAAGTGTTCACTGGAAAATATTGTTGCATAAGACAATATATACATTTTGCACATCTTATTATTCTTGATTATATTCTACTTTATAGTATTTTATCAGTTCTAAAATATGTGCTTTCACATTGTATATCTTTGGTATCAGCATATCTTGCAATTAATGGCTTCATTCAATGATACTTGTATCATTTTTCTTCTTTTTAATGGTTCATAAAATAAAGATGAATCATAGAATTTAACAGCTAGTATATCAAGCACAGTACATTTGATCTATTTTAAAGAATATAACAATAAAGACAGCAGAGAATGACTGAATGTCCATTTAACTGTAACCCAGGATCACTGTTAACAACCTCAAGTGCAAAACCAAACCAGAACAACGCCAAGCCGTCAAAGTTCTGAATAGGACTCACCAGAGTTGGGGTCAGAGTTGCCATCTGCCTCGGTCCTCTTGTCCGGAGAAGCCTGGTCATAGAATTCGTCCTGTGGCTGAACCAGAGGAAGAGGGTGTGAGATCAGGGTTCCACTACCCACCGGCTCGTGGTCTCCAAGACCACTGTCACTGCAGCTTTCCTGGGAGCCGTCGGGGAGGTGAAAGGTAACACGGCGCTGCGACTACAAAGAAGACCACAGGACATGCTGATTAACACTCCTCCCACATAAAATGTTTTATGTGCAGTGGAACACAAAATCAAAGAACTTTCAACAAATGACATAGTGTAAAAACCAAAATAAGACTAGAGCAAAGCTAAGAACAAGCATTCATTATTTGCCATTTATTAGGTAATATACAACTGGCATACTATGAAAAAGAATTTCAATCTTGAATGATTCAAGATCATAAAACTAACACAAAGCCTTTGAAAAGTGTAACAAGAAAAGCAAATAAGAGTACTTATACCAGTCAACAAAATTATAGAAAATATCTAAATAAGAAGAAATATGCAAATACGTTTGCTGAATAGATCTGAATAAATACATAGATAATGCAACATTCCATTTCTTTTGAATGATCAAGCACTATGCTTACTTGAAGTTTTTACAACAATTTTTGCAATCAATATATTTCCTGCCCTATTTATTACTTGCTGTTTATAAAGGGCAACCTTTGTGTCTAAACCAATACTAGAACAATTAAAATCATTTTAAATAACCAAGTTCTGTGAAGTTGCTATTAATATTGTTCTTTTCCTAAAATACTTTTTTAAGAAATTCTTTTACAGAATTACTTTTCATAACAATATTTTTATGAAAAGAACAATATTTTTACTTAGAGTTTAAGTAAGTAAACCATTATTGCCCACAGGCTCAAATATTTCAAGCAGTTTTGGTTATGTAATATTTTAGTTGAAACGTGTTCAGAATATTATTTGTGCATTTATTTGCACAGTATCATTCATAGAAGCAAGCTAAAGTGAGTGTATGGTTACTTCAATATATGTTGCCATTTTAATAAAATAAAAATATGCATTTCAGCACAGATCTTAGTTTAGTTCTCTTGGTAAATGTTCATTTACCTGATATAATCCATGAGATATGAGAATATTTACAGCAAACTGGGGTGAACATTTAAACCTTAGGGAATTGCATGAGAGTAGTAAATTTGTGCTATACTACTGAGCTTAATTTTCATCCTGCTTTAACAGTCAAAAGACCTTTCAATAGCATGTCACATGTGGCCTTTTTTTTCCAGATTTAATGAAATTATGAATATAGAAATAATAACATAGATGAAATATAAATACATAATGTGTACTATTCATTTTGAGCTATCTAACATTTGTGTTTTCAAAAAACTAGTTAGAGTATATTCACTTAAAAATAAACAGGAAAGCAGTGAGAAGCAAATGCAGTAGAGATACTGCAACTCTATAAATGTGGTTTTATAGACTGACAATAGAACAGAGCCTATTTTCTATGAGTCACTGGTTCAAATCCAGCTCAGAGTCATAATGGAGAAGAGCTGATACCACTTTATTGCTGTTCAATGACCTGTGTGAAATGAGTTGATAGTTCAGTACATTTTTAATGAACTGATTCCAACATCACATAAACTATAATCATAAATGGTACTAATTGCATCCATTGTAGCACATTTCACCTTCATGCACAACTATCTTAAGAGCATCCTTCCCCTCTCAAAGGTTTTAACACGTGCCTAGGTGAGTGCTATAGAAAAAGCAAGTCAAACCTGAATATTAGTATTGGAAGTATATTTTTCCTTGCACAAGGAAGGTCACATTATTATCATTTTTATTTATTGTAGCATTTCTTTTCTCAGAAGAATTTAACCTTCTAGGGAAAACCAATATTTTCAGTTTATATTTCAATATGCTATCGATCTATTAGTACATTTTTGTGGCAAAGTCAATATTAAGGACAATGAACAGATTATCCATTGTATATGACTATCAAACGTGCCTTTTAAAGTGACTGTTCTGCCGAACAGTCCACAGATTTTAAAGATTTTTATCTTTGGTTTTATGCCTGCAGGAATTTCTCTCAGGTGTAATGCTGGTGAGTACAAAAGAAGCAAAACGTAAGCAAAAACTGAAGGAACAAATAATTTTGTGAAATTTATAAAGCATTTCTAGAAGTTTCATAAGTGATTAAGAACTGTTATAGGAAATTTATATTACCGATAGTTTTATAAACATAATGTTGCTTTAATTACAATTTTTTGTCCTAGCAAATGTCCAAATATGCTGTAATGCAGCGGTTCTTGCAGTGCCCATTAGAAAAATTATTTATTTAGCATCTACTCTCGCCTGCTACTATGATTCACTAAGAATAAAAAGTGAAACCTATTTTTCTAAAATGATTTCACTGTTTATTAGATTCAATCTGATTCACTGAGAATAAAAAGTGAAACCTATTTTTCTAAAATGATTTCACTGTTTATTAGATTCAATCTTACATATATTATGATATTTCCTTAACATTTTGTAAGTGTGAATTTAAAAATTATTAAGTTTTGTATAATTCATTTGCAAAGAGACTGTAAATTAGAGTGATATAATGTTTAAACTACTGTGGCTTATGGAAATATTTCTGAATTAATTTGACACAAATATGTTTAGGACTTAATTGGCAGAATTGTGCACAATTTATCTGCCTGATGGGAGGTGGGGATGGTGATGCATACAGACTAAGAATTGATATATGACTATTATGGTATGAAGTGAACTGATCAAGCAAATCCATCATTAATTTATCATGATGATGATGGATGTTAGTGGAATTGTAGTCTGAACTATTAAGGCATATGTATGGAATGGATCTGAATAAATTGAAATGCAGACAATTTGGAAGAGTGAAGTGTTGGGAGAAAGAGTGTCTGTGGATATGATGAGCATCTGTTCAGATCGAGCCAAAGAAAACCAAGGGGGGAGTCAGACCGGGCTGCCTGGCTTGTAGTCCTTGCTCTTGCTGTGCAAAGGTTGGCACAGCTCAGGGAACTTTGTCTCCTTAAATTAGTCTTTAGCTTCAAAAAGAAAGAACAAAAGAAAGAAAGAAAGAAAGAAAGAAAGAAAGAAAGAAAGAAAGAAAGAAAGAAAGAAAGAAAGAAAGAAAGAAAGAAAGAAAGAAAGAAAGAAACAAGGAGAAAATAGTGCCTGTGGTGTTAAGGATTAAAATAGAAAAAATAAGAAGTGTTCCAGATATGTAATACTCGACATACTGTACATACTCAATAGAAAGTAGTTATAATTCTTTAAAGCTACATTCTTTTAAACCTCTGGGTCTATTAATGTTCTTTCACAGTAGAAATAAAAAGCATTACTATTTTAGAAGAGAAATGCAAGAAGCACTCCCAAGGTTCCTGTGGATGTGATCAGCTCAGGGCCCTTTCTGAGGTGAGGCCGCTCTTCGGTGGGAGTGAAGGATAGGGAAGAATTCATGGTTCTTCCTCAGAGAAAGTGAAGGTTTGCCATTATCATTTCAGGAAACCCAAACTGTTTGTTTATTCAGAGAGAAAAAAGAAGGAGAAGTTTTTATTTACTCTCTGAGAAGTTGGCTTCCTGGCTTACTCTCATGGAAATATGCCCAGTCTAGGTTATAAATGTTTTCAAATCCTTTCTGCAGAGTAGAGGCAATGCATGCTCAGGAGACTGCTTCAGACTTTCTAGAACTTGGACATTTACATTTTTTTTCCTAAATATATCTTACCCATTAAATTTTATCCCATAGGAATTATTATTATTGCTATTATTATTAATTATTGGCTTTTTCTGGTTAATGGTTAAATGTCACTTTTGTTTACCTGATTTATCACTGACAGGTTAGTTCCAGGTCACTGACTAGCCTGAGAAAGAATGAATGGAAAAAGTAACTATTAAGACTGCTGCTCATTATTTTCTGTTAGGGTTGCTGCTTTGAATTCTGACCAGGTATTTTTTTTTTCTTTTTATCAGAGGCTATATAAGCTTAAAGTACCAAGTATACATGTATGAGTATGTCTAGGATCCATTAAGTCTGAAGGTCCACACAGGTTTGATGTGAGAATAATCACCAAGCACCTCTACCATATATTTTTCTTGCAGTTTTGTAGAGAGAAGAGAAATTTTAAGATGCTTAGGGAAGTAAGACTTGCCATGGCCACTGTTCTTGAAGACTCCAGAAAGACTGAATCACTTAATAAATCTCAGTTATTATTTGAGTGTTTTTCTTTTCTAATTCTTACTGGTATAGCATAGCATTTGCCAGTGAATGATTCACATTCAAGTGTATGATTCAATGCTATTATGTAGAGGAATTTTATGTGCAAATTTTGCTGATTAGGTTCATTATTTCATTGCATAAAATATCAAAAAGTTAGAAAAAGAGAGAAATGCCTAGTAGATGATTAATAAGTTATGTAATAGCATTCAATGAATATTGTAAAATACTTATATTTTAATATTAATATAAAAATATTTACAAGCAATTATTAAGTGTAAAAATCAGGTTAGTAAATGTTTCGTTTACTTTGATTGCAGTTGTGTTAATGCATCTTTCTGTGTGAATCTATGTATAACCTGATTTATAACTATGCGTGTACCAAGTATTTAAAATAGTCTTATTTGAACCAGGCATGGTGGCACACACCTGTAATCCCAGCTACTAGGGATGCTGAGGCAAGAGCATCATAACTTTGAGGCCAAGCTGGGCAACTTAGCAAGACTCTGCCTCAAAATAAAAAATAAAAAGGATTGAAGATGGAATTCAGTTGGAGAGTACTCCTTAGTTCAGTCCCTAGTACTGCAAAAGAAAAGCAGGGGGTCAGGGGAGTAAGTAGTTTTGCTTAATCATGAGCACGGTATTTTAATTTATTATTATTATTATTATTTTGTTGGTTCTAGAGATTGAACTCAGGGGCACTTAACCACTGAGCCACATCCCCAGCCCTAATTTATTATTTTGACCACACTAAAATGTCTATGTTTACCTTTATATTATGAGCCATTTTCTAGTTTGCATTTATTTCTCTTTATTACTTTGAATAAATTAAACCCCAGTTCAAGAAAACAGAAACATCTGGCATGTAGTAGGTATGTTTTCCCTTGAGCTTAGGAATGCCAAACCATCTTCTGATCTCCTTGCTATTCTAACTTTCATTCTTTACTTTCTTTATCTTTTTAATCATTGCAATAAAAGACCTTGCCATGTCCTCAAATATACAATAATAACATAAATCCTGTACTAAAGCCAAACATTAAAAATCTAGTAAATAATATCTCTAGTTAATGATTAACATGGAAAGTAAGCTTCTTATTAAAAATTATAAATTGATATTATAAAAATACAAAAAGGTACTTTGGAATTGTTTAAGTATGACTATTTGTAGAAAATTCTTTAAATATCTTTTCAATAAAATATTATCCTTAATTCAATTTAGTTCTTTTAACCATTTTAAGAAATAATATTTCATCTTCTATCTCTAAATCAACGTACACACACACACATAACTGTATTCTCACAGTAGCAAAAGAAATCATCTCAAAGAAGATTATTAAAAATTATGAAAACTATAATTATAAATATTTCATCTTTATTTTTAAGAGAACATACTTGAATTCAGATTTTTACAGCCCCAATGTAAGGGTAATACATGTTATTTTTCATTTATATTTTAGCATTTGTAACTGGTACATTGAGTTAATCTTCTATGCTTTTTATTAGAAGTACTTATGTTAAAACAATTCCATTAATATAGAACTTATGTCTATTTTTTAGGTTGAAAATTAGAGATTTAATATTCTATTTTAATCCATTACATTTTTTTCAAATGATGAAATAAGAGAGAGTGTCTTGTCTTCACAGGTCATGACAAGGAACCAAACTAAAATTAATATTTTCTGATTTACAATATAAAACCATTAGCATTGCCAACTCATCTATTCATTTAACAAATCAATACTGAGCCCCTACTATATACCAGATGCTATTCTAGCAACTAATAATACGATAGTGGTGTAGGTATACAGTCAGTGCTTTGTTACTGTGAACAAAATATCTGAAAAGACCAATTTAGAGGAAGAAAAGATTTTTGGGGTTCATAGTTTTAGAGGTCTCAGACCACAGTCCTCCGTCTCCATTGCTCTCGGCCTGAGGTAAGATAGAAAATCATAGCCAAAGGGCATGGCACTGCATAGCTTTCTACTAGCCCATGGCAGCTCATAAGCAGAGAGAGAAAGGAGCAAAGGCACTTGCCCAGTGACCTACTTCCTTTAGCCATGCCCCATCTGCCTACATTTACCACCCAGTAGTCCTTTTAAATTATTAATCCATCAAATGGATTGATCTTAATCCATCAAATGGATTAATCCACCAATGAAGTTATAGCTCACATAATCTAATAATTTTACTTCTGAACATTCTAACATGGCTTAATACACGATTTTTTCAGGGGACATCTCATATAGTGGAATATATAACATATAATATATGTCACAAACTTTCCTAAAATATTACGTTCTAAAAACTAGAATTTATTAATCTACTTCCTATAAGTTCTCAGGGTGCTTTTGGCCAACCACTGTGTCACCTTTTCACAATAAGTTTCCCTTCCGATGCCTTCTAGCTATGCAGACTTAAGCAAGGTCACTTCATGAATAGGGTACTTTTACCATATTAATCAGCAATAACCCACACAAATTTTTAAAAGGAGGGAGAGTATATGCTGAGCTTATGCCAGAACAATCTATAGATCTGTTCCCAGCCATAAATTGAAATCCATTGCCAAATGGAATAAAAGAGTAATAACAACTGTTCTGTTAGGTTATTTTTTGACACAAATATATGATTGTTAACTTTGCATGTCCTTGAGTGTTTTTTTTTTTTTCTTCCAATCTGGGTAGTCAGAGAAATGTTAAAAGCCTTCAAATAAGGACTGATGAAATCAAAACCAGTAAGTTTTGTGAAGAATGTATATGCTTGACATTTTAAGATCTTGTAATGGATAATTACTGAATTAGGATGTGTTAATGAAAATTGTTACAGGGAATCTAAAGGGAGCAGAGTAGCAAGAAAAATATCATTGTCCATCATCCTGCAAAGGGCTTTCCAATGGGCAAAGCTGTCTTTTCCACCAGTAAGGATTTTTCAGAGTGCTGTCCTGATTCAGAAATTCAAAAATGAAATAAGACAACATTCCACTAGCTGTCAGCCTCTCCCAAAGCTTATATTTTGGAATATTTGTACACAAAGGGGGTAAGATTCAGTTTGTGTTTGAGAAATATGTATAAATTCACTGATCATAGATAATGAGTAAAAAGGTATTAGCAATATCAAAATATTAAAATTTTGATTTCTAATTTTGCTTATAATATATGAAGAAGGACTATGGTACGGATGATACCTGGTCTTTTAAAGTCAAGTGGCATTTTTAGGGGAAATGGGTATGTTCCTCTATACTGGACTTTGTTCTGTTAACAGTTTGCTATCTGTTGCTAAGTAACTTTCATTTCAGGACAGGGCTGTCACCTTTTACTCTAACTTACTACATACTCTTGTGTTTAGATTTGAAGAATTTTTTAATAATATGCATGAGAATCACCCATTGACTTAAACTTGGCCTGTTTAGTTTATATTCCTTAAATGAAGGACCTATATGTATTTCTGGGCTTACTAGAGTGCTCTGAATATCTCTTAATACTCTCCATAGTGGGAGGTCTCATGTTAATGACATATAGTGACATGATTAATATTTGATATTTCCTTTTGGTTTCAGAATGATATGAAAGAAAGAGAAAGATGGGTGAAACTCTTTTTCGAAAAACAAACAAAAAAAGCCTATCACAAAGCAACTGGTATCTTTAAGAAACATGAGAAGTAATTACACTCTTTGAACTCCTTTTGGGTGTAACCATGGTTCTCCAATTTGAATGTTTGAGAAAACATAAAACACAAGTCTTTCTTCTACATCTTTCTCCCTAGAGGGATATGAAAGAATGAAAAAGATTTGAATTAGCTTCTCTTTTAGGTTTGAGGAAATCATCTCACCCTTCAGGATCCTTCAGGGTTAAGACAAGCAGAGAGGATTGAAAATTGTCTTCATAGTGGTTATTTCACTTATATTCTTATTTGTATCCTGCTATTTGAAATGTCCTGAACCTATTTCTTACTGTTGTCCAGTAGGAATGTAGTACTTAATCTGAGCATGCAAAATATAAAGTGATTACATTTAACAGGAACAACTGTTCCTGAATCTACAAGCAGAATTTTTGCATCTATAAATTATATGTACAGAAATATGGAAGAAACAACTCAGCAAGAGTCCTATCTAATTTAGTTTTCTAGTTAAAAAAACTACATGATGGAATAAGTTGCCCTTATCATATTTATAAAATCAGCTTACATGATATTTGTAGTAATTTAATTAGAAATTACACTGTTATCACATTTATTGAGTTATATATGGGAGTCACTGATGTAACATGTAGTCTTTTAAAAAAGATGCCCTTTCTTTAGATAATGAAAAATCACTAAAAACGTGTCAGATCTGTCAATATTGATAACAGAAATAAAGTCTGATTTAACATCTAGAGTTCAAGAATTTGTCTCAGTTATCTTTAACAGAATTAACAAAAGAGAAAATGGGAATTTCCCTAGCATTCCTCCTGTTAATAATTCTCAATACACAATAAAACCTGTACATTTAAAACAGGCCATTTTTTTTAATTAAGTGGTAGCTTTAAGATATAGTCCTAATTTTATATAATAATTAAACTCAGATCACAGTCCCTTGACAAAAAAGAGATTTTAAGCAAGGATCACACACAAACAACACACACACTCCTCTTCCCTGGTGTATTCCTAAACGGGCACATGATCATATTTACCTAGTAAGAAAGAAAACTACTAATTCAAGGCTGTAGAATACTGATCATGTTATTCCAAGTTAGGAAAAGAAACACAAATGGAGAAGTAGAGTGATTTTGGTTTAAAGTATTCAACAAATGTCTTTACTGTACAATAAAGTATTCAAAATCCTCATGCAGGATTGGCAATTTGCACCTGAAATGCACTATAATCTGTTTCAACTGTCTTTGAGTCATGTATTACAAATTTATTTTACATATTTAACTTTTCATCTTATCTTGTAGCATACAGAAGAACATTAACTTCAGTGGGGCGGTGCATGGCTGTAATCCCCATGACATGGGAGGCTGAGGCACGGTGATTTTAAGTTTGAAGCCAGCCTCTGCAATTTAGCAAGATTCTGTTTCAAAATAAAAATAAAAAGGTGGGCACAGTGATAGAGTATCCTTGGTTTCAATCCCCAATACTACAAGAAAATAAAAAATAAAAAAATAAACAAACTAGATGTAGTAGAATAAAATTTTTTTCAAACTAGTCCGAGCATATGCAACATATATCTGTCACTGTCAGACCACAGATTGCAATTAATTCTGAGCCTTCAGTCATGTCTTCTTCAACAAAAAAGGAAAGCAGCAGTGGAATGATGCTCTTGGAGCATACCTTTATAGTCTATGATTCAAGAAAATAGCCATATAAACAGTAATTAGCACAGGACCCACCAAACCGTCATGTTAAAAAGCTTAATCCTTTTCATCAGCTTAGTGGGTGTTTATGTCACACAGAGAAAATGCAGAGTGAGACATGGTCTACAAAACATAGGTAAAGATCCAAATTACAGTTATAGGATATGGAGACGTTTCCATACAAGTTCAGAACAAGCAAGCGATGCTATTGGGATAGAACTGCATTCTCTCTTTCAGGCTATCATATAAATATACTATAAATGTTTTCTAGAATTTTCAAAGGAGAGGAAGTAGAGTGGAAATGAATGAGGTTGTCTTTGGCTAGATAGATCATACACAAATAAAGCATCCTTGGAATTTCAACTGAACTCTCTCTTAATGTTATTTATTTAATGTTAATTATTTTATTTGTTCCTTGAAATTGCATTGTGAAAATGCTTATGTCATGAAAGGTGTGCATTTTCCTACTTCTTTGAGTTCTCCCAAAGGACATCAGTGACAATATACTTTG